>AFXY02000798.1:0-463452 GCA_000231845.2 Tetrahymena malaccensis 436 | reverse complement strand
CCCCAACCCCAACCCCATTCAAATCATTATTGATGTTAAAAATTAAATGATAGATATAAAACCATTATTACCTAAGTATATTATCATAATGAATTACTTTAATCTTTTGAGATATTTTATTTCTTTCTTTTTAAAATAAGCAATTTTAGTTTAATATTTCTTTTTGAAAATCTATTTTTCAGATTAAATATATTGATATTTAAACAAATAAGATTTAAAAGCAAATATATTTGATTGAATTATTTTGATTTATTTTTATAAGCTATATAAATATCAATATTATACATTATAAATATAAAAAATAAAATTTTTAATTTCAGACAGATAAACTTCATTAGATTAATTTAAGATTAAATATCTTTTATTATAATTGTAGATAGTTTTAGATTTATTTAAGCATTTTTACTTTATTTTTAGTAACAAACTGCATACACTATACACAGTGAAATGTATGCCATCCATCATATATTATAGATTTCGACAATAAAAAGTAGAAATAATCTATAAATTATCCTAAATTTAAAAATTTTTCTTTTTCATGCTATTTTATCATATGAAGATTATATTCATCTGTATAGAATACATTCAATATCTATTACTCTAGCGAATTCAGTTCAATTTCTAGACTATTTATTTCAGTATTTTTTTCGTATATTTTATCAAATTTTATTTCTTAAGCTTCTAGCTGACTTATTATATCTTTGTTTTTTTAAAGTACTATCTTTGTATTAATTATATACTCATCTTCTTCTATTAAATCGCTAGAATTTTAAATAAATTTATAATCACAATCTACATACTCAAAACTATCTTCTAAACTTTCGCAGCTTCCACTTTTTTAATTTTGATTGAGGTACTATGTTTAACTATCCTCATATTACACTGTAGGAGTTTCCTCCGATAGATCTAACTTAATCATTTTATATCAAGATATTTTTGTATTAAATAATAATAAATTTTTAACTTTTTTCTCATTTTTTAAAATGGTATAGCTTCTTCTGGATTTTTGATATTATATGATCAGATATTGATTTGAAATTTAAAAATCAAAATTAACTTTGAGTTGGATTTGGTTGGTAAATTGAGTGATAAATATAATTAAATCTGATTTGAAATTTAAAAATTTATTAATTAGAAAAATATTTAATCATATATAAAATTTTTTAAGCTTTAAAATAATCAATCGCGTGAGTAATTTAAATTCACAACATTAATAATTCAATATTATTTCACAAAATTTAAATTTATGCTTGAAAATATTTCTATTTTTGATAAGAGTTTATATGTATTTTGATAAATTTTATTAATTAATTCTATTTAATTTTAGATTAAATAAGTTTTTTGTTATTTTTATATTTTTATAATATCTTTTTAAGTTCTAAATTAAATTTACTTTTGATGGAAATACAAAAAATTATTAAGTTAATATATATATATATAATAGTACTTTTTGGTTTTAAAAATACTTTGTCAGCTTTAAAATAGGTCTCATCAGATTGATAACTTGATAATTTCTGTGAGAAATTTTATAACTTTAATTTTTTAGTATTTTAAAGCTTTAAAGATTGATAAAAAATCCTCCAAACTGAATTTGCTTATTTTAATATCTACTGTTTCATTAAGATAATATTTCATAGTCAAAGCATACAGGCTTGTGATAAGAAGGCACTAATTAGTAATACTCATTTAAGATAGAACAGTTGATAAAAGTTGTGCTATCAATTTATTTTACACCATAACCCCCATGAGAATGGCCAAAGATATGATATTTAGGTCTGACTCTCTCAAAAATTTATTGCTTTAGATATTTATCACCTTCATGCGTTTATGGAGAAGTAGGTTCAAAGTCCATAATCTCATAAGGTCCTCCATGAGTTATAAGAATGTCAGTATTAGAAGGAATTTATTCCCATTTTTTAATACTCTCCTCTTCTGTTTCTAGATGAAAAGCCCATTAGGAATATAATTAAGTATAAGGTGATCCATAAATATTAATGCCTTAAAGTTAATAGCTTGAATCCTCCAAATATATGCAGTCTTACAGCAATGATTTCACTTATTTCGCATCATAGTTTTAATTGCAGTGATTTTTATATCTTTTCTTAAGCTTTTTTTCATAGTTATTTACATCAAAAGTCAACTCATGATTTCCTGCGATTACAATCTTGACTTCAAATTTTGAGTTTCTCAAAAAGTCATTAAACTCAGAGACTTCCTATGGACACCCTGTGTAAGTAAAATCACCAGCATGAATCAGTACATCTCCTTAAGGAAGTGCTACACTATCCGCATAGGTATGAGAATCTGAAATACAAACAAATTTTAATTTATTACCTCTATCCATCAAAACAGTTTTTAGATTTTTAATTCAGATTTGTATTTTTTTAAGATATTATTATTTATTTAAACATATCTATTCTGATCAAAGTTATATTCAAAAAAAATTATGATCAAATAAATATTCTAATATTGTTGATTAAATAAATAATCTAAAAATTTTGATACTCCAAAACAAAATCTTAAAATAAATTCATCAATCATGTTTATGATAACTTATTTATAATTTAAAAAATATTTTTATATAAATTTATATGATTAATAATCATAAGACAAAACATATTGTTAATTTTTAGTTTAGTTATTAGAAATCAAAAAAATATTATGCACATTATTCATGTTTAATAATAAACCTTTTATAATTTATAATATATTTCCAAATAAATTTATATGATTAATAATCATAAGACAAAACATTTTGTTAACTAAATTTTAAAAAGTATTATGTTTTTATATTTTTTTTTATATTCTTATAAAAATAATATTTATTTCTGAAAATAAATATTAAATGAATATTATTGAATATCATAGGAGTTAGTTAAAGAACACAAAAATGTTATTTTAATTTTATTTTTTGTAGTCCTAGAAAATGATAATGTTATCCGTCCATTTGAGTAGAAGAGAATATAGAGTATATCTTTTTATAAATTTGAGTGAATATTAAATAAATAATTTATATGTAAAAGCGAAATGAAAATTAATTAAAAAGCCTTTGGTTGAATTAAATACAATTTTAATTGAAATTCAATCTAATAAGTAATATATTATTTTCTATTAAAACAACTAAAACAACAAATAGATTTATTATATTAAAATTAATTTTAATGTAATTGCGATCTACTTAATAAATATATATAAGTTCTATATATAAAAAAATACTAAAATAAAGAAACTAATGCTTATATTAAACTAAAAAAATTAAATTTATTTATATATATAATATTTTTATTATGCTATATTTGTTTTAACTATTTGTATGTTTCACATGTCTCTACATTAGCCAAAGAACATAGTTATAATTGCTGTATATATAAAGAATAAAGCTTTGTGAGCTAATTTAAAGCGTGGAAGATCACGGCAGACTCTAGATCTAACTCCGTAATGGAAGAGTACTACACTTAGGAGATAGCAGACTTCTATCAAGAAGTTATCTTTGAAGTAAAAAAGACAGGCATGAAAAAGAGGTACACTAAGCTGCCACCAGTTGTAATAATTTAAATATATTAATGATGGGAGGAACACTAATGATGTAATGTGGTGAAGAGTGTAGGCAAAAAAGCAAACTCCGTAATCTCCTAAAGCGATGTAAACATAAAGATCGAAAACATAGTAAACAGGGCCATAGAAAATAAATATTTATACTATTCTGTCCCAAATATCTGGCTTAATCTCGTTTTTGGTTACAGATTAAGAGAAGTCTTTTGGGAAAAATAGACGGTAAATGAAGAATGTAGCAAGAGGGATTATAGTAGCTAAGGAATAGTAATACCAAATAGAATCATTATAATACTTTACTTATCTAATGAATTATTCTTCAAGTAATTTTTCAAAAATGTTTCCTTGCTTGATACTTCCTCCCACTAAATCTTGGGCAAGATTAGCCAAAACCATTTAAATGTTAGCTATTAAATTTACTTTAATCTGATTTGCTTTTTATATTTGACAATTATCACTAAATTTCTAAAAAATTTATGTTTTTAATGAATAAGACGCCTTGTCAATTTAATTACAAAAAACACAATTAAAATTATCAGAAAACTATATTAAACTTTCGCAAATGCAGTATAATATGAATAATGTTTAGGAAAGAATTAAAGATATTTAAAGAAGCATTATAACAATCATATATATTTATGTGAATGCTGAAGTGATAATTGAAATATTACAAGCTTAAACTAGTAGCTTACTTAAAAATATTAGTAAAAGGGATTTACTTCAATTAAATTTAAATAGTAATTAAGGGGAATAAGAAGTTAATAAAGAAATAGCATAAAGTAATTTCTTTTAAAATATTTACATTTAAAAGAGTGAGGTTTTCTTGAATTAAAATAAATATTTTTTTGAAATTACTTTATAAATATTACATCTTTTATTTAGTCAAATCACATTTATCTAAGTTGCTTTTTTCTATTTATTTATAAAAAAATATTAATAAATTATAAAATGTTGATAAATATTTTTGCAAATATACGAAGAATTTTTCTTTGTAAATGAGGTTTTAGAAAGGTAAAAAAGCTGAATGTTTTTATCAATAATTTAAAAAAATAAATTCAAGATTATTCGAGAAAATCAAATAAAATATGAATTGAATTTTCTATTAGAATAATTATTTGCATGATATTTTACTATCGTTATCAAAGATATTTTCATTCATTTTATTAATTATCTATGAAAATTATATAAAATTTATTTATAGCTGATAAAAGACTTTGTAAAATTTGATTATTATTGATTAAAAAAATAATATTTAATTAGGCTTTAAAACTTAACATTCCTTTATTATATTTCATAGAGCTTTAAAAGTTTAAGAATCTATTAAAAATTATAAAACATTTTAAATTAAACCATGTTTAGATAAGCTTTGAAATTTGGTGGAAAGACCATCATGAAATTGGCAAATAAAAAGGCCATTTAAATTGGTACTTCCTTATTAGGTATAGGCTTGTACTAAAGATATAATGTCATGAACGAATAAAAATAAAATTAATCATCAAACGATGCTAATTCACAAATGAAAAATAAAAATCAACAAGAAAATAATGTTTAAGTTGAAGAAGATGCAATTTATTTAAATAAGCAAACTTACATGTCAAGATTACTAGGAAATAAGCATGAAAATTATATTTTAATTGTACATGCAGAAGATAATTATGAAGACACAAACAATTCTATAAAGACAGCTAAGCATATTAAAAAAATTATAAAGCAACAAAGAGGTGACTTGAAATCTAATGTTGATATAAATGTCTATGTGGTGTCTCGCCCTACTTTGGAAGAAGTAAAAAAATTGGCTAATCGAATAATGGATTTCAAAATTTTTGAAAGAGAAGAAGATCCTTAGCCTATCGAAGTTTACATAAAAACAGTTCATTCAAATGAATCAGTTTACATAAAATGGAGAAGAGAATCCTTTTACTCAGAATACAAAAGCAATAAATTTGTGAAAAAGCTCGACAGATACTTAAGTCTATTTGATAGATTTTAAAATACCACTGATTTATAATAGCTTTAAAGTTAAGAATAAATATTAGCAGATATTCTATAAAAATAATATATTAAAATGAATGAACCCGTTATTATTAAATGCGCTTCTTTGAGTAATTAGCAAAATTCAGTCGCAGCTAAATAATAACACAAAGAGTTAAAATTCTTCAAAAGATTGTGCTTCATGTCTTTAGAAAGAAAACTCATTCCTTTAAAATCACGTTTTGTAATTCTAGAAAATAAAGAAATTATGCGTCAACTCAATCTTGAAGATGGTTAAATCTACATTTTAAGAAACGACATGGTTTAAAAATTAGAAAACAGCAAAGAAATATCTGAAGTCAGTGATTAGAAAAAGAAAATTGTGATCAACGATGAATTCATGTATCTTAAAAACCAAAGGAACTTGAATGGTAAAAATGAAAAACTTTAATATTTTTCAAGCCTTCTAGAAAACTACCAAAGCTATAAACAATCAAACTAACAACTCATAAAAAGCATAGAAACACTTTCAAAAGAAACTGGCAAAGCTTAAAATGCATAAGACCTAGAAGAAATGAAAGAAGAAGCTGCTTTTGTAAACTTCATAATGCCAAGAATTACTTTCCTCAGGGATTCTAAATTCGGTAGCATAGGAAAGCTCTTTAGAAAGATTACATTCAAAAAAGAAAAACATGTACTTTCATTAAACTTATAAAATGATGATAAAACCCACAACAATTCAAGAATTTTAACCTTTAAGAAAATATATGAATAATATAAAAATGAATTCACTTTCTTGCTAGTTGATACTGATGAGCTTGTTGATCTATTCCCCCACATGGAGACCAATCAGCCTTAGTTTTCTATCTTTAACTTTTTCAATATTGATAAGTCTCTTAGTAAGGTCGGCAAATACTACAAAAATCTTATTTTCCCATTTGAAAAATACTTTTTAAGAGACACAGAAAATTTTTATGAAGATTTTAGCACACTGCAAAAATAGATTGATCAAATTCTTCTTTAGCAAGGGAAATAAGATTACGTTGTTAATTAACAAGATATGATAGCAAATATTAATTCTGAAACATTAGATCACTTACTGAAAAATTCCATCCATCCTTTCTTAGTCTAAATATTTGATGATTCACCACAAAGCAGATTATCTCAAATCACACTTAATTAACTTGAATTAAATCGACTTTCACAAGAGTAAAACAGCCAAGAAGCTATTTACTCAAATATTAAATTTTATCGTATGAATCACTTAAATTAACATCCATTTTTGAAAGGAAGGGATGAGCCAGACCAAAAAGGACCATTATACTTATTAGTAGATCCAAGCACAAAAAGAGTCTATTTATCTCCAATCAAAGAATAATTTTCTAAAGTAATCAGTAATGATGAAGTAATTAATTTTTTACAGTAGTGTAAAAATTCCGAAAAAAATATTTAACCTGGTGAAATAGCTAATACCAATAAAAACCAAGCTGATTACACATTAAAGGAAAATTAAGATTAATCAGTATTTAGCTAACCCTCCTTGATATAAAATGATAGCAATCAAATTTTGATGTAAGAGTAAAGATAGCAATAATATATTAATCAAGCTATTTAAATAGCATCACAACTTTAAACTAATTAAATTTTGCAAAGCACTATTTCATTAGAATAAGATAATAATTAGATTTAATTAAAATCAAACAACCCCTAAGATTCAAATGAATAGAAAGAGATTGTATCCTAGACTGAATAACATTAGTAACATTAAAATCAAATAGCAAACAGTATTTAGATTAGCCTATCAGAAACTTAATCTGATATGAATAAAAATGAGATTATTACATAATTATAATAATAAGAAGACTAATAAATTAAAGCACAGCCTAAAGATTAATAAGAAATTAATAATGATGAAACTACTCAAAATTTAAATATAAAGGGAGAGTCTTCTGAAAAAACTCTAATAAATCAAGATAATTTATAATCCAATTCTACTACTGGTCAATAAAATATTAATTAAAACGATAATGGCAATACTGATACAAATAGCAACAGCACTGGATTATATGATAACAAAAATAACGAAGATAAATAGAATCAAGAATGAGATAAATGAGGAAATATAAAATCATTTGAAAATTAATAAAATGGAAAAAAATTAAAAATCTAAAATTATTCATATCTTATCTAAATAAAAAAGATAAATTTTTGTTTTATTTTATTACTGTGTATGTAAATCAAGTAATATAAAAATTTAAGCATTTTAATTACTCTATTCTATTTTGTTTCATTTTTAAGCGCTTGAAAGAAAAACACTTAAAAACTTTTTAATTAAAATTTGTATTTTTTGTAAAATCAAAATAAATTACATTATTACTCTAATTTCAAGTAAGCCTTAAACAACTGTCTAGGAATTTCTTAAATGCTAATTAACTTTCTTATGAATTTTAATCTAGGACTAAATTTTAAATCAAATTTATCAAAGTAATCTTTGAAAAAAAATAAGAAATAATATCATTTTTATCTTTTAAATAAGGACTATTCTTAAAAAAACATACTATTTTTATAATTTATATAATTATCAGATAATTAATTGGTTTATGTTAAATTATTTATATAATAGCAAGGAATAATATAAAAATCAATTACACAATTCTTTATCAGCAGTAATTTAATGCTATAACATATTAAAAAAAATTTTTTTACCTAGTAAAATATGTATTTTTCAATTTATTTGAATATAAAAATCTCTTTATGAAAAGTATCTTTGTTATTATAAATTATGAAGATTTTACAATTAAATTAGCTAGCTAATCTATTAGGATTAATTGTTGATGATTATTTTTCTATTTTAAAAATTAAATTCATTTTTTAGATTTTAAATTATTTTTGCATTACTTGTATCAATTACAAAATAAATTTATTTGTTTTTAATCAGTAAAATAACAATTAAACAATTTGGAAAATATTTAATAAAAAATTCTTAATCTTACAGTTTTTATAAAATTTGAAATATAGAATGTATATTTTTTTCCTTTTAAAAAGAACTTTTGTTTTACTCTACATAAAAATCCTCTTAAATTTGTTTGTATAAAACATTTTAACTTATTAAATTTTATGTATTTTTCATATTATTCCTTTCATACTTGAATTTTTTTAAAGTTTATATATTGATTGATTATTATATATTTTTAGACATGAATTTTTTAAAATATTATAAATTGCGTGAAATTATTATGCTTATAAATATTCTCTATGTAACCTTAAATGAGATATTTTCATTAATTTACAATTACCATAAAATACTAATTCATTAGTAGAAAAATAATTTGTAAAATGTTTGGCTCTAAATTTTTATAAATGTTAAAGTATTTTAGAAATTAATTTGAATTTAATAACTTTAACTAATTATTATGAAAAAAAAAATATTTTTTTATGTATCTTACAGTAACTCATCTGGAGTGTTAAAAGCATTATTTTAGTATTTAAAAAATGATCTTTGTCTAAGATTAGTTAATGAATTAAAATTTGAAATCAAATAAGATTACTGTTTACAATAGTTTTTTTGAACAAGCTAAAGTAATCAATTTAAAAAAAATTGGGTTGTAAACAAGAGTTTATCCTTTTATTTTATTGTAGTGGTAATAAATATATGATCTAATTAATTTATTAAAAATTTCTTCTATTTTAATTTATGCAAGCAATTAATTAAAACAATATGTAAATTACAAATTCGAAAAAAATTTTTGTTTTAAAATAACAATTATAAGAATTAACAATGAAAAAATAATTAATTATCTTTAATAAAAAACTATCTAATTATTTTCTCATAAATATATTTGGTAAAAATTATTTGTTTATTTTTAGTTTTTTTAAAAGTTTTTCAAAAAATTAAAATTAATTCTTATTCAATATCGTTTATTTTAGATATTTACAATAATTTCAAATTCATATATCTTTTTTTAATTAAGTTAGCAACATCTTTTAGAGTAAGATATATGGATGACGTATAATTACTTAATTTATACATAATATGTTAACAAATTTAATATTTTATAATTAAATGAAGACTATTAATAATGTTTTGTAATCCAAGAAAGAGCTAATCTAACTACTTAACGAGATTCGTTTGTTAGAATTTATTTTAAAAATTATAAAAATAATAAACAAAAAATTAATTTTTAATCAAAATCAAATAATTGAATATTATCAAATGCAAATTTGTTTGTTATATGATTGCAAAAAATATTATTAACACACATAATATGATATATTTTTAATTTAAGCATTAAAGTATTAAGAACAGAAAAATCAATCAAAATTCTAAAATATAAATATATAAAACTAATTCTTAACTTAAATTCCTCATAATTATAATCCTTTCAGTTAAAATTATTAAAAATTTACTTCCATATTCAAATTACATTTGGTTAAATGTTTTTTACCTGATTTAAATTGAATTATTGATTTTTAATTTTCTATTTTTTAATTGAATTGAGATATTCAATGTGATTTTATTTTGTTTAAAAAATCCCTACTGGTAAGCATTCAAAAAAAACAATTAAAAATTAATGAGATAATGATTATCATTTTTACCTTAATTTTACTTTCTATTTTTTTTAATTCACTAATTTATAATTTTTTTATTAATTATTATGAGTGTAACTTGTATATAGATATTAATAAAAAATGATGCATAACTTTTTAGAAAAATTTATAATAAGATCATGTCAAGAAAGAATGAAAACAGCTATTTTACTTTTTAAGGAATAAAAATAGTATTTACAAATATAGAGAATTTATAATTAAACATTTACTTTCATAAGTATTTATTGACCAACATTAATTTATTGATAAAAAAAGCATACAGCTATTTTTTGTCATTTTTTATCCGATCTAGTCATAAAACCAAAACAATAAGCAAGTTAAAGTAAATTCTTTCTATTAATCTTCGATTTATTATTCCTTAAAACAAACTAATTCTTTCATAATTTTACAAATTTAATATGCAATTCATTCATACTTGTAAGATAAAAACAATAAAAATTGCAAATATTTATTTGTGATTGTACTTTTTCAGAATAATTTTACACAAACTAAATATTTTTCCTTATTTATTTTTATATTATCATCAAGATTTAATATTTTTTAGAAATCTGTTGCTTAGAGCACCTATTTTCATTAAAATTGTTTAAAACTTTTAAGTTATAAGGAAAGAATATTGTAAAACAGTATTTTATAACTCTTTTAAAATTCCTTCAAATATATCATAAAAATTTAGTAAAATACTGATATAAACATAGCAGTTATACTATAAAAACCTTCAGCCTAGTTTTAAATGAATTATTTTGCGTAATTTTTAGATATCAAATATCATCATAAAAAAACTTTTGCTATACACATAGTTTGACAATTACTAACTTCTCTTTATTTATTTTAAAATTTTCTAAACAAATTTTTTTAAAAACTTTCTCATATCGTCATAGATGCATAGATTTTACAGATTTGCTAAAAATTTTACAAACTATTTCGAATTTTATAAAATAATTTTTATTTTAGTAAAAATACAAAGAAAAAGAATCTTTTTTAAAATGTAAAACCAAATTTAGGAATTTCATTTAGATTTTTTAGAAATTAAAAATACTCAAAAGGCTACACAATTTTTTATTCAAATAAATAAATTTTATTCTTATTCGAGTAATTTGATTTAGAAACAATCTATGAGAAAATTTAACCATTAAAAAATCTATCTAATAAAAATCAACTTATGGAATTCAAAAATCTGGCTTTGCTTTTAATTATTATTAGATTTTAAAATCCTATTAAATAAATTTAATTTAATCATTAGTGTTTTTAAAGTAAATTTATCTTAAAAAGTAATGTTTATTGCCAAAAATAAAACAAATACATTAATCAAGTGTTATTAAAAACAAATTGGATAGGTTTTAGCAAATAATAATGTAAAATAGATAAGAAATTCAATATATTTACATTCGTAAATTTATTAAAAAAATAAGCGATTAGTTGAAAGACCTGCATTAAAATTCTTATTGTTTACACATTCTAAAAAAATACAGATGCAAATATAGATTAGGAAAGAATTTATTTTTTGATAAACTGTAAATTAAAAGAAAATAGATTATAGATATATTAAATTAAAATTGGTTAATAAATTATTTAAGTAATTTCTTAATATAGTTTAGATGATTTTATTGTTGATTAGGATGAAAGATTACAATTTTGAGTGGTTAGTATGTATATTTGAAAGAATTATTTTCAAGTTTTGAAAAAAAAAAATTCTTTTCATTTGATTATTAAAAGTGTTTACTTTTAATCTAGAATAGAAAACTAATAGATCAGCTACCAAAGGTTTGTAATTAAATACAAAATTCTCTTGTTTTTTATCTCAAGTTGTCAAATTATTTGTTTGAAACAAATAAATAAATGATTGAATTAAGCTGTGAGAATTTCTTTTGTAATTCATCAAAACCTGTTTACTTAGTTACTTGATTTATTTATTTTAGTTGTGATTGTTGCTCATATCAAATTTATTATGGTGGGAAGTAAAATAATTGAAAAATTGAATCTTTATTTTAGATTTTAATTCTTTTTGAATTGGTTATACATGATATTCTTGAATTAAATAAAATTGATCAGATTTAATTTTTCTTTGATATTTTTGATTTTCTTCTTTTTTTGAGGCAGGGAATAAGGTTAGGGCTTGTATAAGAATAATTTGGGCTAAAACTCGACTCTGCTGTGTTATCTGGAGTCATTTTTTCAGGATAGAATTATTAAATAAAAATTTCTTTTAGCATTTGGTTTTCAAATTATTTTCTGTTTCCATCTTCAAGAATGTTAAAAATAGAACAATTTTTTTCTATCCCAACTTCTTAGAGGTTCACACTTTAGTCTAAGCCTCTCCTTAATTCATTTACAGATTACAGTTATATTGGAGATACTTCGTATTTTGTTATAACTCCGACAATATCTAAATAATGAATCCATGAAGGAACTTCATTCAGAAAATCATTCAGGTAAATATATTCATACTTGCACTTTACTTAGATATCAATACCATCTATGGTTTGCAAAGTCGTTACAGAGCTTTGGCTGTTATGTAGTTATTTTGTAAAGGCTTCTAGCTGGTTGATTGTGTTGTCTATGCGCTACTAGCCTTTGTAGTTTATTTCAAAATTTATAAGTGACTGGGGAGAGCAATTGTAAACTCTATCAATATCGTTTTCGCTAATTCCAAGAATATCTAGCAGATTATAGCTAACTCTCTAAAGAGCTAAATCCAATTATTTGCTTTAGAAATTCAGCTTTAGTAAAGAAAATTTATAATATTAAGTATTTTTTACAGAATTCAGCATTTTAGATTTGATCTATTCTTCTATATTTGAGTAAGTGGTGTATGCTTCGTGAGCAAAATCAGGAGATTCTTAGGATAAGCGATTAACATGCACAATATGAGGGAGAATTCTATTCTAAAGGAGCTTTGAGTATTCAGCCAAATTACGGGAAAGACGCTAGAAATTAAGATTAGGAATCTTACGGAAGTAGTCAATAATAAATCTAAAATGATGATGTTAATTAGAGTGGGTGGCATTAAGTGCTAGCTCTAAAAATTTCTTTTATGGATATTTTGTAAGCTGAACTACGCTGTGAATGAAGGAAGAAGCATCAACTATGTTTTAAGAATTCACTTTAGTAATATCAGTATAGCTAGATTCAATCTTTATATTTCCAAATAATAAAGCTTCGTCTGAAAGAGAGACTTCTTCTGTGTTCAAACTGCTCATTCTAAATTTTTTTCTGCGAAAGTGTTCGCTATAAATTCTGGGAGTCTTCACTTTCTTTTATATGAGCTTCAGTATTTAGTTTAGTTGAATGTTTTTCTAAGGTGCTGAAAATAAGCTTTGTTTCTCTCTCATAGACTTCAAATCGTTTTGGTATTGCTAAAGTGAGTTATTTTGATTGAAAATTCCATTATCAGATAATTTAATATCAATATATTATGTTTAAATAAGATTGGAATATGAATCCTTTGTATCATCACTAATTCTTTAAGAGCTGTTTAAGGCACACAAGCTCTCACAAGAGTGATTCAAGGAAGGTAGCATTTGATTCTCAAACATAGCGCTCAGCAAGTATTTAAATTTAATATAAATGTGTTGTGAGAAATTCTTTTTATTTGCTTTACAGAATTTTTATTTTATTTATAATTTATAAGTTTTTAATCGCTTTGAATTACATGAAAATTTAAATAAAAAAGTCTATTCATTTCAAATTTACTAAATTTGTATTACAAATTGATAAAAAAAATTAAAATAACAATAATTTCCTAACATCATCAAATATGAGAGTTAAGTGAGAGGTAGATATAGTAATTATTAAGTATCAAGTCATTCAATTTGAAAATTTTAAAGTTAGTATTTAAGGAATTTAAGAAGTCTGTTTTGAATGTTTACCATTTCAACTGAAAAATTAATCAGTCAGTTTATGATTAATCGGGTAGGTTAATTTATGTTTTTTAATAAGATTTGTAAATTTTTATTTTTTGATAATCAAAACAACTAATAATTAAGTGTTATCAATCAAATAATGAATTTTTTTTCTCTCTCTCTATTTTCCACTGGCTCTGTTTTTAATAATGAAAATTAAGCTCATTATTATACGTTGTTTACTAATTATCAAATTTAAATAATTTTTATTTTATTTTTTAACAATCTTAAATAGCGTTAAAAAAACTAAAAAATCTATTTGATGTGACGTAAAAAACCTTATTGTGATTAGCTTTATTTATACTTATTCATCACATCAAATTTACATAACTTGACTTGATTTACAAAACACAATTACTTTAAAATCTTACTCTGAAAATCAGACTATTTACACAAAAGAAATTTCTTATCTTAATTAAATAAGCATTTTATCTTAATTAAATTATACATTTTTCATAATATTTCTTACAATCTCATTTTTATGCCAATAAATTTAAAAATCATTCTTATTAAATACTTAAATAAACTGTTTTATGTAAATAAAAAAAGATATTCGCAAAAAATAAAAAAATACAAAACAAACAAATTTTTTATTTTTTATAAAATAAAAATAGATTTAAACTATTTTTGAAAAAGAGTTACTTATCCAACAACTCCATAATAAAGTTTAGGCTGCTTTTCTTTATTTATCCACATTCTCACTAATAATTATTTTTTTTTAATTTACTACAATTTATAATTTGCAAGTAACCATGAGTTAGTAATTCATAAGTGTTAAACAAAACAATTAATTAAATTTTTTATGGTAAATTGCTCTTCATTTGGTTATAATTATAAAAAATCTAATGTAATCTTCTCTTCTACTTATCAATGCTTTAAAATATTTTTTTTTACAACACTACTTTGATTCATACCTCAAGTAATCTTTTAAACTCAGTTAAGTTATAAAAGTATTTGATCCAACAAAAGCACTAATTTTATATTTTATTAGTATTATATGATTAATTTAAAGCTTCATAAATGCTTTATTTTCCATTTCAATGTTTGTCTCAATGTATAGTTAGACATTTGCTTTTTTATATTTTGTATTCTAGCTTTTTAAAAAAAACTTACTCATAAATAAAAATATTAAAGTATATTACATCATTTATTCATGTTTACAGTTCTTAAAATCTAATTACAAATGATACTAATTAATTATATATTGTATAGTATTTTTTATGATTAAATCTAAGCTAATGATTTTATCACCACACAAAAACTTATCAAGAAATTATTAATATTTATTTTTTTATGATAAAACTAAGAAACCATACTTTTTTTATTTTCACTATTTTCAGATTTCTTTATATAAAATACATAATTATCTTTCCATTAAAATAAGCAATTAATTAACAAATATTAAGTAAATTCGTTCAACCATGCTAAAAATTTGATATCTAAATATTAGCTCCTAGGATTTGTTTTTAAATTTTATTTTATATTGCATTTTAATAATACTTAAGCAAAAATTGAAAAGTTTTATTTACCAAAACAAAAAAAAATGATTGAAATTTTAGAATTGCTTATATTTTAGGATATTAAAAATAGATTCAATTTTTAAATAAATTTTAACCAATTCACAAGTATAGTAAAAAAATACATCAATTAATTAATCGCCTTTTATCTATAAAATGTAATCTTTTAGTACTAAGACTTAACTATCTTTCTCAATTTAATTGAAACTAGTGAGGTACTAATACTTGATTTTTATTAATTATGATTATTTCTTTCACTAAACATTTAAAATATCATCAGATATTGTATAAATGTAAGATAAAACTTATCTAAATTATTTACAATTCAACAAAAGCAATTTTATAATTATTCAAAAATAGTCAATTTATTTTATAATTATTTACATATAAATATTATTTTTTAAATAAATTTCAAAAAATGTCTTTATTTTTAGCTGATAAATAAACAAAAAAATTATAATTTATTTTGAATTTAAAACTCTTTAATGAAAAGTTAAAGGAGAGAAGAAAATAATTATTGATATAGTTATATAGTTTTTTGATGCTTTTGATATTTATTTACATTCCTATTATATTTTAACTTAAAATAAGATGTTTCTTAACCAAACACTTAGTATTTTTATGAGATAGTATTATTATCTTCTTTTTTCATGATAGATTAAAGTAACTAATTTTAATTTAATCACAAATATTAATAATACATCATCAAATTAATTATTTACTTAAACAAAATACTTACTAATATTTAAGAATTGTATTTGTTATTCTTAACTCTAGTGTTTTTCTTGTAAATTTTTATATTATAATCTTAGGATAATTTAAATATTAAGAACTTAATTGGTCTAAAAATGTTATTTTTATAAATATATTTTCTAGATTAGTAGTAGTTATTAAATTTGATTATTAAAAGAAAACAAATATATTCATTATGAAATTGTTATCAATATATTTTTTTTATTCTTCAAATAATATATTTTGATTGAGTAAAAAGTGTAAGTATGAATAATTAAATTGACTTCAAATTAGATTCTATTTATTATTGAAATTAATTATATTTGTATTTTTTCTCTTTCTATGCTATAAATGACAATATCTAAAAAGCTTTTTAATATGAATTACTTTTGATATTATTGTATTCTGATGAATTTGATTTTTTTTAATTTTTTTTTAATTCATGCATATCTACTTCCAGTTTTAATTTGTGAGGATGATTCTTCAAGAGGTATAAAATATTAACAATCAAATAAGTTAAGTAACTTTAAAAAATGTAACACTGTTATCTTAGAAAATTAATATATTCGTTTAAGTTAAATATGTAGATAATAATTACTGCTAATTAGTTTGGTCAAATATTTATAAAACCAGATGAATCATAAAATTTTATAATTTTAGTAAATGATTGATGGTTATTTATTTTGTAGAACAAATATTCATGTTTTTTTTTAATTATTTGCGAAATTTGAGATATTTAAAACAAATTTAATGTTTAAAGATGCAAATAATCTGTTAAAGATACTTGAAAGAACATTCCAAATCAGAAAATAACTGTAAATAAATAATCAAGTTATTTTCAAAAGAATAATTATTCTCAATTTTAATTTACAATTCATCAGATTTTCTTTCTTTAAAAAATAAATGATTTTTGTTTATTATCTAAAATTAATGTTTATATTTTAGATTCTATTTTGTCTTTGGCATTCGTTAAACTAATTAATCAATTTTGGTTTTTGATTTTTTTTGATTTTCTATTTTTTTTGAAGATAGGCTATTATTAATAATTTTAAAATGTAACACTTGGAATTAAGCTGAATTCTTAGTTTATTTTGCATATTAGTTTAGGGTAATGTTACTCAATAAAAATTTCTTTTAGCATTTAATTTTCTAATTATCTTAAGTTACCATTTTCAAATGAAACATTACTAGTGTAGTTTTTTTCTATCCCAACATCTTTGAGGTTCAAATTTTATACAAGCCCTTTTCTTAATTTGTTTACAGTTTACACTTATATAGGAGAAACATCATACTTTATTACCACTCCAATAATATCTAGGTAATGTACCCAGCTTGGGATTTCAATATTGATATCATTCAAGTAAAAATATTCTTATTAAACTTATGCTTAGATATCTATTCCATCTATAGTTTATAATACTGTGGTTGAGTATTATTATTTATCTTACTATTATGTTAGCGCTTATAATTAAAATATTGTGTTTTAAATTCTTTATTAACCATTATAGATTATTTCAAAATTTATAAGGGATTAAGGAGAACAATTATAAACTTTATCAATCGTTTTTTCATCAATTCCAAGGAGATCTAAAAGATTAAAGCTTATCCTTTATAAAGCTAAATCTAATTACTTGGTTTAGAAATTCAATTTTAGTAGAAAAAGTTTGTAAAATTTTGTATTTTTTGCATAATTCATCATTCTTTATATGATCTTTTCTTCTATACTAGAGTAAATATGAAAAGCTTTATCAGAAAAATCAGGAGATTCTAAAAGTAAGCGCCTTATTTAAATAATATGAGGAAGAATTTTATTTTATAAAAGTTTTGAATACTCTGCTAAACTATGCGAAAGACGTTATAAGTTATTATCAGGAATCTTACGAAAATAAAATATTAAGAATCGAAAGTGATGGTGTTGATCGGTGTGTGTAGTGTTTAGGATTAATTCCAAATACCCATTTTTTTGGTATTTGACTAGTTTATCTATTTTTTAAATGCAGAAAGCGGTGTTATTCGATTTTGGAGGATTCATACTATCATAATCCTTATAATTAGTTTCTATCTTAATGTTTCCAAACAATAAAGCTTCATCAAAAAGTTTGATATCTTCAACATTTAAATAATGCATATTTATTTTTTTTCTTCTAAATTCAGCACAATAAATTCTCGGAGTTTTGACTCTCTTTTATATGAGCTTTAAAGTTTAAGTTATTTTTACATTCCTGCATAAGGAAAAATAGAAAGAATTTTATATTTCAACATATTTTTAGTTATTTTCTAATTCCTTTTTTTAAATATTTTCAAATGGTTCATTATTTTTATCACTATTTTCAATATTAAAGTTTTTATTATTTTCAATTCGAAAAAAGTTTAAGTTATCTTCGCTGTATCTTTCAGTACTGCTTAAAGCAAATAGGCTCTCATTTAATGTAATTTATGTTGAAAAATTTGGAGTATTTTACATTTTAGGAAATAATAAAAAATTTACTAATTTCAATAGTATTTGATTCACTATTTTAAAAATGTTCTCTATGGTATTATTTTAAAAGTAATTTTTTTAATTAATAGCTTTTATAAATTGAATTTAAAAACAATCGATTTAAAAAGAATATCATCAATATAAATGTTTCAAAATATTTATTGGCTTTAAATGGTATGTATAACCTATGTTTTATTCGAATTTTTTGAGAAAGGTATTAAAATAATTAAATTATAATCACTTATTTAAAAAAATAGTTTGCTTCTCAAAAATAAAACCAATTAATAGTGAGAATACAGAAGAAAAAGTTTAACAGGAGATAGATTTTTATTAGTAAAAGAATTATTAAAGTCTGCTTATTTCAATATTAATTATTTTATTTTACTAAAATAGTTTATTAAAATATATCTTTCTTGAAGTATTTGAATAGAATATTTTTAATATTCTTTATATTTATTCTATTATTTTGGTTCATAATATTAAAAAAAAATAATGAAAGCAAATTTTTATCACTTATAATTTCTTTTATTATTTTAAATTAATTTGCTACGAATATTTTAATTATTATTTTGATCATAAATCTTGTGGCTTCGAATAAAAATTAATTGTGACTCATTCAATCGCAATAATTACTACAAAACTGATGAGAATCTAAATGTTTTATACTTTTCATTCTTTCTTTTGTTTCTAATTTATTATCCCAAAAAAATTAAATGAAGATTTTTTAACGGAAAAATTTCATAAAAGCTTTAAATAATAGTATATCCAAAATAATTTTATTAAAATTTAAATGGGTTTTTAAATAAATAGATACCTTTAACCAGTTGGTATAGTATACATATACTTTACATCTCAAATTATATTTGTTTACACAAATTTCAAACTTTAATTACTTATGATTTAGATTGAGAAGGAAATTCGAAAGATTTTATGAATTTATTTATTTGCTTCTTACTTTCTTATATCCTGAAATGTTGTTTTAATTTATATTATTCAAAGCTTGTAAGCTGTTCCTTTCCTTGCTTTATCTCTAATTTTTAAAAGGAATAGTTTACAGTCATAATTAAAAAACTATGAACTCAAATCTAATTTGTAAATATAAATAATTGAATTTTAGATAGTTAATTTTTTTTAATAAAGTATAAAATTTTATTGTTTTGCATTTACTTGATGGTTTTAACGATAAAAAAATAATGTTCATTGGTATTTTCTTCTAACTTACAATATTTATATTAAACTTATTTGCTATTTTAATGAACAATTTTTATTTTAGATTTTTCAAATTACTTTCAAGAAAATAACTAACAAAAATAATTTTATTTCATTTTGGTAATTTATTTGTACCTTAAGAAGAAATAGAGTACAATAAAGAAGAATAAAGTAATGAAACAACTACAATAAAGATTCTGTTAGTCTTTCAGTAAAAAAGCCAAACAAAAAGAAATATAAGTATATATTTTGTTGAATATTTAGTATAGAATTTAATTCTTTTTTCTTTATCGAAATTAAAAAATAGTTTTTTTTTATAACAGGGTTCTCTTTAAAATAAAATTAAAATTTTATTATTATCAATAATTGTTAAATATTTTTTCTTTTATATATCTAATTAAATTCTATAACTCCATAACATTAAAAAGTATTTTTATTATATAAATTAAGTAAAAATATTTATTTCAATTAATATTTTCTATTCAAGAGTAAATAAAGTTTTCATTTTTTAAATAGTCTAATATAGTCCTAATATTCATATAATTAGTTTTTTTTTGTATATTTATTAAATACAAATTCTTTTTATTCTACAAATAAAATATTATATGGATAAGTTAATATGTTTGCACATAAATGGCTTCTTCTTATATGGAATAAATTTATAGAAAAACACATATTTTTACATTTATTATTAAATTAGAGTTACAAAAGCTTACTAAATAAATAACTCAAAGTAGTTTTATAAACCACGCATATTTACTCTTTCAATCATACAAATCTAAACAGAAATAAACAACAAAAAAGTACTATCTAAAATTAAATGAAATAAAAGAAATTCAAAGTTTAAAATTGAATATTTTTATAAAGCTGTGTAAATATATAAAAATTACAATCTACTTATATTTTACAAAAAAATAATATCTAAGTTATTTATTTTTTGAATGTTGATATTATAATTATTTGTCAATTATCAACAGTAAATTGTTTGGAGACCACAATTTATTGGTTGATATTTAGATCCCATCATTTCAGGACCTAATTCAAATTAACAACAACCATAGAGACCATAATTGTAAAAAAAGTAAACATTGTTAAATTAGCTGGTACATTAATCAAAGCAGTTTTACATGTTTTCCGTGAAGAGTATACGAAAAACTTGGACCTGTTTTTAAGCTAATTGAGTGGTAGGTAGTGAATCTTCATCAAAAGAGCTGTTAAGTACAGACTAATCAAGCTAGGAAGACTATTGCATCTTACCTTATCTTAGCTTTTTCTAACATTCAATAAAAGAAATTAGAATAGCACAAGTAAAGACTAATAAAATTAAGTTTTTTTTCATTTTTGTTATTTTATTTTTAGTGATTTATTTTTTTATAATTAATTAATTATAATTTTTTGATTCTAGAGATTCAGTAGTTAATTGAAGTAGATTTACTATATCAAATATTTTTGTATTTTTACACACAAAAGAGAAACATTATTTTATAAAAACGTATTTGAAAAATAGAAAGAAAAAATTATTTCTGTTTTGTTTGCAATAATTGTACATCTTAGGAGAATTAAATATAAATACATTTGAGCATATTTATATTCTGTGTATAATTTAAATGTAAAAGTTAGTAAGCTTTTAAAAAAACTATGTATTTTTTTGTTTTTATTACAATATGATAAGATATTTTACTGTTTTTATAATTAAATAAATTTTTCATGTAGTTTTTTAACAACTTTTATATACCAAAGCACACATTTTATTATGTTAAATATTTGTCTTGAAATTTATTATGAATAACAATAGTAAATGCATCCTTGATAAAAATAAACCTAACCTTTGTATTTTAGTTAATGGATATTGCTTATCCTACAAAATACAAAAGTGATAGTGAGGAAATTTAGTTTTTCATATTACTTAGAAGCGTTTTTCTAAATTTTAATTATGCTTTATAATTATACCATTATGAGTATTATTTTTAATGGATAGAAATATTGTTCAATATGACGAACAATTATAAAATTTTATGCTTGAATTTTAATTTTAAAAACGGATATTTTTCATAAAAGCTTAAATTTTATTATCTAAACACACTGACACTTATTGTAATTATTAAAATAATCTATTAAAAGTAAGAAAAATTTAGTTCATGTTGTTTTTTTATTGCCTTTTTGAAGTTTTAATGGATAAAAAAAGTTAGATTAGTAAGTGAAAAAAGTTATGATGAATTGAAATTAAAAAATGTAAACAAAGTAAACAAATTCTAAAATTTCTAGAATATAGTAATTAATTAAAGTAAATTTAATCAATTTTTTTAACCTATTTTTAGAATACTAATATAATCTTTTTGTATTTAATATTATCTATTTCTACTATCTCCTTATATCATATACAGTAAGTAATTATTTGCAATTATGCGTATACTTTCTAGTTTGATTTAATTACTCTATAAACAGCTATTTATAATTTAAAAACTTATGATTTTATGTGTAAACAAAATATGAAAAATTAGAAATGAATATATTAACCTCTAATAAGTTAATTATATATATAGGGACATATACTTTGTAGTGAAATTTAAGCTATTTCTTTGATGATATTATAGAATTTTTGTTTAGCCTAACTTTTTAATTAAGAAAATTTATTTTGCTAAAAGTTGAATGGCAGCAACTTTTATATTGCATATATTACACTAAGTATTTCTCTTTATAAATTTTCTAATATTTGAATTTTATCATTTTAAAGAAAAGAATTTTATTTCAAAGTTAACTTTTTTATATTTTGATGCTAAAAATTTTAAAGAATTACATTTTATAAAGTATGTAAATTAGTACAAAGAATTTTATATTAGATATTTAAATTCAATTTATTTTATATTGATTTGTTTCTTTGTCAGCAGTTTAAGGTTGCAGTTAAGCAGGTTTGCTAAAAAGTACCATCATAGTTATCATTTAAAGCAAATTAGCAGCAAAAGAAGTTTTTAAACTTATATTAGTAAAAAACGTAACCTCCAATTCTTTGGCATTACCTAAAGCATTCTTATTACAAGCTATCAAATTGATTGACACCATTAGAAGAATCCATATTGGTTTAAATTAATTAAGGTTTAAACTCAGGATCATTATTATACATTATAGCTACAGGCTATTAACTCGACTATTGAGGTTCTTAGTCAGCTTCTAGAGCAATAGCATCATTAGGGTCACTTACGATACGCAAAGCCAAATTATCAATTCCTTAAGTTGAGTTTAAATTTTAGGGACCTTAAAGAACTGTTTCATCCATTCCATTAGCATCTTATGGGTTGCTGTTTTATCTTATTTTTTTTTTGGACTCTACAAAAGATATTAAAAGAGCATAAACAACAAGCAAAGCGACCAATTTTTTCATTTTTTTCAATTTTTATTATTTTTATTTTTTTAAAATTATTTATGATTATAATTAGGATATTGTTTAATATTTTTAA
This sequence comes from Tetrahymena malaccensis 436, assembly GCA_000231845.2. Lineage (NCBI taxonomy): Eukaryota > Ciliophora > Oligohymenophorea > Hymenostomatida > Tetrahymenidae > Tetrahymena > Tetrahymena malaccensis. The sequence continues at coordinate 440,030 of AFXY02000798.1, read as the reverse complement.
ATTAATTGTATTATTTAAATTATTTATTGATTTGTTTTATTTAGAGAGGGTCTTTTTCATTTTGATTTTCAAGAATGAGTAAAAATTACTTCGCCAACCTGACGAAATCAAATTTCTATAAAAAAATAAAATTTAACAACACCAATCGTTTTTAAAATAATAACTCAAGTGTTTAAACGTTATTTTCTAGAACTAACTTAGCTCTAAAAATATTTAAATTTTTTATTTTATAATAACTGATGCTTGTAGCAATAGGATCAGTTTAGTTAAATGTCGAATTAAATTTGTAAATTTGACCATTTAAAAACACTATGAATCTAATGTATTATTTGATTATATTAGTATGACTGAATTTTCTTAATCAAAATAAAAAAGTTTAATGTTTAAAACGATAATCTTATATTTTGATAAATGACTCAATTATTTATATTTAATAATACTCTTCAATCAATTTTTCAGCCAAACCAAATAAGCATTTACTTCTATTTATTGAAAAACCATAAAATACTGTTATAGCTGTAAAAATTATACTTTTTATTGGTAAGTGGATTCATTTGATAAAAAAATTATTTCGTATCTCCTTTAAACAAAATATGATCATCATATTGTTCTTTATATGATTAGATTAAAATATTTTTAAAAAGATTTCAAACAATGAATAATCAATTTAATAATAAAAATGTAATTAAATCGCTTTATCCTATAAACCAATTACAAAAATAAATATATTAGATATAACTTGGAACATCTTTTAATATATAATTAATTCAGTTTTGTATTAATCCATTTATTATTCTTTTCTTACATTCTAGTTATGTAATTTAATGAAATATTCTCTTTAAAGATTTTGTTTATTTTATTTATTCTTTTATGGTTTTTTTGAAAAAAATTTCTCTTTACTTTTTAAATAAAATATTTGATATTTTCATATTATGAAAAATCTGTTTAAAATCTTAATCTTAAGAAATATTTTGCTGTTAATTTTGGAAAAAAAATAAATTTACTTGTTAATGATTAAAATTTTCTTTAATAGTCTAATTTTGTAAAAAAAATACTATATTTACTTATAAAAGATACAATATTTTAAATGTATTTTATTTTATTATTTAATAATTTGAATTAATTTTAAAGTCTCAGCAATTCAAATATACTGGAGCGCAAGACTATTTGTACCATCCTAAGTTTCCAGGTACTGGCAAATGAACAAAAACTGCACAACAGAAATATTTGCTGTATTAAGGATACCAGTATACCTAGGCTTTGTAAGTCTTCTGGCATTAATTAAAGCAATTGGTTTAACCTGCTTCAAAAAAGGCACTAGCAGTTGCGCTTGTTTATGCACCTGATTGAAGTAACTCAGTTGTTTTTTCACTTAAAGTTCCATCACTTTTTTAGACTACTTATTCATCAGCATTTTAACCCTTAACTTAAATAAACTAGTTAGATTCAATAAATGCTTAATTTTTAGCATAAATGTCAGTTTGAGAATTTCTTAGCTTAGATGACTCAGCAAGTGAGAAGAGAAGAGCGAAAGTCAAAAGCAATGAAATAAGATTTTTAGTCATTTTTTATTTACTTCTATATGGTTTTTTTAATATAAATGTTTTTGTGATAGTTTATTTTATGGTAATATTTTTTTAAGTATCGAAGGATTTGTAATTAATAAAAAATATTCACTTATAGAAAAGTTATTCTAAAAACGGCTTTGTTTTTAAGAAGAAAATGAAAATTTATATTTTAGCATTCTAGCTATTGGTTTATTTATTATAATCTACTGGTATGATACTTTTATGTTACCTATTTTTTGTATTTTTATATTTTTAATGGATAAAAAAATTTAGATAAGTAAATATACTATCAATAACGTTTGAAATTAAAAACTGTAATATCAATATATTTTTTCTAACATTCAAAATTATTCAAGTTTTAAGATTACTTCATTAATTTTTAGTACTACCTACTTCAACTGAATAAAATAATTGTAATTACAATGATGATGACTGCACCCAAATATCATATAATTCATTTCTAATAACAACATATCAAAAAAACAATCAGTTTATCAACCTATTTTCACAAGTAAACTTTTTTTTATACCCTTAAATATTTTACATAAGTTCAACATCTAATAATAAAAATATAAATTATTGATATATCTATTGATTAAACATTAATTTTTTCTTAAGTTTTTATAACATCATTTTAAAAATTAATAACTTATTTAGTCTTTTTAAAGCAGAGTTTTTTCATAATTGTTATACAAATTATAAATTATTTTATCATAAAATTTTAGCTTTATCTATTATATTTTTTTTAGTTTTTAATTTATTAATTATGAAAATGAAAATATAAAAATTGTTAAATTAAATTTTATGAATTATTTTTGATTTTTAATATTTAAAAAAAAATGTAATTTATTAAATTTTTTTTGTTTTAAAAAATATTTTGTTCATTTATTATACATCTTACAGCTTTGATAAAGTTAATATTTAACTGATAAATAAAGAATAAAATTTAAATGATAACAAATATTATATCTACATATTATATAATTATGAAATGCTTTGCGAATTTTCCTATATTTTTTTATGATTCACAAAAAATAATTTTGGAATTTTTGTGAAATTTATGCAAGTAAATAAAAAATAATTTAACCTTTTTACATTATGAAATACATATATATAAAACCAAATTTCTTCAATTAAATACTCAAGTTAAATTGTTTGAAATATTAAAATATTAGCTCTAATCTTTAAGATCAACATCTAAAAATTTAGATTTAGAATTGATTAATTAAATATTTAAAATATTTTGTTTAACAAACAATTATTTAAATTAACTAAATCTGTTATATTATTTAATCTTGTGAAAAATAAATATTTTTCTTGTCTTATTAAATATAATACATATGAATTTTGTAATTTATTATTGATATAAGAATGTTTCTTTTTTAGTTTTTTTATTTGAGAATTTATTTTTTAATTTAATATAAATGATATAAGAGAAACTTATTATGTAGGTCATAACATATAACATGTTATTATATACAATTTTTAAATGATAGTATAATATATTCATAAATAATTTTGATATTTTTTGTGAAATTTCCTTAAATCATTATTAAGAAATCTTTTAGAGGGCAAATTATTTGATATAATCAATCTAATTTACACCTCCTTACTTTGCTGAAATAAACTTAAGTATAGAGTCGCTCATACCAAATATTTTAATGTAGTTGTTCTCATTAAATTCATCACCCAAATTAAGATTTTAGCCATATCCCTAAAGGTCAACAGCAAATATTTTTAAATTTGAGTTCACTTCGTCTTTGTATTTTTTAAGACTTTCTATCACAGAATTTTAACCCATGTTAATATCAGCATGTCCACTTGCTATCATCATATCAGATAAAATGATGATGTTATCAACATGAATTTTTTTCTAAGTCCACTCATCAATACATTCATAAGGAAAATCTGTTCCACCTCCTAATTTTTCTGATTCTTTTGCAAGTTTAGCCATTGAAGAAACAAGCTCATCTCCAGGGAGATCAATTTTTAAGTAACATTTACTTTTGTAACCAGGAGAGCTAAAGATATAAAAAGAATTTTTTTCACATTTTTATTTAATCATCAAACCAAGAATCGATGCACATTCACGGCATGTTCTAATTTACTTTCCATACTTTTTACCACCTGAAATAGGGCACTACATAGAGCCTGAAACATCTGAAAAAATAGCTGTATGACCCTTTAATTCATCTAAATTTTTATTCACTGATATTTTTATTGCCTATTCGATTGAGTTCATGTATAACTATCCCATTTATGGATCAATTTTGAAATACTCTTATATTTAATATGCTTCTAAATATGAAGAAGCTTATTGCTATTCAGATCTTTCTACATGCTATTTTACTGCTTCTAATTCTTCCTTTAGATTCATATTCTTTTATTTCTAACACATAAATCCTTTTTGTACAGCTTCTTAGACAACCTCATAAGCACTAAAGAATTAGAGGGGAAACATTTTTGAGTTTTCTACAGCTTTTGGATCTGAAATTTTATTGATTATTATTGAATGTGTTACATCACTTACACCAGATTTGAGAATATTTGACAAATTACGCATCATAGCTAAATATGGTAATTTTTAATTCTAAATTAAATCTTCCCAAACCTCTTTTGTATTTCCTTTAGCACTTAGTTCATTTTCCCAAGTTGTAGAAGCTTCAATTTTCATACGTTAATCAGCCTATTCGAGAGCAAATGGGGCTGAAGCAGATTCCCCAAATGTAGACTTGTATTCCTCTTCTGTTTTAGGATATTTCTTACCAAGAATTTTAAATACTCTTTCTTTAGGCTCAGTAATATGGCATAGTTGTATAAGATGTTTGAAAGTTAAGTATTCAGATTCAAGTACAGATTTAGGAATTTTTGAGATTTTCCTATGAGCTTTTACTGCTTTTTATCTCTTAACAATACTCTTTTATATACCAACTTATCTATCTTATTCTTCTTCATAATCTAAAGAATTCTTCTCTATACTTGACTTAATTTGATTATTTATCTTTTTTTGTTATATTTTTTCCCATTTCTCTACATCGTTTACTGAAAGATAGCGCATATCCGTTTTCTTACGCTAAGAATCAGTGCAATATTTTCCTAGTTAATAATCATTGAATTCCAAAAATTTACTCCTGACACATCTTTATAAGCATTTTTTAAAAGTAAGTTTCTTTCTAATATCAGTTTGAAGGATATTATCTAGTGATAAGTCTTCATACTTAGCTTAATCAAATTGGTATAGAATTTAAGCAAATTCACAAACTTCAAGCAAATCACCTGGTAAAAGTACTGCTCTGTTAAAATATTTCTCTATAAATGGTTTTGTTTTTTCGTTCACAACACAAAAAGAAACAATGTAATTAGTTGTACTTCTAATGTACAATTCATTTCTAATGTAAACTGATAATTAGCAAATGAATTCTGGATCGATTTCAGCTACTTTTAAGAGGGCCTGAGTAATAAGAATTCTCTTTTCATCACTACCTTAATAATAGCTACTTTCTTTAAGTAAGCATGAAGCTGTTATGTTCACTAGAAATTAGTGAGGATCTTAGATTTATTCTCCCATATATAATTAATTCATTTTTAATATTTTAGAACCTATTTTTTAGATCTTAATATTTTAATTAATTTGTTTTTTTGATAAAAATTATTAATTTCTTACTAAATGTTTGTTTGCTTTTAAAAAGATTCATACAATTACAAATTAAAATTTTTTTATTTTTTAATATGTAAAGTGATAAAAATTAAAATAAAACACTTTTATAAATGATATTTAATTAATAGCCACATTTATAAAATTAATTACTATCTACTATTCAATTAAAAAAAAAGTATTTTAATATGAAGTAGACTATTTATGTTATTTTTAGTAGACTATTTATTTTACTATTTTTAAAATTTAATGTTTAAAATTCTACTTTATTGTAAAATATTGTACTTTTTAAATTAACAATCCTTAAATAATCTTATTTATTTAATATATTCAAATATTCGTAGATGTACAAGATTTAGTTTATAAATGTATTATTCTAATTTAATCTATCAATATTTTCAATATTATTTGCTATTTCATTTTATTGATAATAAACTAAGTATTCAAAATTATAATTTAAATGTCTATCATAATTATGATTAATTTTATCAAAAATATGTGATATATATTTTATTTATAATTAATTATTCATTTCGCAACGAATTAATCATACTATATTCCCGTTTATTTATTCTATCAAAATTAAAATTTATTTTATAAAAAATATGATATTTTTGTTGTATTTATAAATTATAATTTCTTTTACAAATGGTAATTAAAAATTATTTTTATTTATTTATTTATTTTTAAGCTAATAGTGAAAAAATTCTTAAAATTATTTTGTTACATGTCCTTGAACTTAAGTGCTTACAGTAATAACATTTTTTGAATTAGATTGTAATAATTTAATAAAACAATTTTTATTTAAACATTTGAAGATGATTTTAGTTTAGCTTAAATAGTAAATTTTATGAAAATTCTCATAAAATAATTTTATTATGAATTAGTTGCGTTATAATTAATAAGGATGGTTGTTATTTATTATATTTAAATTAAAAATAATTTTTAGCAGATAAAAGATTTTGTTGGTATTATGAAAATGGAATGAAATAAATGAAAACTATATCTAGCAAGATGAGAATGAAACTCTTATGAAAAAATAAGAATATAAATTTTTTGAATAAAAATGGTAGATTTGATGTAAATATATATGATATACTTTAATTTTGATAGATAAAAAATGATATAAGTTCTTCATACTATTAATGATTATATTATTTGAATGATGTGCTTGTCATTTGATTGATATATTTATCAGTCAAAAGACTAAATTAAGAAGTTAGTATCAAATAAATTAATATTGAACAAAAAACAAAATTAAGGCAGGTACAGATAGATAGAATCAGTCAATACCAAAAAAACCAAGAAAAGCTTTTTAAATCCAAAGTAAAAACTATAAATAAAAAACAATAAAAACTCATATCTTAACTTATAAAAGCACTTTAACCAAAACAATAATGTCTGATACTGAAGGAGTTCAAGAAACTTAATTATACGTTTCTCCTATCGCAAACCCTATTGCCCCCGCCAAGCTTGAAAAGAAAATTCTCAAGCTCACCAAGAAGTGTAAAAAATTATTTCATATTTCTTCAAATAGATGTTAAATTAGATGTAGATAGATTGCCATCTAACAAATTATTTATTAAAAAAAATAGAAGTTAAAACAAAGAACATCAAGAGAGGTGTTAAGGAAGTCGTTAAAGCCATCAGAAAGGGAGCTACCGGGTAAATATAATTTTATTTTGATAGCAAAGAATAGTTTAAGCAGTCAAATAAACAGAAAAATATTTTAAATCTGACTGATCATTTTAAATAGGAGTTTATCCTACTATTTATATATTAAGTTATCATGAATAAAGCACATTCAATAACAAAGTTATTAAATTTTCCTTTTTATAAAAAGTGTTTGCATTATGGCTGCCGATATCTCACCCCCTGATGTTTTGAGTCATATTCCCGTTATCTGCGAATCTAAGGACATTCCTTACGCTTTCGTTAAGTCTAGAATGGAATTGGGTACCGCTGCTGAAACTAAAAAGCCTACTTCAGTTGTTCTCTTAACTGCCCCCGAAAATGCTAAAACTTTAAAGAAATACAACTCTATCCACGAAAAGGTTAAATCTATCAACCCTTTCTTCTGAGAAATTTAAACAAATTGGCTAAACCAGCACTGAATGTTCATCGTATATAATAATTTATCTGAACATAGAACACGAAGTGCTGTTATTTGTAAGATTTTGCTATAACATATATATAATTAATAACTAATAATGAAAATTGCTACAAATAACTTCATATAATAAAATACAGCAAATAATAAAATAAGCAGCTAAGTAATTAAGCTATGATTTGGGCATGTCAATATCAATAATATCAAGTAAATTAGAAAGAAATAAATAAGAAGAATATGCTTTTATAAATCAATCTGAATTAACATAATAACCATTATTTACTCTACTTAAAATGATTTAGAGAAACTAACTAACACAATTACATCCATAAAAAAAACTAATGAATAAATTAATAAATAAATAACCTTCTTACTATTTAAAACAAATACTTTATCGCATAAAATAAAAAGGGAGGAAAAACTGATTTATTATTTTTTAAGTTATAATGTTTTATTATTGAATATATAGAGTAAATAAATACTATATTAGTTGCTAATTTAAATACATTTTCAATTGTATTATTCGCCTTCTTCTTCTTATATATTTTCTAGCTCATCTCTTTAATGCTTATCTAAACTATTTATAAATATAATTTCTAATTATTTATTTTATTCGTCTTTTCATTATATTACAATTCTTCTATTGTTATGGCTTAAATTGTTACCAATTGCATCCAATCTTCGTAATTAAGCTTTGATTGTTAAAAAAAATAAAAATCATTTTTGATTATTTAATTTTAATTAAGAAAGAAAAAGAAATAGAAATTAAGCAATTTTTTAAAAATAAAATAATATCATTTTTTACTGACTACTATTATTGAGGAAGTTCTGTGATGCTCGATAAATTCAATCTTGACATATTTTTACCTAGATTATTGTCATCGAATTGATTTAATTTTGTATTAGAAGAATATGCTGAATTTCCTTTATATCTTGTTGGTGTGTTTCCTCTGCTTATTTTTGAATTTTCGCTCAAAAAAGATTGCTCGTTCAGTTATTTTCTCTGTATTAATAAAGTATAATTTACTCTTAAAGTAAAAAAACTAATTATAAATTTACCAAGATTTCTACTTCCTTTTTCAGATCCTGAATTTCTTTGCTATTTTTATTATGTGATATTTTGTTTTGAAGTTACTGATTTTACAATTATAAGTATTATATTTCGCTTTCAAGTAGACTTAGTTTTCCTTCCAGTTCGCTAATTACACTTTTAAGATCTTTGTTCTCTTCAGTTAATTTATTAATTTCTCCAGTTTTTTAGTCATTCATATATGATACTCTGCTTTCTCTCTAAGGAGGCAAATACACTTTAAAAAAATATAAAAAATAAGAATATAAAATGTTTAAAAATGAGTTTCACATTAGTTGAATTCGCTAAATCTTCCATTCAAAACTGACATTCTTCCCAGCAAAGTAGGGTCATCATCTAATTCTGCCATTCTACTCTCTTAATGATCTTATTAAATACAATTCATGTCTTGTTCTAGCCACTCAGCATTATTTCTGTCAAGTCCATTCTATAAAAATAAATTTATTTGAAAATAATAAAGTTATTCTATGAAATTAATTTTTAAAAATATTTTAAGAATAATCTTTTGAATAAATCATTAATTAATTGTTTTTAAATATTTTTAATTTATACCAAAAAAAATATTTTGATTTTAAAATGAAAATATTACTTAATGAATGTTTATCAGGAGTTTAGTGTAACATTCAATTTTCTCATATAAATTTTTTTTTAATTATTTTTCTTGTAAAAGCTCTTGTTACAATTGCTTATTTTTAAAATTTAATTCGTTTATCTGTTTTTCGAATAGCCTAAAATTATCCAAATATCTTTTTCCAAATATCTGTCTTAAAGCTCTTTTTGATTCTTCATCTTAGAAATTCTGTTAATTAAGTATAATTCTTGTAAGTTCTTGAATGACTTTTTCTGAATTATCATCTGTATAAATATCTTAGAAAAATGAAGGAGATGAGTTCAAGCTTGGCTCCTAAATATTCAATTAGTCTTATTCTATCTTTGATAACTATTCTTCGAGCTTTTATTTTTGTTCCTCTTGCAATTTTAAGTTTTCTTGATGTTTTTCATTGAGTGATTCTAATTACTATTTGCTAATCTTGCTAAGCTCAATCAATTCCTTTTAGTTAAAAAACCTTTTGTTTATGTAACTTTTTAAATTAACTATTTATTACATTTTTTAAGTCATTTATTTTTTAATTTGAAAGCTATTCCTTTTCCATCATTAAATCCTCTAATCTTTACCTTTCCTATATTAATTTAAACTAATTTTTATAAGCCACTAAATATATATAATTTACTTATTGTAAAGACTCAATTTTATTTTGTTTTTCCTAAAATCCTTCCTTAAGTATTCTTATTGTTTCTTCATATTGCAAAGATTCTTTGCTCAGTAAATTTTAAGCTCTTGCAACATCTGCTTCAAAAGTATCCATTTAAAGTAGTTATGCCTTTATTTTATCTACATAAGAAACAAATACAAGAGGGTACTTTTAAACTACCTTTAATACACTATCAAGTTAATCCTAGCAATTTAATTTACAAAAAAAATAAATTTCATTTAAACTAAATATTTTCATAAAAATCTACCATATATCTTAAAGCAGAGGAATTAGCTTCATCCATTTGCTTCTTTGAAGCATAGGAATCATTTTTTGCTTACTCAATTTCGTTAGAAAAGTCAATACACTTTTATGAAAGTAATTTGATCTTACTTTCAGGATCTTAAATTTAGTCGCACTAATTAAGTTTAAGAAGCATGTCTCCTAAACGAGTTATATTTCTATTCTAATTATGTATTCTATTTTTTTAGCTATCAATTACATTATCTTTTGCTTAGTCTATAGGCTATCTATTTAAGATGTAAGTATTTCCATACATAATATCTTGTAAATTTCTTAGTTTTAGCTTTAAATCATCATTTTATATATTTAATTCAAACTCGTATTTATTTCTTTTTTACAATTTTTCTAACTGCTTGGTTTACTCTTCATTTTTCAATGGGCATTCAAGTATGTATTTTGAAAGTTTTTGATTTTCTATTGCATTATCTGTTAAATTTGCTCCATTTTAATTTAAAAAGTTAATTAATTCTTCAATTAAATTCTTCATTTTTTAAATGACATTTATCTACAACTTTTAATATGCTGCTTCTTACTCTTCTATTTTCTGCAATAACTTAATCTTTATAATATAAATAATTTATTTGTATTTATGAATTGCTACTGACCAATAAATAGATCATTTATGATAATATTTTAAAAATAGAAATTAAGATATTTTCTACTAAATAAAACATATATTAATTACATTATCATCTCTAAGTTTTTCGATTTCTAAGTCTTTAATTGAATGGATAGGAGGTTCATAAGACATATCTTCCATTTTATAAAATGATAATTTAGCTTTTGTAATAGAAACAGAAGATCCTGTAGCCTTTTTTATAACTCTAATTTTCCTATTTCCTGTTTTTTCAGGATCTTATAGCATATGAGGATGAGATTTATCATTGCATTATGCGTGAAATTTGTAGTTTGCAGGGAACATATTTAAATCTTTCATTAAGCAAGTGCTGCAGACTTTTTTAGCAGGTTTAATCTCTTCTACTATTTAATTTCCTTAATTATCCATTCTCTAAATTCTTGTTGATGAATTTACAGGCTTAGATATAGCTTGCATAGTTTTTTATGTAATTTCTTTACCTAGTGCTTCCATATCTAATATTTATTTTTAATTTATAAGCAAATAGCTTGATTTTTTCGAGGAAAGCTTAATTATAGTATGGAATTACCTTTTAAATGTGCATAATGAACCGATAATGGCTAGAGAGTAGCTTCTGATTTCGATGACTGCAATATTTATGTACTCATTTAAGAGTAGGTCTTATTCAAAATTGAATCCTCTTTTTAAGGAGTCCTTCTCTAATGAACTAGTTTAAATAAAATGGCTTTTAAATATTATCTTCAAGATGTAAATATTCCTATTAAATAATTAAATCATAGTTTAGAAATGATGAATACTTGGCGATTTGCTTGTGGATTGATTTTATAATTTACTGTTCATATTGCTATTTTTGCACTGAATATTTTTAATTTACTTTAATACAAATGAATGACAAATAAGATTTATCAAATTGACTCAATCAATAATTAATATTTTTTTTGTTAAAGACATCATAAAATTAATATCATTCATCTACTCCATAATCTTCTTCGTAAAATATATGCATTTATTACTCTAATAGTTTTTATTAGATTATCTTGGAAATTAGCACAATTTTTTTATACTGGTTAATGAGTAAAAAATTTTGAAAATTTAATTTTTACTTCATGAAAATAATTATATTTTTTTAAAAACTAGAATTTTTTAAGTTATTTAAAAAATAAATATTTTTTCTACTTTTATTCATTATTTTTATTAGTTACTGATCAAATTTATTAATTAATTTTTAATGAATTTTATGAAATATTTACTTTAGTAAAATTTTTAGTATATTATATGATTTTAAGTTAAGTTAGAGCATTTTTCATGAAAATATTTAACTATTTTAATAATTTAAATTTATAAAGCATGTAGATTATTCAAAAAAAAAAAAATTTTATTTAATTTAAAAATAAGTTCAATTTTTATTAATAAGATTTACTATTTACTTATATCATCAAATTTTATAAATTTATTATTGATATAATAATGGATATTCGATACAAAAAAAATAACTATTTAAATATATTTAAAGCTTTTAGATTAAAAAAATGTTTCCTTTTTTTATACTATTTAAACTGCTTGATTTTTATTTTCAAAGCTATTAGAAATATTATTGAGGGTTGTTAATTGTACGAGCTAAACCAATAGTTTGCTAGTCATAATCAAAGATAGTCAAATATTTTTTGATGAATTAACTTCCTACTACCAAGGCAGGACCTTAACAATCTCCATAAACGTATAAATAGCAGACGTTTTGCTAGGTTGATGACTAAATTAAATAGAATGAAGGCTCAACTTCAAATTTAATAAGGTTTCCTTCAGTGTTACGTAAGGTAAAAGCTATAGTAGGGAGATCAGAATTGCAGGGAACTTGGTAGTCTGAACCGATTTAAATTCCTCTCTAAGCTAGTGTTTCGAAATATTTTTCTGCAATATTAGGATTAAATTAGAATAATGGAGAGCTAGTATCAATTAAAGCATAGTTTACTTGTGAAAATACATTAACTCCATCAATTTCAAAATCATTAAATTCTAAAAACCAAGTATTTTACTAAACAGTCTTGAAATACTCAATTTGTCCTACTATTTTAGATTCATCATAACCTCCAAAAGTTACAGAAGAGTTTGACTTACCATCACTTTCATTTTAAGCAAAGGTTAAATAGAAAGATATGATTGGTTTTTCTATTTGTTAAGTTTGATACAACTAAAGGACAAAATTAGGTTGAGTCAATGTATCTGTTACGCTGTCTGAGGGAATTAAACCGAAAACTCCATTAATTCTACTAGGAATTCTTTCAACTTCATTAATTAAAATTCCAAAGTAACCTATTTGGTTAGTTTCGGGTACTCCGATAGAGAACTTAGCTACATTACCAGTAATAAATCCTGTTTAAAATGAATATACGTATTGTTCATTTTGACTAATGCATAAGTCTTCTACCTTGCAATCATAAGTTTGCATTTGAGCTATTACGCATGATTAGCATTTGCTGGAGGCAATCCATAAATCACTGCTACTGCTATCAAATATGATTTGTAGTGGTTATTATGATTTTCCAACTTCGATCTCAGCATAGTAAATACCATCTTCATAGTTGATAAGATAATTAACAACACTCTTTCTTAAGTGAGAATTCGAGGAGTTGCCAAAAGTTTACCTATAAGGCAGAGTTTTTTTTAAAGGGATACTTAGCAAGCATTGACCAATCGTAGCAAAAGCAAGAATTACTAAGAAAGATTTCATAAAACTTTTATGCATTTCTTATTATTTAATTTATACTTTTATGGTTTTATTTTTTTATTAATTTATGGAAATCAAAAAACCTGATTTAAAAAAAAATAAACTTTATTTTAGAAAATTAGAAAAAATATAGATTGATTTTGATATTTTAGTTACAATATTTTAAATATGTCCATTTTTAAATTGAGTGGAGAATTTTGTTTACTTACAATTATATTTCTTATAGATAAAAAATTCTAATAGTATTTAATTAAGGAATTCAAAACTAAAATTGATTTTTTATTAGATTTTTGTTAAATAATCAGAAAAGAATTACAGAATTTTCTCTTTTTTTTCAAATATATTTAGCTTTTATTTAAAAATTATAAATCTTCTAATTTTATTTCATTTTTTTATTTTGCTTTAATTTAACTATTAAAATTATTTTAAAAGTTTGATTTGGAAAATATTTTTGATTTCAACATTCTTGATTTAAAATTAAGTAAATTTAATAGGACAAAAGACTTCTTTTGCTTACACAATAAAGCAAATATATTCTTTTATAATTACTTATTTGAATATTTCTTATATAAATCTAAATTTCTAATAAAGTAATATATCAAAAATAAAATTAAATTTTGATATTAAAAATGGTAAATTAAAATAAAGTTTTCTTCAATTTATATGCATTTAAAGAATCAACAAATTAAATAAATAATATATTATCATCTCTTTAATCAGTAATTAGAATACTAAAATTTTATTTTTTTCTACTATCTATTAGTTTTAAAAATATAAAAATAATTTTTTTTTTCTCTAAATTAAAATAAATTTGTTTATTTAAAATATTAAGATTTAAGCATAAAATTATTAAGAAATCTGCTCTGAATTAAACATAAATAATTTCAAATTTATTTTTTATAGTTTAAAATTATTATTTTGATTAAATAAAAAACTTCTCTAAAATTAAAGTGTTTTTCGTATTCTAAGATTTATTAAATTTTATAACTTACAATGCTTAAATTAGCTTTTTTTATAGAAAAAATATAATATATTCATCAAAAATATAATTATAAGAATTAGAAAATGTTTTGTAAATGTCATCTAGATTAAAATTCCAAATAGGATAATTAATTATTCAGTAAAAATAAGCTCATCCGAAACATAAATAATTAAATATTGAAATAATATTTAATTAAAATATAAATTAAAATAAATTAATTTTAACAAATAATGATTATTTAATTTTCAAATGAGCTCTTTGTTTATAAAATTAAATAAAACAAACAACATATCTATCATTTATTAATTTTTTCATAATTTTTATAGTATTTAGAAATTTTGTTTTGAATTTCTTTGTCAATCTTTTAATCAATTAACTTTTTTTAAATATCTCCTTTTTTTAAAATTTAGATAAAATCCTGAAGAAAATAGCAAATGTTTTCCAACCCAATAAATTTATTATAAATCTTATATATTTTTTCACTTTATGTTAACTACTAAAAACCTATTAAATGAATGTGCTATTTACGGAGATTAAATTTTATTTGTTTTAATCTTTAAAATATTTTTGACTATAATTCATCTTCTTCTTTATCAATAAAGTATTTTTCTAAATTGTAAAGATCATTTTTTTACTAATTATCTTCTTATTCATACTATAATTTAAGCTCTTCGATTCCTTTACTGATATCAATAGAGTTAGATTGTATATAGGTTTTATGAGAAAAAGGCAGTTATTTATTATTATTCAAAGTATTTTGTTAACCATCTTCTTTTTCATACTATTATTTATTTTCGATTGAATTTTTAAATCCCTTTCTCATTGTTTTTTCCTCAGCTTTCTTTAAATTGATAGGAATTTTATATTTTGGATTATTTTAAGTGTCACTCTATTTTAATTCAATTTTGCCATATTTTTAATCATACATAAATTGTTAATTGTCAAGTTTATTATCTTTATTAATTTCTAATATTTATAATTTCATCAAATCTATTAATTCTATTAAACTGCATCTTAAGTAAGGTTGATCATTAAATAAAGTCTTAATTTATTTGAAAAGAATTTTTTAGTAACTATCTTTTTTAAATTTATCTTTGTATTTCTCCATTATCATTTTTTTATGGAATTTAGTTGACTTGCAATACTATTATTATTTCATTTATTATTATTCACTTTTTTACGAGCATACACAATCACAAACATATGAAAATTTACGATAATAAAGTAATCTAATCAATATTACTCCTATGCTTACATAATCTTAGTATATACTTTTAAAATCACTTTTATCTTAATAACAATGAGTGAATCCCAACGTTTTTTCAATCATAAATCCTGATTCACTAAAATCAATTATTTTTATTTTAATTTAGTCGTTGTCACTAACTAAGATGTTATCAAGCTTTAAGTCTCCATGGATAATATTTTGTTGATGCAAAAAATGTGTTGCTTTGAGAATTTCAATACAAATATTTAATTTTTAAATTTTAATTTTCTTTTCTTCTAACTAATTAAAAATTTTATTGAAATTTTGACACTAATTTTCTAATTATTTTATTTTTTTCAAGTAATAACTTAAAGTCATACCTTCAAAATATTCTAAAAATAATTAAAACTATTTTTGACCATTTAATTTATAATTTTTATATTATATTATATTATTATTTTCTGGGAGCTTAGATAGAATACTGATTTCTCTAATTTATGATTATATAAGTACATTTTTATCAGGATCATTCTATGATATTTATTTCATCACAACAGTACCGAATTACTCAGTTTTAACTTTAGAAACTTCAAATTAACATTATCCTACCACTGATAATTATGATATATTAGTATATCCTTAATTATTTTCATTTTAGCCTTAAGGTTGTTATATGGGTTGTTATAAATAATCAATAATTAAATTAATTTAAGCAATATATATTTATAGGTTTAATTCTAAGGAGTTATATTTTTTTGATTTAAGAAAACCATAAGAATTAATTATTTCCAGAAATTGTTATTTAGTTTCTTTTAAATAATTTTCAAAACCTTGGATTTAAATATCGTTTAGTTCATTTTCCAAATATTATCCTTAGAATATATTGAGCAATTTTTTAAAATCTTATTAAGCTTTCATAAAGTCTTTAAGTAAATAAATAAATATACTGTCATTTGATTATTATTGAAAAGAAGTACTCTTTTCATCATTCATATTAATTAAAGTATTAATATTAAATTCTTATTTTAAAGAAAGAACTAAATTTCTGAAAAATTATGATTCATTAAGACTTTAGTAAGGAATTTTAGATTTTTTGATTAATTATATGACTTCTTTAAGTATGATTTCTTCATTTATAAATAAAGAGGATAATGTATGATAAACTTATCTTTTCCTCTTTATATTGTAATATTAAGAAGCATCTACTGTTTCAAGAAATAGTTTTAAAAGTTTTTCCCTTTCTAATGTATCATGATTAGGATTATTTTTGTTCATCAAAGCTTATAAATTTAATTCACAAATTTTGTAATGGAAACACTTTTCTAATCTTTCATACTCTTTTTCATCATATTTATCAAATTCTACCATTTATTTATTTGTTTTATTTTCTTTTTTGCGTTTTTCTAGTCTTATTTTTGTCTTTTCATAATCTTCTTATTTATTCATTTTCTTCATGTTTTGAATGAGTAATTACCAATACTCTATATTTTCCTTTGTTGAATTAGGAAATTTTTAATATAATCTCCTGCCTCTTATTATTTATTAAATATACCCAATATTAATTTCAGTGGGTTGATAAGGAAGTGGCTCGTCTAAATTATAAAATCTTGCTAAATCAGGTAAGATAGAAAGGATTAAAACACTTTGAAATCCATCTATATATAGCTGAAGTTGGTGCTTGTTGAAATAGCAATCTGAAACATGATATTTTTCTTAAGACCACTATTTGAATAAAGATACTGTACTTCTATTTATCAGATCATTACTTTACTCTATTTAATAGTCATTAAATATACAACTTTTTTCTTGCAAATCATACATTAGCTTTAAGAGAAAAACGTACCCTAATTTAAATTTATGGTTTTTAAGTTTTTAAATTTTTTTAATTAATGCTTAGAGTTTTTATTCTTTGTTGAGAAACAAATAATTAATCTTGATAAGATTTAATAAACTAAAGATAAGAAAGTATAAATATATTTCATCTTCTTCTAAGTATTCTACATATTTAGAATCTTGTAAAATCTAAAAGATAAAATATTTATCAAAATATTTTATTAAAGGGATTTTGTAATATCTAATTATATTTATTTCTTGTTCTGTTTCTTAAAAGTTATGAAGACATTGAAAATAAAGGATTTATTTTCTATATCTATATTACTCTACCATTTGCATGTTACCAAATATATTGTAGCAATCCATTAGGTGTTCAAGGAATTGTTTTTCTTTTTCTAGTTAACCATTAAATTTGAATTCACTTAAGTCCTATAGTTTGAACTTTTTAAAATAATTTGAGTATTTGTCTTCTTTTTGTAAACCAAATATAAGTGTAAACTCTTGTTATTTATAGCAATTATCAAAATCTATTTCTTAATCATCATCCGTTTTTAGTTGGTCTTTGATTTCCTAAATTTTTTAATTGACTTATTGACTTAGCTTTTCTTTCAAAGTCATGAGAAAACCAAGTAAATTTTTCATATTTAATGAGCAGTTTTATTTATTTATCTCATATTTATTATTTTGAGAAAAGAAATAAGTCAATTTAAAGTGCAAGAATGAAAAATAATCACGCAATTCATCTTGATTATTTGCGCTTTGTGGATCATCTAAAAATTACTTAAGCTTTTCCTAGATTGTTGTAATTAGCTATAAGTTTTTTTCATTTTCTTCAAGCTATTTTTAAGAAATCTCCTCCACATTTATTAATTAAGACATTACATTTAAAAGTATTAATTGGTTTATCTTATCTTTATTTTGTTCATAGCTTTCAGTATATTAATTATTACTTTCCTCTTTCTTAGTAGAATTCTCTTTCAACAATTGTATCCCTTATTATAAAAATAAGCCTGCTGATTTAAAGAAATTTTACATTTTTTATTATTTTTTATATTAATATCAACAAAAATCAAATAATTTAATTTGTTATTTATTTTAGCGATATTTTTATAATAAATTTAAAGAGTAATTAGAATTTAGTAAGTATTGTAATCTGATCTCAAAATAATTGAAATAAGCGATTTTAAACACAAATTATTAAAATTAACCATTTTTCATTTCTTACATTTTAAAATAATTTTCTATAAATAATTTAGTAAAATTATAAACTAAAATACTTAAATGTAGAGTCTAATTATTTGTCTTTGAAAATTCAAAATTTTATCTTAACATAACAAAAAAATATATGAATCTCTCATTTTATGCAGTAATTTACATTATCACTCAAGATGATTAGCTTATCACTGCATAACAAAAACATAATCGAAAACCTTTTTTTCTTTTATTGTCATTCTAGATTTTTTGAACCTAATTTTATACATCTGAAAAGTGGAGGTCTTTACACAAATAAAAATGATTCAAGATAATACTGAAATAAATGATTATTTTTGAAAAATCCCTTTTTGTATTATGTACATTAAAACATAATATCTTCATAATACTAAAATTTATTTTCAAAAGTACTTGAGAATTTCTCTACTTGACTTGACAATAATATTGGTTATGAATTCATAAACTAAAATGACTATTATTTCTTTTTAAAAATTAAGAATGTTTGAAATTAAACTTTCATTTATTAAAATAATTTATTTTAGAAAATAATTTTTAATATTTCCTTTTTTAAAATTTTATAATAATCCTCTTACTTTTATTAAATATTTTATAAGGTCATTAAAATATTTTTTATTACACAATAAAATTAATTAGGTTTGAATAAAAATGAAAAATATTTTATTTTTAAAATTATTATCAATCAAATAAAAAAATAATATTTATTTTTAATAAAAATTCAATTTAAAAAAACTAAAGTGAAAAAGAAAATATTATTGTCAGCAATCACTATGGAGATATTTTCCTTGCTTTCTATTGTGTTTTATACATCAATAAATTAAATCAGTTTGAGAACTTATTTTTTTTCAGATACTATGATTTAAAGATTATGTATTATATAAATGATTGGTAAAACATAATTTATTTAAATTAAATTTTTATTTTCACTATTCTGATTTAGAAGGGTATGTTCTGGGTGGCTAATTAATAGTGCGACCAAGTCCGATAGTTTTATTTTCATAATCAAATATGGGGAGATATTTTCTAAGAACAGTGTTACCAATAACCATTTGAGGTCCATTTCCAATTAAACCTTCAAAGTACAAGTAACAAACATTCTTTTTGGTGATAGAAGGAGTAACGTAGAAAGAGGAATCAATTTCAAACTTAATTAATTCTCCATCAACATTACGTAAAGAGAAGGAAATATTGGGAAATTCAGAATCGCATGGCACATCATATTCGTCACCTATCTTAATTCCTCTCTTTTAAATGTTATCAAAATATTTTTCAGCAATATCAGGTCTTAAATAGAAAGAAGTAGTGCCAGTATCAATTAAAGCAGATCCTTTTTCAGTGTAAACTTTAACACCGTCAACTTCAAATTCTTCAAAAGGTATAAACCAAGAATTTTTTTAGACAATTTTGAAATATTATACTTTACCAACAACCTTGGATTCATCGAAGCCACCAAAGGTAACAGTAGATTGAGCTTTTCCAGCCTTTTCATCGACATCAAATGCTTAATAGAATGAGATGATAGGTTTTTCAATTTGCTTAGTTTCATATAATTAAGAAATCAAGTTGGGTTGAGTTGATCCTTCAGCAACATTGCATATTGGAGTTAGTCCGATAATACCATCAAATCCTGAAGGAAGATAACCTACTTGACTTACCAATATACCAAAATATTCAATGTTTTCTGTTCCAGGAATTCCAACATTGAAATGAGTTATATTACCAGCAGCATATCCAGTTGCATATTACAATTCAGCTACATAATCAGTTGTAATACATTCATCTTCTTCAGTGCAATCATAAGATTTCATTTCAACTTCCTTACAAGTATCACATTTTGCAGAAGGGATCCAAAAGATTTCACTACCAGTATCAAAAACAACTTCAAAAGGTTGTTTTGATTTACCAACCTAAACTTCTGCAATGTAAATATCATCTTAGAAGTTAACAAGCTTGTTTGTAATAGTACTTCTCAAATAAGATTTTTTATTATAAGTTTGTACTTCTCGTGGCATATATCCTTTTTTTAAAGGGAGACTAATAATGCATTAGCCTATAGCAGCAAAAGCAAGAAAGACGAAGAGTATTTTTATAGATACTGATGTCATTTAAGTAAATTAATTTTGTATTATTAATATCTAAATATTATTTACAAAACTCTTATCATGCATTTATTAGATAAATATATAAAAATATAAAAGAATTTTAGAGTACATTAAAGAGTTTTTCTTAATACTAATATTCATTTTTAAAAAGATCAATTTAAAAAATCAATAAAAGAAAATTTTTCTTTTCTATCAAATTTCTAATAGGATTTTTGTTACTACAGCTCAGCTAATGTCAAAATTATAATCAAATAATAATCATAAAAAACTTAATTTATGAAGTATAAAACAATCAAATTTCCTAAAAAATATATTTTACACTTCAAATTTAAACTTTAAATAGGTTATTTCCAGATTATTTTGAGCAAAAATACTTATTTAAATTAATTAATTGGTTTTTTTGAAATTCATTCTTTTTCAAAATAAGATTTAAACCATTAATTACTGGTAATATTTTCTCTAAAATTTTTATCTTAGATGGATAAAAGAATTAAAGAGTTGAATTTTATTATTCTAACCTCTTTTTATATAAATTTAAATATTTTTATAGGTATGATAACCTACCAAAAGCTCAAAGCAATTATTAACTTAAGTAAAGAAGAAAATTTTTTCAACAAAAATCTTAAGCTAGGTTTTTATAACAGCAAAGTAAAATCTATATTCCAAAAGTTATATGTAAAGAAATAAAGCTATTTTATTTATGCTTAAGAGTATTTCGATTTGAAATATAGAGATTAAAAATAAGTATTTATTTCTTTTAGTAAAATCTATATAGAAAATTTAAATTCTTTAATAAATCTTTTTGATAAAAAAATTTCTTATCTCTAAAATTAAAAATTTTTTAATTAATTAATCATAGTTCTTTTTTGGGTTTTAAATTTTGACTATTTTTTTATCGAATTATATTGAATATATTTAAATTGTATTTTTTGTTAAAAGACTATCAAAAAATCATAAAAATATAACTTTTAATGAGTAAACTAATGACGGATCATACAAAAATAAGATTATATAATATGCATTTTCTTTTATAATTTCAATATTATTATATTTATTCTTTTTAAGGTAATTGAGGAGCTTAATTTATGGTACGAGCAAATCCCACAGTGTTTTTTTCATAATCGAAAACAGGAAGGTATTTTCTGAGGAAAGTATTACCGATGACAAAGGTGGGAGCTCCTATAAAACCTTCAAAGTAGATATAACATGTGTTGTTGGTACCTCTGGTGATGTAAAAATCAGGCTCTACTTCATAAGTAACTAGTTTATCCTCAGTATTGCGGAATGTAAAAGAAACATTAGGGAAATCTGCATCACAGTCTACATCATAATTATCACCGAGAGTTATATTTCTCACACCCATAATGTAGTCAAAGAATTTTTCACCAATATCTGGCCTTATATAAAAGGAAGTAGTTCCATTATCAATTAAAGCTTCTTCTTTTCCTTTGAAGATATTAACACCACCAACTTCAAATCCTTCTATTTGAATTGACCAAGAATTTTTTTTAATTACCTTGAAATAATTTAACTTTTCAACAATCTTTGTTTCATCGTAGCCTCCAAAAGTGATTGCTGATTAATATTTTCCAGATTACTCATCGACATCAAAGGCTTGATAGAAGGATACAATAGGTTTTTCTATCTACTTTTCTTAATATAGTAAAGTGATTAGATTAGGTTTTTTTGTATCAGTTTAGAAATCATAGAAAGGAGTCAAACCAATAATACCCTAAAGACCTGAGGGTAATTGATATACAAAATCAACTAATATTCCAAAATAATTTACAGGCTTTGTACCAGGTATCCTCACAACAAAGTTAGTTATATTTCCAGATATATCTCCTGTGGCATAGTATTACTGTAGGATAAAGTCAGATGAAACACATGCATCCTCTTATGTGCAATAATATCCCTTAGACATACCAGATTAAATGCAAGTTTCACAGTTGTTAGAGGGTACCCAGAAAAAGTTACTTCCAGTGTCAAAAACAACTTCAAAAGTATCTTAAGACAAACCAACTTAAATTTAAGCAAGATAAATGTCATCTTCAAGGTTAATAAGCTTATCAGTGATTCCACTTTTTAAGATAGATCCCTTAATGAATGGTTGTAATTATTTTGTAATCTTACCTTTTTTCAAAGGAATATTCAAAATACTTTATCCGACAACGCAAAATACAAGTAAAACTATAAGTGTTTTAAAATTATTAGAAAACATTTTCTAATTATTTTTTACAATATTAATTGTTTTTATTTAATATTTTATATTGATATTTTCTAAATTTTTTTTGAATTTTTAGATTAAACTTAATATAAAAGAATTAAAATAAATTATAAAGTTTAGGATAATAATATATTATAGTTGAATCAGTGTTTTAATCTTAAGAAATCTTTTATTAGACTTTAATAAAGCCAAGTCAAGTTTTAGTTTGAAGAAAGATTTAAAAAAAGAATTTTGAAAGCATTTGAGTAAATAATTATTTGGTCTTTAAGTCAATTAAATTTATTTGAAAAAGATTGTGTCTAGTCTAATTAATTGAGTATCTTAAATTTAATGATTTTTAGATTTAATTTTGCTTAAATTAAAATTATTTGTAAAAACAACATATAAATATATATTTGGAGAATGTTAATTAATCATAATTTATGCAAACAAAAAATCACATTTCTCTTGAAATTTAAAAATGAACATTGATTTTAATTAAATATTAACTGCCATCCTAAATTTAGTTATTACTCAATTAGTCGTTACGTGCTTTTTAAAACATGTGAAGAAATTAATAGTATTTTGAGTTAATGAATTTTAATTGTAAATTTTATTCTTCAAAGGACATCACAAATTGAGCAGAATTAATCAAATTTTGCTATTATTATTTAATGATAAAAGCAATCTAGTCCCAACTTAATAAAAAGAGAGAGTTAAAAATTGATCTATACTTTTGGGGTATTAATAATTTCGCAATTTTTTTATTTATCGTCAGATTAGAATCTCAGCTCCTAATAGAAAAGATATCATCAATGTTAAAGCAAGAAGTAAGAGTAAGAAAATATTAATTTGAAGAAAGAATTTGTTAAAAAAATAATTAAAATCTTTTTGTTGAAATTCAAATCTAAATTGATTACAAGTCAATTTATTCCCTGTTAGCTTCTAAATAGATAAATATTTTTGTTTAATCAAATCTTTCATTAAAAGGTTCTATAAAAGAATTTTGCGGAAATGTCAACTATTACTAAGCTATTCTATAGGAAATCAAAATTAAGAGAAAGATCTTTTCTACAATTTTTATTATATTTAAATAAAAGGTAAGGAACCTATCAGGCTAAAATAAAATTCTAATAGTCAAATTTATAAGACTATTTTATTGTTTAATATAATATAATTAAATGTTCAATATAAAAATATTTCTTCTCCAATCTGTGTTTTTAATTAATTTGATTACAAAATTATGAAAAGATAAATGTAAATCAATTTTTTATCAAATAAATAAATTTAATAACTATCAACAACATTTTATATAAATAGTATATTTAAGTTAAAATGAAAACTGTGCTTTTCAGTTGCTTAATTTAGCAGATATTTTGCTTTATTATTATTTATTAAAGCAGTATAAAACCAATTACATAGTGTAAAAATAGCAATTAAATAAATCTATCTAATAAACATTATTATTTAGATATTAAGGATAGAGATAAAAAGAAAATTGTAAGTGTTAGAACTAGCTTATTGTCTTATATCAGATAAAAAAGTAATTGAATAAAAAAAATGTAATTAAACTTCTATAATCAAATCTAAGAAGTATTTTGGTACATATCAATGTTTCATGGCTTATTGATTTTAAATAAATTCAAAATGTTTAAATTTGGAAGTTAAAATTATTTTATGATCTCCAAATTTAGTAAATTTAAAAGGTTAACTGAAAAGTTAATTTTTCTTAAGATTTTTTATTCATATTTTTTGCATATTTAATAGAACAAAAATTGAAATTTGCATTTATTTTGATTGAAAATGAATAATTTTAATCAAGTAATTGATTTTTATTAATATGTTTTTACTTATGTTTGTGACTAATTTCATTTATTAATCATTTAATTACATTACTAAAATCAATATAATTTGAATTTGGCTCTTTTTCACCTAAATTCAATTTAAAAATTATTAGATACAGATAAAGATTTTAAATTTATACTATCTAGTTTGCTTGCTTTAATATATTTAATATGCGAAATGCAATTGTGTTCGGTAAGTATGTTAGGTAAACTATCAATTTTAGAATCTAAATGAGTATAAATAAGTAGGGATTCTAAAGAAAATTAGCAGTAAAAGGAGAAGACATGCACTTATCATACTTTTTATTTAAATAGAATTTATTACTAAAATTGAAGTAAATCAGAAAAAAGTTAAAAAAAAATTGATAGAAATAATAATTATAATATGAAGATATGATGAGATTTATATAGATAATTAGTATGCGCGAAATGTATAAATAAGCACACCAAAAAAAACTTGTGTCTTTCCAACAGTAACTTTGTAAATTCCTTTAAAAAATAATTAAAAAGAAATAAATTAAATCCTAAAAGATAATATGGGATGACGAACAGGTATGCAAAAACAGAAAAATAATAACAAAAAAGAAAGAAAGAATCAAAGTAAGAAACATACAAGCAAGCAAGCAAACAAACAAACAATCAAACAAATAAATAAATAAAATAATAGATCCAAAAAGCAAGTAGCTAGAAGCTAAAGAAATAACAAACAAACAATCAATCAAAAAAAAAAAATAAAATAAAGAAAGAAAATAATAACAATAAAGTAAAGAACAAAGAAGACAACTCCTATCTTAGTCATTTAATATTTTAATTAATCAAACAATAAATCAACCAAACAATCGCGCATTAAGTAGCCAAGAAAGAAATCTCAGCACAAGAAAATAAACAATCAAACAAACTAAAAAAAGAAAGAAGAAAAAGCAGCATAAAGCGAAAGACATCCTAATCTCAACCACTAAAAGTACGAGAGTTATATAAAAAGATTAAATATATTTAGGTTCTCTACCTGGCATTATTTTGTTGGGCAAGAGTGGAGAGAGTAGAGATAGTAATTAGGACTATTTATTAGACTAACGGCGAACTTTTGCTCTCTCATTAATCAATCAGTCAATCAACACCACATGATCAAAAACTTTTCATAAATAATACAAAAGGGAAAAAAAGGAAAACAAGCACTAAATCAAGAAGAAAACATCAGCAAAACAAGCAAGCAACTACTACTATGCAACAGATGGAGGATCAAGCATACTATTTATAGCATCCATAGCAAACGTCATAGCAAGGCGGTGCAGCTCAAGGCGCCTCTTCTGCAAACTATCAATCTACTGGAATGACAGGATATCCTCAGAGTCATTAGATGTCGCATATACCCTACCAGAATCCTCATGCTCCTTATCCAAACCACATGACAGGTCCAATTGATTATTCTGTACATCCTTCTAATCCTCCTCCTACAGGTCCTTACCATCCCTCTGCCTCTTCTCACTACCCTGGTTAGCTTCACCACGGATACTCACATCCATCAGATCCATATATGCAGTAAGCATATTCACAAGGTCCTTATGATTATGACCCGACTGGATAAATTGGTGGATTATATTATGGTACACCAAGCACAGTACCTCTCTCATCTGGTAACAATTAATCCTATTTTCAAGCATTATTAGCATGGCAAAGCTTAAACAAAAAGAGTTTTATAAGGAAGTTTTATAAGTAAATGGATTGCGGTTGAAATTGCTTTATCAAGATAAATACTATCTATACCTTACATATTTACTCTTTTTTAATACAGAATATGCTATGTTATTATATTAGTTAAAGAGTAAAAAAACCCATCCATTTTCAATTTAATACCATAAGCATTCAAATAAGATTAATATCTAGCAATACTTGGTATTGGAGAACTTATATTTAAGATAATATCAATGTTTGCTCATTTAAATTCTCATAGCATATTTGATTTCCCCTCTTCCTTCTATTTATGTATATATATTTATAAATCTTATTTATAAACAGACCCAACAGGCTAAATAGGAAGCAACGGTCAGCCTTTGCAAGGTCCAAACCCATATGCAACTTATCCCAGTTAATTACCTCCACCAGGTCATTACTAACAAAATCTTGGACTTGATCCTAATACTTAATAACCTTATGGATAATATCACCCCCATCACTCTTCTCATCATCATCCAGGAGCAGCTTTTGGAACCACTCCCGGACAGCCTATAGATTAAAATTACATGGCATTTGGACAATAAAGCTAGTATCATGGACCTCCTGGTAATGGATACATACCTTTCAGTCAACCTTTACCTAACGGATAATTGCATCATCACAATCCATATGGTTTGATCCAAAACCAAAATTAAATAGGTATAATAGACTAAACTAACTAAACTAGACCACCCTAATCATCAATTGGAAAAGCAAGCATAAAAAACGAAGAACAAGCGATGGAAAACGTAAAATAAAACAAATACTTTTAAATATAAAAGAACACCAGCAAACTAATTAAAAAAAAAATGTTCAAAATTTATTTGATAGGTGAATATATGATTAAAAGCTTTTAAATCTCATATATCAATTAAAAAATCTTATCTTATATTAAATTATTAAAATTAAACTTTAAGCCTTTTACTATTAAGTTTCTTATCGTTTCAATCTCAATTTTTAATTCACTATCTAGACCTTAGAATAATTATTAAAAATCAATGTATTTGATAAGAATCTGATTTTTATAATCTTTGGGAGAGAGAAGTAGTAGTAAAGAATAGCTATTTTTCAATTTTAATAATTAAAAATTTTGAGGAGGAGGAAGAAAGTTAATTTTTCAGAATTTTAGATGCATATCATAAGAACAAAAGAAAAATTAGGAGTATAATTAATAAAAATTTATTAAAATTTTTCCAAATAAAATTTCTTTTTCTTTTCTCCATCCTTCCTCTTTAATATTAATTATTTAATGCTATATCTATTTTTCACGAATTTAAGCACTACTTATTATTATAAAAAATATGCTTTCTAAATTTTTACTAGTCATCAAATCTCTCTTCTAGCATTTTAGTAGATATTTTTTTATTTTTTTGTCTTTCCCAATTTTTCTTAAATAAGACCACATTTTTATAAAGAAGATTCATAAAGCATAGTAAACATAGAAAAGGTAAAGTAATTGACAGGTATTTAAAAACAATTATTAATCTGTTGAGAATAGAGAGATTTTACTAAATAACAAACAAATATTGATAATAATAATATAAGCAAATCAGATTACGATAAAAGCACATTTTAATTAAAAAATAAAAAAGCCAATATTTTAGAAATAATTTAATAGAAATTTATTTTTTATTATTTTGAAATTTTAAAGGAATTATGGGTTTTTTATTTTTTTTGGAAACCATTTTCAAAATTTAAAAATAATTTTTTTATTTTAGGTTTAATAATAGCTAAAAAATTAGTAAAGTAAATAAGATAGTTTTAGTGGTTAGAATAGATGTAGTTTTAGCATTAACTTATATTGATTAGGTTCAGTTCTATATCATTTTAATAAAAATAGTAAAAAATCTATCATAAATGAAAGCAATTTTAATAAAGTACCGGAATAGAATAAAATAAATGCATTAATTTTAGATAAAATCTTCTAATCAACTAGAACTATTGATTAAATTTTTTAATTTATAAATCTTAAAATGAGCAGTCTATATATTTTTCACTTTTGCTGGTGTTCGCCTTTCACAAAAAGCAATCAATCAATTTATTATTTATAAAATAGGAATTGCATTTAATAAATTCTTTAGGAGATTCTCAAAGTTAACAAGAAGGTAAACAAATTATCTAATTTTATTTATATCAATCAAATACTTTTGAAAAAAAATTGCCATTACAATTTTATTAAACGAATTTATTACTTAAAATTTGTTTTTAAAACTTATTAGATAAGATCAAATAAGGTGGATCAAATTATTTAATACCTAGTTAATATGATTAACAACCTCCTTATCCTTATTATCTTAGCAGCTAGTCATACGGCATTTAAAAAAAAGATGATTTAATGGGATAAAATCAATATTTCCAAGGATATCCATAATATCCAACTGGTCAATACCCTCCTGGCTCTTAACAAAGCATTCCATCATTACAAAATGCAGCGTAACAAATAATTGAAGCATATAATAAGTAGAATATTTTAGTAATTTATATTTTTATAAAATTAGATCATCAACAAGTATTAAAGATAAAGATGATCCCTCAAAGCGTTAGCCAAATAGCCCAGGTAGAAGAAAAACAATTAAAAAAGGTTCTCCTACTGGAAATACTGAGCCTTCTTCACCTGCATCTCCTAGAGGAAGAAAGAGAAAAAATACTGCAAAATTAGGTAAATTTATTTAAAAAAGGAAATTTAGTACTTAATCTTATAAATTTGAAATAGATTAACCTTAGCCTGAGAGTACTTAAAACTTAAATCAAGGAATAGTTAATTAATAATAGTAATAGCAGTTTGGTTTGCATTTAGTTAAAGTTACTAATTAAGATTAGCAGTAATTTATTACTTTTTTATTGACTTAGCAACAATATTTAATAATATAATTAGAAAGAATATGGGATATCCTGGATAACCTTATTACTAGCCAGTTAATGCCTTAGGAAAAGTGATGATAGATCCAAATACCTAGCATATTAGCGGAATTGATTAGAATTCATTATAAAGATTAAAGGAGCTACCTACTGATTTTAATATGAATGAATTTACTGCTGTCTATGATGATGTAACCATATAAATATTATTTTTGAACATATTGACATTTATTTTAATCATTTAGCAAAAACAAATCGGATCAATTAGCAAAGAAGAAAGAAAATAAAAGATTAAAAATTACTAGGATAAAAGAAAAAGAAGATCGTAATTTTTATTTAATATTCATTTTATTAAAAGTGTTTTTATGAAATAATTGTTGAGAGTTAAAAGTTTTATCAGTTAAAAATAAAACACAATTTAAACTAAATTTCCTACTTATTTAATTAAATAATTTTGTATGAATTAGATGGTAAAAGAAAATTTCTTATGATGTTAGAAAGAAGGTAGCTGATGGCAGGCTAAGAGTAAAAGGTAGATTTGTCACAAAGAAGTAAGCCATGGAAATGTTATCAATTAATGGGAAAGAAGAAGACTATACTATGGATTAATTAAAAGAAATGTTAAAGTTACAAGGTATCTAAGCAAATGGTGGTGAAGAAGATTCTAAGAGTCCTACTCTACCTAAAAAGAAAAATTAAAGCTAACCAGGAACAATAGTATCTCTAAAACCAGGTGATGATGATGATGAAGAAGGATATGGTAGCGGAGGTGAAGTTCATAGCGAAGAGCTTCCTCCATCTGAAGTTTTACCTATCATTAGAGGAAAAAGTTGTGAAAATATTCCTAACAAAGATGACTATTTCCAAGGCTAGGGAGATTTTAATTATTAAAATATGGTGTAAGGTAGTTTAGCCAGCAATAACACAAGTAACAACAATAGTTTGAATGAAAATTAGCTTCATTTAAAACTTGAATAGAAGGAAATTGAAAACAAACAACTTTAGTAAAATGCTTAGCAATTCTAATAACAATAATTATAAAATTAATAATCTTACAGTTCTAAAACATAATCCTAATCTTAATCACCTGTTAGATCCCCTAAAAAGCAAAACAATAGCGGTGGCTTTTAGAACAATAACAATGTGAAATTTATGGAATAAAACCAAGGCCATCAAATTTAAAACATAAATCAAATTGAAAATAGTAATAATAATATAAAAAATGTCAATGGACACTCATCTTATGCTGATTTATAAAATGGCGAATCTCCCTAACATTCATAGAATAACATTCTTAGTTAAGAGATGGCAGACTAATTTGGTAATCTAAACATTAAGTCACCTGATCAAAAGTAAAAAATAATGTAATAAAAAAACAATCCTCAATTGCTAAATCTGAACCAAACAGAATAATAATTTTTCGGAAATAACTAAGCTAGCTAAAACTATAATTTATACAACTAATAATAATATAATGGAAATAATGCTGGTTATCCTATCCATCAATAGTAATGATTAATCGATATTCCTACTGAAATAAAATAGAAAATCTCATTCATTTTTATTCTAAATTAAAACTTTTTTATTATTATTATTATTAATAACAAGACCTCCATATATTAAAATTAAAAAAATATCAAGCTGCTTTAATTCGAACATTTATCCATTCATTTTTTCGTTAATTAATCTTTCCTACTCGAATTATAATTTAAAAACCAATCAAAAAATATTATATCTAATAACCAAATAAACAAACAACCAACCAACCAATCAATCAATCAAATAAATAAATGAATGAATGAATAATTAGGAAAATAAAAAGTAAAATAAATGAAAACTTTAAAGCATATAAATGAAATAAACGGATTTCAATAGTGAATAATTCAGCAATATTTTTGTATTATTCCAACGTATAATAATTATATTAGATATTAGTAAACTATGAACCAATCAATAATCGCCAAGCAAATTTAATTATTAAATAAATAATAAAAGAAATGCAGGCAAAAAGAATTAAACAAACAAATAAAAATTAGTTAGTTGGCTATTGAATAAATAACTCTGCATCATAGATTTTAATCTTCAAATAACTAGGTAAATCACAGAGGCTAATTTAAAAGGGAGAATAAATTTAAACATACACTTAATAATTAGCTAAGAGATGGTAAATGAGCAATTTAAGGTTGAATAATCATTAATACTTTTACTTATTTATCAGTTTGATTAAATACAACTCACACTAAAAATAAATTAACACCTTAATAAAACTAATTAATTCAGTTTTAATTTATGCCTTAATTAAATAAAAATAATAATATGATTTAAATATGCATAAAATAATAATCTGTTCTCATCATTTATTCTTTACTTACTATTAAACCAATAATTACTTTCTAGAAAAAACAATCTATTAATCTCTCAC
Source organism: Tetrahymena malaccensis 436 (assembly GCA_000231845.2). NCBI lineage: Eukaryota > Ciliophora > Oligohymenophorea > Hymenostomatida > Tetrahymenidae > Tetrahymena > Tetrahymena malaccensis. The sequence goes on along the minus strand of AFXY02000798.1, from coordinate 408,330 downwards.
ACATAAATATACATTTTATTATATATTCATAAGTAATTTTTCTTTTTTATTGAATCGATACATTATAATTTCTAAGCTTTTGGTTAGCATTATCATTCACAATAAAATAATTACTTTTTCTTCTTAAGTGAGATATATTAATGTGTTTGATTTTCAACATATATTTAATTTTATATTTTCATATATATTTTTTTATTCTAATCAAAATTTTAAATAGTCATTTTACGAAATATTAACTAATTTTAATTGATGCATTTAATTCATATTTTGGTAATAGTTTTAAATTGTTAACAAAATTAATTTCAAGTGTTTATTTTGCTTCATTTAAATACATAAACGTTTTTGATTATTCAAGATTAATCCTATGAGTAAAAATGAATTTTAAGGAATATAATAAATTATTCACAATTAAAAGATGACATTATTTAAATTGATTGAAATATTAAAAAATTATCTAAATAAATTTATAAAGTCTTCAAAATAGAATAAGATGTATTTTAATTTATTGCATGAGCAAATATTTTTCATTTAAATTTGTGTAAAAATATCTAAAATTTAAACATAAATTTCCTTAATTTGATATTAAAGGAAAAAAAATTTAATCTCTAATTTATTACCATAAATTAGAGAAAAAGAAGGAAAAAATTCATCATAATATAATTTAAACACTATGGATTAAATGTTTAAAAAAAATATAAAGTTTATAAAAATGCTATATAATTAATTAAAATATGTTTATAATAAATATTTGAAAAATTCATATAATATTTATATGATTAAAATTAGAATATTTGTGTCTTCAAAAAATGCTTTTTATTTTGATTGCACTTATGTTTATATAATAAATAATTTTGTATTACATTATCAAATACTTTCTTATGGAAAGGTATTGTCTTTCTACATATTCCTTATGAAATTCTCATATTATTCTTTGTTGTTTAGATAAAGTTAGCTTAGTTAATGATTAGCGGGTGATGCTAAATTAGGAGGTCTGTGAATTAAATCTTCTATTTATACAATTACATTAAGTACAGTAGTTTTAGTATTCCAAAATTCTTTTGTGATGAGCGGCAAGCAAATCACTCCATTAGAATACACATGGATGTGTTAAAAGTTATCGATAAACTAGAAGGAAGGAGGTTCGATTGGAAAATCGTTTGGGAAAGAAAGAATACCTTTTATTTCATAATTCTGCCAAATTGTTTCAGGTCTACCTTTAAAAGTTACAAGTATTTTATAATCATCTAATACGCCATCCTTCTCAATCAGCTAATAGAATATATTTTATGGTAGCTTTTTAGTTATTTTTGCTCTTTCTAGAGTGTTTAACTCTTCATTAATTCTTTTTTCTCTTATTTTTTCCATTAAGTTAAGTGATATTGTTATATATTTAGTATGCTAAGTAACAAAATTACAATAATAATCAGCAAATAATCTTTATTTTTAAATTAATTATAATATTTAATCAGCAAAAAAAATGAAAATTTAACAACTTCAATTTTTTTTTTTGGATTTTGTGTAAAAGAGATTTTCTATATTTCTTTATCGAATAACAAATTAAGAAATTTAATATATTATTTTATATTCTTTTCTCATAATAAGTTGTTAATTATCACAATTTTTTATATCTATTCTATGAAATATAAAGTTAAGTAATGTAATAAGATCAGTAATGAAAAAGTAAATGAATTATTTAAACTTTAGTGATAAATTAAAAAAAGATAAAAAAAATATAATAATCATTAAATAGTTGACAAAAAAATAATTTTAATTTTTAATAAGTTAAAAAAAAATTATTTTATTCATTTTTTGTTTTTTTAAATATTCAATTAGAAATTAATTATTTTAGAAGAAACTTTTTTAAAAGATAGAAAATTATGAGGATTATAATTATGAATCTAATAAGCATGTATTTTTTCTTGTATTAGAAGGTTTGATTAATTTTGAAGAATTATGAGCAAATTTATCTCATTTGCATGATTATTTTTCATAAAATGAAAGGGATTTGTAATGTATTTTGACAGAATTATAAAAACGATTGGTTGAGGGGGTTTGGGAACGTAATTTGATACAGAAATCTAAAATTTGTTGAATTAATAAAGATTTAAAAAAGTAAATCTTGAAAGGTGTAATTAAAATCAAAGAGCGACCATTTTAGAAGTAGAAAAAGAAATAGCTTGAAAGGCTCTAAAGTATACTAAAAAAAGAAAATTTCTAGAAATGGAAATATTAAAGATTAAAGAAAAATTCAAAATAAAAAAAGAGTAAGGTGATTCATAAAGAATAAAATAGAAATTATAGAGAACAAAGAAATTGTTATAAAAACAAATTAGCAAAAGTTAGTTCGCCTTCTGCTCTAGAAATCGTAGAGGAAAAAGACAAAATTATGCAACAAAGCTCTCTGAATATAAATAATTTCCACCTTCAATAGAATAAAGTTTTTATAAGTAATTAACATAAGTTCTATTTGCAGAACGGTCATTTTTTTTTTCTTCTAATTCTTACTTTAAAAAAAAATTAATTTTTTATGTATGATTTGAATGAAATATCTTCAAGATATATTAATTAATTTATTATATGCAGTAGATTCTTTCTATTTTTAAGTAAAAAAAATTCTGCTCTTCAACACGAACATTAAAATTTAAATAATAACCGATTATAATAAGTATCTCAATTTAGCAAGAATTTATTATTAGAAAGGTTTAGATAGATTCCATGACAGAGAAAGTTTTCAATATCATCCTGTATTTTTTATCTTTCTTTGATACCTTAATTTTGATATAAGTTACGAAGTTTAAATTTGAAACAAATAATAGAATAACCAAGTTATATTTAGAAATTGAGAGACACAACAAAGATTAAAATTTAGATTACGCGATCTTTTATTAAATTTTAATTACTTAATTATATCTACTTCTCAAAAAAGGGGAAGTTTAAAAAAGGTTTTTTTATTAAAAATGTATTCATTCATGTGAATGAATAGTTAGATAACAATCAATCAATAAATAATGGGTAATAAATAAAATTTAGACCTGAAGCAGACAGTCTGAGAGAGATAGAATCCTACCTTTAAGAATAATAAATATTCATAATCTTAGGAATGGTATTTATTGAAAATATAAATGGTAATGGAACAAAGATAAGAGCCTATCTATGAAAAAAGAATTAAGAAGTAATAAAAAAGGGAGAGAGATAAGAAGGATGTTTGATTAATTGCATAGAATGAAATTGATATTAAGTGAGCTGATTAAATAAATGAGTTGCCTTTATATAAACAAAGAAACGAATATATAGATTTTAGATAGAAGATGTTTTGTTTTGTTTTGATTTGATTTGATTTTGTGTATGAATTGAAAGATAAATATAATTAGAAAAGAAGAAAAAAAAGTAAATTAAGAAAGGCGAAAAATAATTCAAAGAATTATTAATTAATTGAAAAAATAAGAAAGAAAAAAATTTTATATACTCCAAAAATATATTCGTAATTAAGATGGGTAGAAGACCTGCTAGATGCTACAGATAACCTAAGGGTAAGCCTTATCCCAAGTCCAGATACAACAGAGGTGTCCCCGATCCCAGAATCAGAATCTACGACTCTGGTAGAAAGAAAGCCACCGTTGAAGAATTCCCTTACGTCGTTCACATCGTTTCTGATGAAAAGGAATAAATCACCTCTGAAGCCTTGGAAGCTGCCCGTATTGCTGCTAACAAAAACTTGATTAAATTCATCTCTAAGGATGCTTTCCATTTAAGATGCAGAGTCCACCCCTGGCACGTACTCAGAATTAACAAGATGTTGTCTTGTGCTGGTGCTGATAGACTCCAATCTGGTATGAGAGGTGCTTTCGGTAAGGCTTTGGGTAAGGCTGCTCGTGTTGATATTGGCTCTATTCTTTTCTCCGTCAGAGTCAAGGAAGCTCACGTTAAGTATGCCATCGACGCTCTTACTAGAGCTAAGGCTAAATTCCCTGGTAGACAAAAAGTCGTCACCTCCCAAAAGTGGGGTTTCACCAAGCTTACCAGAGCTGAATACTCCAGACTTAGAAACCAAAAGAAGCTCGTTACTGATGGTTCCAATGTTAAAGTTATTGGTGAAAGAGGTCCCCTCTCCAGACTTGAACTCTTCAGAAAGATCTGATTTTCACTAGATTTATAATTAATAAAATAGCGCTTAAAATGAAGTATTTATTTGTTAAAGCAGCAAGCCAATAATCGTATAGATATGATCGACTTCAATATTAGATTAAAATTAAAATGATTGAATGTCTATATAATTATATCCAAATGCAATTTCTTCTTTTAAGACATCTGCTTCTTTGTAAGTCTATTATATATTTTTTTGCATATACTAACTTTATTGTTATTTAAACTTACTAAAGCTCTTACTATTCGTGTGTGTGTTTTAATTATAATTCTTCATTATTTTCATTAGCTCTTTCCATTTTCTTCAGTAGCATTTTGCACCTATTAAAAACTCAAAAGTAGCTGTAAAACTTATGATATTTCAATTATTTTATAATAAATTGCAGATTAAATCCTAATCAAAATTCAAACAAGCTAAAAACAAGCAGCCAACCGAGCACTCAATCAATCAATTAAGCAAAATAGCTAATTATTTATTTTTTAACATGCAAAATATCCAAAAAAAGATACACTCAATAAATTATTCTACCCTTTTCTCAAAAGCAATTGTTTTCTTTTCAATTTAAACTTGATTATTGTAAGTGATTTATGTTTTTTATATCTCCTTCAACCTGTTTGTATTCAACAATTCAGTTTAATAGGAGACTTTAACATCCTAAGTTTTTTTAAGAGGTTGCAGTTCAAAGCTTTCTAAATAATAGAAATTATAGAGCAAAATTTTTAATTTTACAATTTTACATATAAAAATTTATTTAAGCAGCTATGCAATTGTTAAATGTATTTAATTACTTTCAAAGAAATCGCATATCTATTTATAAATTAGCTAAATTCAATCAATTGTAAAAAAAATTAAATAACTCACAAACAATCTTTAAAATCAAAATCTAAAAAAATAAATTTTTGAGGTATTATTTGCCTTTCTTAAAAACAAATTCTAAGTAGTTTCCTAATTTTTTAGCTTTTAGATTTAGATAATATTTTTGGATTATAAACAAATGATTAAATTTTAGACTTTAAATTAGCTGGGCTTAATTGAAAAACATTTTAACATTTAGAAAACTTCAAATTTAATATTATTTGAAATATTTTAGAAAAAATTTCAAATAAAAACAGATAATTTAATTTGACTTAAAAAAATTTTCTTTACAAATTAAAATTCAAAGAAAATATTAAATTTTCAATCTAAAACTAATTCTAAAATTATTTTGTAATGAAGTTTAAGTATTATTAAATTAATTTATATAATGATATTAAAAAAAAGAGATTCATACTTTTAAATTAAAACGATTTAAGATTGACTAAACAAACACATTATTTTAAATTTATAATTTAATGTAAATGTTTAACAAAAGTAAACAATGTTTTATTCATGCTCATTATTTATTTTTAAATGATTTACAATAAAAAAATTATTATTTAACTTTATTTATTCAAAATTATTTCCATTTGTAAGGTATAAAACTAATTATTGGTTTAAGAGGCGTAGTTTTGAGTCAATATTAAAATTTGTTGTTAAAGTGAAAGCTGAAAACCTATTTTAAATCTTACAAAATCTCTACATCTAAAAACTAAAAAAAAAGGAATGATAATCGTAGGTGTACTTATTTAAAAATAGAATTTAAACTTATTTAAAATTCTACTTCTACTTCTAAAAAGACAAATAGCAAAAAGGAATGATTACATTAAAAAAATTAATCTTTAATGATAAATTTAATAATTAAAACAAATCTATATGAATGAATGCAAAATTAATTGTAATTTTGTATCAGATTAAAATGCATTTATTTTTACTTTGTGTTTTTTCTTTAAGCTTAATTAATAATAAAGAAACTTTATTTCCTTCTAAATAATTAAATTAAACCTTGAATTAATTTATCTCTTCTCTATAAAATAATTATAAATATAACAAAATTAATCCTATATACTAATTTTAAATAGATTTCGTTAAAAACAAATTATAATTCTAATTATAGATTAATACAAATACATTATATTTCTTTCTATATATTATATCTACATTTACTTTCATAATCAATTAGAATTTGCTCTCTTGAAGCAAATTTGTTTTTAATTTCAGTTTTAAAATTTCAGTCGAAAAAAGATTATATCAAGTTAAATTCAGATTTACTCAAAATAAAAATGGAAATAAAATACTAAAAAATTAAAAAATATCAACCAAATACCTCTAAATCATATTTTGTTTTTTATAAATGAATTATTGATTTTATGAATAGTAAAAATTTTTTTTTTACTTTAAAAACATTTTAAGATTTTTTAATTACAAAAAATTTGATTTTAAGTAAAGGTTTAATGCTGTTACATTATTCTTTATTAATAAATTATTTTTAAGAGCTTATTATTTTAATAACTTAGCATTTTGTATAAAAATTATTTTGAATATATTTTCTAAAATTCTAGATATTAGTCATTCAAAATGATTAACAATTGTAATAAATTGTGAAAAGTTATCAATTAGCTAAAATATAATTTCATTTGAGATAGTTAATTAATACTTGATTTATTTTCTTAATAAAATTGAAATTTAATGAAAAGTAGATAAACATCATAAGTAAAATATCTCTCTTTTATGACTAAAATCTATCAAAACATATACATGCAAATAAGAAATACTTAAAAAGTATTTTCATCATGAATTAAATCCATATGCAATAAGTAGATATCAAGAACTTTTTTTAAAATTTTTTGTCAAAGCATTATAGATTGATTAAAAATAATTTTCAATTATTTGAACACTACATTTTCGTTAAACTTGATCTAATATGTAAAGAACTTTATTAATTATTTGATCAATAAGCTAGCCATAATTATTTTAATTTTTTGAAATAAATGTTTAACAATCACTTTATAAATCATTTTAAGGATATCACTAGGTTTTTATTATTTTTTAAAAAAGCTCTACAAAGAATTAAAAAAATAACCATCAATTAAATGTAATTATTATTCAGAAATTATTTTCCAAAAGATGTAAGGAATAATTGATATTTTATTCATTTTTTGGATAAAAAACAATTGACTCTTAAAATATGACTCTGAATTATTTTGTGTTGGCCTATAATCTTACAAGAAATAAAAAAGGAATAGGATTTGAATATCTAAGAATATTTAACGTGTATTAATCTTCTGGAATATTTATTTTGAATATTATTTGAGGAAAATGCAAAATTTACTGCTAACTTGATAATTTAAAAAAAACATTTTAACTTTTATACGCACTTTCATACTGTTTGAACAATTTTCATATTGCTTTTTTAAAAATCAGAGTTTAAAAGTTTTAATATAAGATAGAGTTCTATTTTAATGAATTTGAATAATATTTAATTTTTTACTTGAAATCAAAAATGTTAAAAACTAATTTATAGTTCTTTAATTATTTTTTTAATTCTAATTAACAAATATAGTTTTTAAAATTCATTAATACTAAAGGCATTCTTCAAAATAAAAGCAATACTTGTTAAAGATGATCAAAATTTTTTTAGATACTTTAAAAAACAATTCAATAACACCAAACAAAAAAAAACAAGATTTAATTTTAAAAAACTATTTTCTTTTTAATATTCATTATTTGTAGTTTAGATTATACTAAATTTTTAATAAATAAAACAAATTATTTCATAAAAATAATATTTTCTTATTTGTTTATAGATAATATAAAGAGCTTTTTTTGTAAAATGTTTAAAATTAATAAATTAAATTTTTCTTTATTATTTAAATATTTTCTTCATGACAAATTCAATAAAAACAATTAAATAAAGAATAAAATTTATATTAAATTATTTTAATTTAAATGATTTTTTTAAAAGCTAAAATATAAATATTGCATTATTAATAAGTAATTTTTTAAATCTGAATCTAATGCTTTAACTTTAAGAGACATATAGAACAAAAAATTTGAAGTATAGCTATTTTAATTGTTTATTATAAATGTATGAGTAGGAATCAGTTGGAGTATGCATACTTGCAAGCTTCTTGATATGTTAAATTGCATTCTGGAGCAGGTTGAACTATTATTTAATAATTAATAAAATAAGATTTGTTAGATGCACACAATAGATGAATATAACTGTTTTTATATCTTATACTGACAAAATAAAAGCAATCAAAAAATAATGAATTTTATTAATTAATTACTTTCTTTTTCTTTGTATTCACTTGGGTCAATATATTTAGTCCTAAGTAATAATATAAAAAGATAAATGAGATGTTTTAATCATAAATAAAATCTTAAAACCTGAGAGGAGAGCTGCCATATCCAGTCTATTAATAAAAAATATAATATGTTGAATTTCATTTTGTTTATTTAAAAAATATGCATATATTTCTTAAATTCATAATATAATTCTCAAATAAGTTACAGAAGTGATTTTAGCTTCTTCGATAACTGCTTATCTGATTAATTCTTGCTTTTTTACTCCCTTTTAATCTGTGAATTCACCCTTTACTGTTGAAGTGTATCTCAAATCTGGGGGAAGATCAGGACCCTTGTGATGTTAGTTAGTTACTGACATGTATGTAATTTTGCCGTAGGTTTTACCGTACATATTTTCACTTCTAATTCCTGGAATGTAGCCAGCATATCCTATTTTGATAAAATTTGCATTATAAATATTTAACTAATTGCAACAAAATTTAAATCTGAATTTCCCAGATGATATTTTTTAAGATTTGTTGCTCATGCTTACCTGGAATATGTGATTTAGCTTAGTTAATTTATAAAATATCTTCATGGAGTTCATCTTATGGAATATGTCTATTTATATAAAAAGGTTTATTTAAGTAAATGTCTTAAACTATTTATGATTATGTTCTTGAAAAATGGAGGAAAAATGCAAGAAGCTAACAAACAAAATAATTACCCCGTGTAGCCAGGAATGTTATTAGTAGTTTTGCTTTGGAGATACATTATATTTATTTTTTACTTCTTTCCTTGATCAAAAATCAAAAATAATAATTTAATTGTTATTTATATTGTTAATTTTTTTAATAAATGAATGAACAAGCAAGTATATGAAGAAACAAACAACTAAAAATTTATTAATAATTTATTTATTGGTGTTTATAATCTATCGCTTTCCCTTTCATTCATTCACTAACTCACTCACTTCTTTTATAATATTGATCCAACGAAAAGCTTCGATATTATATTTCAATTATTAAATTCATTTTTCTGGTATATCATACATCAAGCAATAAATATTCAAATTATTTATTTCCTTGATTATTATTTTAATGTGATAAAAAATGTATATTAATTATTAACCAAGCTTATACAAATTTATTCCTTTTAAAGAAATAGCTTAAATAAGAAATTATAATAAAAATAAAAATCTAAAATATCAGTTGAATATGATAAGTTATTTTATAACTATAAAATTTATTTTTTTTATTCAAAAAAACATTAATTTTTTATTATTTTACTACTCTATTACTTAATTAAATATTAATTAATACTATTGTTTACCAAAATGTGTAATTTTTTTCTTCTTTTTTTTAATATAAATTAATTGTTGATTAGAATCACCATCATCAAAATATATTTTTTAAATTATAATAAATTATTTTAATAGTATTTCAAACGATTAAAATGAATGTCTGAATACTTTTTTGTAAAATAATTATCAAAAAATTAAAAATTAATTTAAAAAGTAAGACTTGAAGCAATTTTTAAAAATATAATGGATGCTTTGATATAATCGTTTGATATATTTAGTATGGATAAATTTAAAGCTAAAAAATAACTAATTTTATAGATTCAGGCTTTGTTAATATTACATAAAAATTTTATGATCATAGATAGATATTTAAGCCTACTACTATTAATAACAACTATTTTACTTTCTAATTAATAATTATTCAAAAAAAAATAATTATAAATTCACAAATTTAATTGAAAAAAAGATAAAGAAAAATGGTTACTTTCGTTTGCCATCATTGTGATGTAACATTAAAAAAGAAATAACTTGATAAGCATGTCTTTTAATGTAGAAGACCTTCTAAGTTTATTTGTATCGATTGTTAAAATACATTTGTTGGAGATGAATATAAACAACATACTCAATGCATGACAGAATAGGAAAAATATCATGGACCTTATGCTTAAAAAAATAAAAATAAATAAAACTAATAACAGTAATAATAATAATAACAAAAACAACAATAAGAAAAGTAGGCTCAAGCCCAAAAAGAAACAAAGGCTGTTATTGAGGAGTAAAAAGAAGAATAATCCTAAAAGAAATAAGACAAGGCTGATAAAAAGTAGATGACTCAAGCCGCTGAAGAAAATGAACAAGAAGAAGAATAAACTAACTCAAATTGGAAAGGATGGAAGAAGACTATCAGAAAAGTCATAAAATAAAAAGCTAACAAGTAAATTAAGTTAAGAAAATTAAAAGAAATAGTATGCAAAAAATATTAAGAATGCCATCCTGAAGAAGAGATGATGGAAATTGAAAAAGTATTCGATGAAAAATTGGCTTCTAACACTAAATTTTAAGTTGTTAATGAGCCATATGTTAAATTGTGATTTAATAAAATATTTGTTTTAAATGTTATACATACACTTTTGTAAAATCTTATTTTATAATATTTTATTTTACATTCACCACTATTTCATTGCTATTCAGCTTTTTTACATACTAAATTTAGCCTTATTAATTTGATGATAATCTCTACTTAGTTAGTCAAGCCTATTAAAATATATTAAACTAAAAAATTAATAAAAATATTCAGAATATAATTGCGATTAATTCTAAAAAAGATAGATTTTATTTTTAATTCTGATGAGAAAATACATCCATTAAAAATTATTTATCTAAAAATAAACTTATTTTCTGATACAAGTATTGCAAAAAATACTAGCCATTTTAGTATAATATCTAAAATTATTTATTTTTTAGATTAATTTGACTTTAAGATTTTATTAAATTTGGAAATTTAAAAAAATAAATATAAAACAATAGTAATTATAAACAATATTAAAATCATTATTTAGTTAGAAAATAATTTTAAAGCTTCTGAAAATTAATTTTTGAAATTAAAATAATTATTAATAATTAAAAAAAAAATAAGTTTATTCATAAAAAATAAATCATATTAAAAAATAATTTAAAAATTAGAAGAAATTTATTTGAAAAAACTATTAAATGTTTAGAAGAGGAATTGAAAAGCTAATTAATTGATATATTGAATAAATAACAGTATAAAAAGACCTTTATAAATTTTTGATTATATTTGATAATTATTTTAAATAGTTTTTAATTATCACACTAATCTCACACCAACAGAGGCATTTCTAAATGTTATGTTTTAATCTTTAAATTAAATAGATGAATTTGTAAGCTGATCTATTGTATACTAGATTTGATACTCTCTTATAGGTACTCTAGTATTTCCAAATGTTAATTTAAGATTTAAGACACTAGAGAAACCTATTTTATCTTAATTTGCGATAGTAGAAGTAGAGATTGCATAATTTTAAACATCATTAATAGGTAACTTTATTGAAATTCCTTGTTCTGTTTACTTTTTAACCTAATTATCAAAATATCCTAGCTAATTCATTGAATCTATGTAATATATTTCTTTAACTGATTTGAACATACATGATTTTGTAAGGTTAGAAGGCTGCTTTACAGAAAAGTTAAAATTAATTACTGCAAAATTATGTCCATTTTCATCTTATACTTATTGTCCGACTACGTCAAGTTACAGGTATTTTAAATTTAGCGCAATTTGAACATCACAAGGATCAGGAAGTTAAACACGATCATCACCAAAATTTTATGCTTCCTTAGCCAAAAACTAGCTATTTGAAAATCCAATTAGGGCTATTAGTAAAGATAAATATATTGTTTTTATTTGCATTTTTATTTTGTTATCACTTTTTTTAATTTTTGTTATTTTTTTGTTTTGATTAATAAATATTACTTTATAAAGTGTATACAAAATTTAAAACTTTTCAAGATGAAATAGATTAGCTAGTAGTAATAATAATAATCAATTTTTTTCTAAGTATAAAAAGTACGTTTCTTCACTTGAAATAAATACTTGATTTATTTGAAGCTAGATTCTATATATTTTTTAAAGAAAAGAAATGAAATTAAGGTTAAAAATTTCATATTTCATCTCATAATTTTTATTATTTTATATTTTATTTTAAAAATAAATTAATTTAACTTATCATTTAAGCTTTAATTTATTTATTTCTTGAAAATCAATAAATTCTAAATAAAACATATTTACTCTAAAATAACTTAAAATAGTAAAAAGATATTTTTGATTAACTTAAAAGAAAATTTATAATTTTTCTTTCTTTAATTAATAGGTGACTATAGAAAAGAATTAAAAGTATTAAAATGTGTAAATGAATATTAAAATAAATAGATACACTGGCTATATAAAAATCATATTATTTGTGTAAATGTATTAGATAAAATTAGTAAAATAATCTAATATTTTTTATTTATTTTAGATATCTATTGATTTTTTTATCATACTCTTCTTATCAAAATTTAAACAAATCTATCTACATTCAACATTTTTTAATACTTTTTTATTTTGAATATAAATATTAACTATTTTTAATACTAAATTTTAGATAGAAATTTTCTATCTTATTTCTATCTTAAGGCTTTTTATTTAGAATAACTTTAAAATAGAGTTTTTAAAAAACTTATTTCACAAGTTTAAGGTTCGAAGAATTATTATTTTAAATTGAGAATTATTGTAAATATATAAATTAAATATACTGATAAGAATATTATTTGTGATTAAATTTAAGGTGGTTAATATATAAAGTGATTACAGTTAAAAACATAAAAAATATGATAATAATTTTTAACTTTATAAATATACAAAAAACTAAAAGCTGTTAGCAGACAGAAAAACTAGCTCAATTTGTTTCATTAACTTATTTTGATTTGGATAGAAAAATATAATTTTCTACATTTTACTTAGTTTCTTCCTTTGGCTCAAGTTAGATTTCACTATTTACAATTAAAGGAGATCCTTTTTATTTTTTATTTTAAATACATAAGAAAATTTCATAAAATGTTAGATTTTACCTTAATCAATAGTTATGTTTTAAGAGAGAAACTTTTTTTGCTTGCTTGGAGAAACTAGAGATACTTTAATAATGCTCTAGTCTAATACTTCATCTTATTGATAATTAGATTAATCAACAAGGCAACTTTAGTTTTAAATTTTTCTCATTTAAGAAGAGTTAATTAAATTAAATTGATTTTCTGATATCTTAGAAAATTCAATAATGCTTTACAAAATTTTATGTCTTCTTTATTGTTTTGGATAGTTTTTTGAGATGGTTTCTTTTTATTTTAGCTAAATTTTTAATAACTTAAATATACATTAAAGTATTTTACACCTATTGGTTAATTTGAGGAAGAATTACTAATTTGTTTCTACAATAGCAACAAAAAATTTATAAAAAATCATCAAACTAAAACAGCAATTTATAAAGAAGATGCATGCAAAAGCAAAAAATTCAAAAATGATAATTTAGTTTTGCTGAATAAACAAAATCAAGAGAATAGAGATGCTTGTAATTAGAGTTTAATAATAATCTAATTTTGTCAACTCAATTGAGATATAAGGTTGATTTTTATAGCAAAGGATCATATATATCATCAAAAACACTATGATGAAGTATCCTTATAGCAAAGGTGTATAATTAAAAAAGCTAATTATAAACATAAAGATGGTTTTTTGAGTCATTTTAAGGCACTCCCAGTAAAAGTATTTTTCTTTATATTCTAAATAAATAAATCCAAAAGCTAGCTTAAAAGAAACTTTATTCAAATTTGTTTTGTTTTTATTTAAGATATAGAAAAAAATAGATGGAATCATTATTGCAAATGTTAGTATTGAGGGAAAGATGTAAGTATACAGGTGCTTGAAATATTCTTTATTGTAGCATTCTAAAGAATAATCTGCATTTAAATAGTATGTGTTTCCTATCAATGTGCAAGAAAAAAGATTAAAAAACTAGTAGAGGATATCTGGCTAAACATATATAAAAATGTAAATAATAGCAGATATCAAAATTTATTTTGATATTTGTATTATTTTTTTTTTCTAGAATATGTTTATTATAAATTTTATTGTAATAAAACCAATCATTAGAATAATAGGAGTTATAAGAGAAAATGTTGCCCTAAGATAACATAAAGGAACTTCAGTTTTTATTTCTTTTAGCACACATTCTAAATTTTATCCAAGCTTTAACAGAGGCAGAGCAACAGAGTATTAAAAAGTAAAAATACCTTAATTTAAAAAATAATTAATAAATACAAGATTAAAATTACATTTACTTTTGAGATATTTGCTGCTAAAAGTTGAGTATATAAATACATTCTAGAAATAATTATTTATTAATTTAAGGTATACACCAATTTCATCAGAAATAATTTTATTGACTATATTTTTTTTGGTTACTGCAGATGCTACTTAGTTTAAAACTTCTTATCTAAGGATTCTATTATAAGAGCTAATAATAAAATAAATCACAAATATTACCCAAATATAGATAAAGATAAGTTTAATTATATAAGGCTGTTATTGGTTGCATTAAATGCAAGTAAATTGATCAACATTTATGTATTTTTTTCCCCAAAATACTCCTTTTGACTATTTATAAATATGAAAAAAAATTATTTTATTTAAATATGTTTTTATTTTACATCACATGCTAAGCATGTGGCTCCAATATATCCTGTCAAACATTATTAATTTCCAGCACCCTTTCCTCCAATACATAAATTAGGAACTTGACACTAAATTATCTAATCATCCAATTAATTTTTTCTCCAAAATCCATACAATACTTCTAAATCAGTATTTCCTTTACAATAAGCTCCGTTAGGACATTTTTAACATTAATAAGAATCAAATGAATAAGTTCCTATAAATTAATAATAAATAAAATAAATTAACAAATTTAAAAATTCAACAAAATAATCTTTTAAAATAAATAGATGAATTTCAAAATGATTATTATTAAGTAAAATAAGTAAGTAAAAAAATTTTACCTTCATAACAAGGAAGACAAGTAGGTATTATTTTAGTAGATGTATCTGGAATATAACCCATTTTACAATTAACCACAGAAACATAAATTTGATAAGCATAAGAATAATTTTATCCTTGATTAAAATCTTAATATGCTCTACTTGAAATATCTGTTGATGTAAGATTAAAATTAATTATTTATTATGGAAGAGCTTATATTTTAACATTTTACAAGTCAAATGTTTTGCTTTCAGGGTTATATTGAGGTTAGGTATTATTATTCTTATTAGAATTAGTTAGAATGTAGGTAATGTTAGAATTATTATAGTTAAAATTCATAGAATGTTACTGAAAATAATCTTATCTTGTTAAGTATTTTTCAATGATTGAGACTACTTAGTTGAACTCATTAACTAATTGAAATTATAAATTATGAATCACAAATCCACTTTGAATATTTTTTAAATATAACGAGTTTCCTATCTCTACAACTTCTACATCTTAAGAAAAACTCCCATTAACATATTTAATTTTCTTAGCTTATGAAAAAATGTTGTCACAATATAAAAAGGCTTTATTATTGTATACTAAAGAACTGTTGTATTACAAATTGGTTCCATAATACACAATACCACCACCGACTTATGCTTGATTTTGTGTTATATTTGAGTTTTATATCAAAAATTAGGGTTGCTCTTTTAATAAATAATAATTTGGATTGAAAGCATAAAGGCAACCTCCTTCACCATTTTAAGATATGTTTTCATTACATATAATATTATCTATTTCAAATTTCTTTTTAAATTAATTTAAATAATAATATTAATAATGATAAAAATATATTCCATTCAAATTTCAATATTAAAAAAAAATAAAAAACTAATGAATAAAAATTTTACTGTTTATGCCTAAAACAATGATATCATTATGAATAATGCTCCACCTTCAAAGTATGCCTGATTTTTAATGAATGTAGAATTTTTTATTATTAATGTATTATTGTCTTAATAGTAAAGGCATAGAGCTCCTCCTTAATAAGCCTTTTAATTTAAAAATTATAATTAAAAAAAATAAAATGAATTTTAAATACTTAAACATTTTTTATAGTTGTATTATTTATCAAAAGATAGCTGAAGTTTTGAATTTATAAAAATCCGCCTATACAATATTCTTCACAATATATGTTAAATATAAAGGCTTTATCCAATAATAAAGAGGAGTCTATAAGTGCTAAAAAAAATCCATTCGGAGCATTTATATTTGTCTACTAATTTAATTTCAAAGAACCTACGTAGGTCATATTTTCTACATGAAAATTTTGTAAAGATATATTGGAATTCAAAACCTAACCAAATCCACCTTCATTAAAATAGCAATTTTAAAAATATGAATTAAATATAGCAATATTTGAGTTAGAACTTTATAGTAATAAATGACTCAATAGAGAGTTACTAATTGTTGAAATATCTTTTAAAGAAAATTCATTAATGTAAATATAACTTTGTTCAGAAGTAATAACTGTAGAAAAACTTAATTAACTACTCCTAATAAAATTTAAAAACTTTTAATCATATTAATTTGATAGTGCATCTAGGTCCTCAACAATAAGTACATTTTAAATAGTTATATTGCAATTTTTTATATTAATCAAATTGCTTGTATTTACTCCATAAATTTAACTAAATTTAACATTACTTATCAATATTTAGGAAAGAGAATCTTAGTCTTAACTATATTTTAAATAATTAAAAATTTTTATACAAATTATTTAAAAATAATCTGTAGAAATTAATAATTTACTTTATACCAAATAAAGATGTTGCATCATCGTAGTTTACAAAATTTGAAAAATATGAGTTTTGGATAGTTAAATTGAAATAACTTGATATTTTTAGTTAAAAAACACTACCACCTTATTAAGCCATTCCATTTTAGAATATTGAATTATTAATATCTGCTTATAAATACTGACCTTAAATATAAAAAAATCCTCCTACTATTGAATTTGAATTTTAAAAAATAGATGATTCAATCTGTAAATTTTTTTATAAAAACATATTAAATATCCCTCCATGAAAAATTCCATCAATTTTTAAATCAAAAAAATTAGGCTGTGAATCATTTAATTAGCTTATTTGTAGTATATTTTAAAATTCTGATTACTATATTAAAAGATCTGAGGCTAAAATATAGAATGGACTATAAACAGATCTAGTGTATTAATTATTAACAGAGCTATTATTAATTAAAACAATACCAAATTGATTATCAATAATAAACCCTGATGCAGAAACAACCATTGTATCTGGGCGACCTAAAAAGTAATTTTCTAACAAAGTTAAATTTTGTAATATAATAGTAGAATTAAATGATGTAAAAATATAGAACATATTAGACGACTAATCGATTTATGACTAAACAAAGAAATTGTTTTCAAATATAGAGTCTTAAATTAGTATTTTTGGTTCCTAGCTTCTAACTAAGATAGATATTGCATCTACATTATTAACTGATTTTTATCTAATATCGATTTAACTTATCATAATATTCTAAACATCTATAATTTTTAAATAATTTTAAGAATCAGTATACATTTTAGCCATTTGGTAATTTTGATCTGAAGAAAACTATGTTTAGTTTATATTCAATTATATTGCATTCTAAAACATTCCTAAACCTACACTTTGGCTATTTTAAATTATTACTTAGTTGATATTGATAAATTTTATATTTTGGAAATTAAAAATATATGCTCCTTTTATTTAAAGAGGATCAATAAAATTCTGTACTTCATTTTAACTAATATAAATGTTCTTAATATCTATTTAATGGTCAGGTTATATTAATTCTTGAAATTAAGCATTCAGCAAGAATTATTAAAGCATAGTTATTATTAAATTATTATAAATTGATATAATTTCAATTTTATTCACTATATTTTTGTATTCCTTCTGATATTTAATTTCAAAAATATTTGTGTTACAAAAAGTATTGTTTAATATTGTAACATTCTTTGCTTAAATCTAACCTATTTCAAATAATGAAATACCTTAAATAATTGAATATACATTACTATTGCAATAGTTATCTTTTATTAAAATGTTATTTAAATGTAATGAAGTAAATTATGTTTATTTTAGTAATTAAAAATTGTTGATTTCAGAATTAATCAATTGCATATTGTTAATCTCGATCTAATTTAAAAAAAAATAGATTAAATTTGTTAAGGTTTAAAATAGTTTTACATTATAAGAGTTTATAGCTTGAATCAAATAGGGATTGTTAATAGATTTAAAATTATTCAAAAAGATATTATTGATTGTTGCTGAAGAATTATAAATATTTATTTTATAACAACTATATTCCTAAACTCCTCCAATAATTGATATATTATTTAAAGTTAATTGCTAGATATTTTGTAAGTTTAATGAGCATTAATTATTTAAAGTAGAGAAAATAAACTGAATGTTGATTATAGAAACTTAATAAAAGTTTTAGAAAATGAAATCTCCATTTATTACCACTTCTGCTCTATTTTGACTAAATTAATAATTATTATAAGAGGATAGAGTAATATTTAACTAATTAGGCTAAGGAATATCTTGTAGAATATACTAAGAAATGAATCCTTAGTATTAAATATCCAAATAAATATTAACATTAATTAATTAAAATTAAGCTAAGCTGAACCTCAAAGAATTTACCTATATATTAATAATCAAGTAAATTATTGAAAACATATTTTAATTAAAAGCTATATTTATGTTAATTAAATAGGATAAATTACATATAAAAAGACTGTTATAAGATTATTAGAAGTAGTATATGGTAAAATAGTGTTTCCTATCCCAAAGTTTGATAGTTGAGGATACAAATTCTAAGAATTACTAAAATAAAAACTTTTATCACATATCTAACATACTTGTTGATTTTAGAGACATACTTTAATATCAATATATAGATTTCCTGGATATGTATTAATAAAAAGGAGTTCATCGTTTGTATACCCAAAGCCTAAAATATCATAATTTAATTTAGTTTTAATTTATACAAAATTTTATAAAGTATCTTGTTGAGATTTTATGTTGTATCCTTATATATTTCCAGTTTGGAATTCACTAATAAAGATGCAATTTATTTCATTGATAGCAGATAAGCTTGATATCTTTTAAATTGAGGAAGTTACTCCTTTTATGATAGATGTAGTTAAATCATATTATAAAAGATTTCCTTATGAGCAAAAAAATACAGCGATCTAAAGATTTTTTAGATAATCTCCGTTTTCAACTATATTACAATTAGCTTTTATTTTAATTAAATTTTTGAAATTAATATTAGTTAAATTTTGATGAGTTATTACTTTATTAAAATGAAGTTATTTAAAGTGATTATAGGTTATAAACAACTAAAAATCCTTCATTTGTTAAAGTTATAACGCTATTTAAATCACTAGCAATTATAAATATTGGTTAAATTCCTTAAAAACTTTTTAGAGGAAACTACTCTACATTATTTTAATCGTCTAATTTTTTTTTACATAAAGAGTTTGTTATAGGATTCACTTGATAAAAGTACAAAGATTAATTAGCTGCTATATAAATGATTTTATAAAAATTGTTAAAGTCAGACCAGCTTTAATTATAACCTAAATCTGCGTTTACAACCTAAAGCTTTGATATAAAAATATATAAAAAATTAACTTTAATTATTGTAAAAAAATACAGTATTATTTTGAGAAAAATAAATTCCTAAGCTCATATCTTGATCAATTTTGAAAGATATAACATTTTTTTCTAGGTTAATTATTTCTTAAATTGACATAGCTGAATCATAAATCTTAAGTTTTTACTATATGATATATTAGACAAGATAATTACCATATTTATTCTCTTAAACAATTGATTTTGCAATTAAATTTTAATCAATTTAGATACCAAAAAAAGTATTCTAACCATTTTAAAACATTATTTTTTTTGATCCATGAACTAGCTGATTAAATTCTATTAAATATTATTATATTAGTCAAATAAAACTAAACTAATTTATAAAATATTATCAAATACTGAGTATGAGATAAATAATTATGAAATATTTTCTAATTAAATACAATTATGATAATTATTTAAAAATTTCAATTTGAAATACTATTACTTAAATTTTAGAGTGGCCAAGACATCGATAGGTTGCTAAGATTTAATTATTCAATGTAGTTGGTATATACAGAAAATATTAGTAAGCTTTTTGGATATGGATATAAAAATGAAGACCTTGTATTATTGTAATACTGATATGGTCTAAATATGTATTAATTATTTTATTAATTGATTGATAAATCTATAATTAAAATATTATTATATTAATCCATAATAATTAGATTAGTATTTTAGCCTTGAGGTTATTAAATTGACATTTGTTATATTGAATTTGTATTTGAATCTTAATTTATCTTAAAATATAATAAAGCATCGCTCACATCTATATTAATAATAAATGTTAACCAAAATTAAAAAAAGTGATTTTAAATTTACTATATGATGATAAAAGAATATATTTTTACTGATCTATATTTGAAAAATCATAAATTAAAATATTTGTAGATTTATAATTTATAAGAATCAAATTAGTGTTAGGTAGTTAAATAGCACTATAAGAATTATTTCCTTCCTACCCCATTTTAACTTTTTTAATAGCATAAAATAAATAATTAAATGTTTATATTTAAAATTTTTAGAGAAAGATATTTTAATAACTTATTTTTAACATAATTTTTAAATTTACTTGAAATAGATGCAATATATTTATTTTGAATTGGGTCCCATAACTATGTTATGCCTTATTAGTTTTCTTAGTCTTCATACATGCTTATTATTAATGAATTTTTTGTTTAGTTAACAAAATTAAACAAAAATAATTTCGGGAAGGAACTGTCTACTTAATAATTTATAATTTAAATGATTTATTAAAATTATCCAATTATTTAATACTTTTAAATCAAATTAATAGTTAGTCCTATTGAATAAAAACCAAAGTTCTACATAACATAAAATAATTTTTAAAATGCATTATTTACCAATTTATCTCACATTTAGATAAGTATCATCGGTTAGATTATACAAAGCAATATAACTATCAAAAAGTATTGAGATTGTACCATTTTTATATGCTATTACATCTTATAAAGCTTCATAATTATGACTTGATATTTAGTTAGAACTAATAATATCTAAAGTGTATAGATTTAATATATAATAGTTAAATGAACTAAAAGCAATCAATTAGCCAGTATCTAAATTATATAATATTTTCTTCATATATATTGGCACTATTATTGATTGTAATATAATATAAAAATAATTTTTTTTCAAAGTTTTTATTAAATCATCAATTTATAAATGTAGAAAATAATATCTTACAATTTTTGATTTGAAGTACTTATCTTGATGATATATCAAAGTAGTAAATATACGAGGAAAGTATTTCATTTTTATGATAGTTATTGTTTGATGATAAAACTAATATATTTGTATTTTCTAAAGAAAATGCATCACTTAAAAGCTATTGATCATTTAATATTTCTAAAAAATGTTTAAACATTAATTATATAATAGATATATTTTACAATAATATTCTTCCAAATGAAGGCACTAACTTTAACATACTGTTTGCTGCATAATTAAAGAAAAAAAGAAAAAGCTTAAAAATATCTAAACCTATTTTATTATCATCTATTTAAATTAAAACTAGCTATATGATGATAAATAATCCTATTTAAATCTTAAAGCTTAGTATTTTTTTTTAAATTATTTAATGTGAGTAAACTTAATGCAAAAAATCTTATTTTTTAGATTAATAAGTTTTTTTACAAATTATGTAAAAATATTAATTCATAACAACGTAATTCTTTACAAAATAAATAGTTAAAACTTATTTAATATTTTATCATTATAGTGTAAAAATCAATCATAAATTTATTTTTTTAAGTTTTAAACTAACAAATTATTTTACTAAATAATAACATATATTAACAAAAATGTTTGATACGATAATAATAAATATATATTATTTTAAGATTTTTATATCGTTTAAAATACAATAATAGCCTTTAATATAAATAATTTGGCAGATTTATTTGATAATAGCAAGAACATTTTACAAATCAAAGAAATTTATAAAAAGCATATTAATTAATTTTTAATTGTTTTTTTTTAATTTTTTCATAAAATTTAGATTATGCAATCAAAGATGTTTAAACTATTTTTTTCATTAAAATCTTCACTTTTTTCTTGTATATTAACAATTTTTAGCCTATGAAAATAATAATTAATAAAATAAAAAATATTTAAAAATTTTACTTCTAAATCTAGATTCTATATTTAAAACTCATAAATTTTGTTTTAAATTTTTTTATTTGTTTGAATATTTTCATCAACAGACCTATTGGAATGGCTCTTCATATTATACTGATTAGCAATTTCAGGGCTATTCTGAAATATTTACACTAATTAATTTTAAATTAAAAATAAGTTAAGATTTAATTTAATTTATTTTTATTACAACTTTCTTAAAAATTGCTATGAATTAGAATTCTATCCTACTCTTCTAAATTTTTTATTTTTATTAAAGACTCCTTAATTTTCTATTTAAGCTATTTGTTAGTTTCCAAAATTCTTTTGAATTTTTTATGTTTTGGCGGTGCATCAATATTCATGAACTTAAATATTTTTTTCAAGATAGAATATTAATAGTAATACTTAGTTAATTTATAAACTTTCTCACTTAAAAACTATTTTAATATTTAATAGATAATTCTGTAAATAAACATAGCATTTATTCCTAGCATTATCAAAATATTTATATTTTTTATTTACTCAATTTAATTTTATAAAATACTTAATGAGATAAAAATTGAAAAAGAGCAAACTGAAGCTTGCATAAAATCAAGTTAGTTTATCTCAGGTTTTTTGTATGGTTGAAGCTTAAAGCAAAGAGTTTGATAAATTAGGATGGTAAATAATACTAAATAACCTTTAGTTGCATAAAGCTACTAAAAAAAGCTTAAAACGATCATAATAACTGTCTTTTGAATTATCTTAATAAACTCCCAGTAGTAGAATTAGGACTTATATTCTTTATATAAAAATCCAAACTTGATTAAAAATTAAATATCATTCAAATTTTTTCTATTTTTAAACAATTAAATGAAGAGGATCAAAGGAACTATTAGTGAAACCAATATTATTAAAGGAACCACAAATTTTAAAGTATAAAAATTATATACTTCATCATAACATTTTAAGTTACTGTTTTCATTAGTATAGTATTAACTACCTATTTTTCTACAAGATCCAAGTAAAACCAATTAATATAATAAATTAGGTTAAGTATAGAGAACTATTAAAAGAATTGCAGGTACAATACTATGTTTTGGAAAGTTTATCAAACAATTACTTCTAAATAATTTTAAAACAATAGCCGTTATTATGTATCCTATCAAAAATACTATTGGAATAATAAAAGAAAAAAATAATCTTAGATATGAAATAGGAATTTTAGAATTTAATGAAAGGAGTGCACAATCAAAATCATAAGATGTCTATGAGACAGGCATTGCTGATAATAATTAAAATTATATCAAATCTAATATTTTATTTAAATTATTTTATTGTTTAAATAATATAATTATAAATTGACATTAATTTTACAATTTTATATAAATAAATATTTAGTCAATTACATTTATAAATTTTTTCTTTTTAGATTAAACTCTTAATGAATAAAAGAGGGTTGCCATCATAATTTAAAAATTTAGTAAAAGATATTATTTTAATTAAAGAAATAAATTTACTATTTGGAAAATTAATTTAGAGCTATGAAATGGCAAAAATGTTCTAAATGTAAGTTCCTAAAATCTTAAGTATCACATCTATGCCTGAATGAGATTAGTCTTTAAAATTTTGTTTACTTTTAGATAATTTAATTGCTGTATAACAAAGAATGAATTTCCTAGTTTGATTTATATATGATCTTATAGATATTGATATATATAAGATAATTCCAATATAAATAAATGTTAATTTCAAGATATTGTAGACAGAAACTTTACAAAGAGCACATTAATATTAACCAATTTTAGTATATCTTTATCTCCACTTTTCTCCATAAAACTTATCAGTTAATAAAATAGTTATTTTTAATACCATGAATATAAAAATTTACATCACAAGATTCACAGAGAGCTCCTACATACCCAATTTTGCATATATCATTCCCTGATAATGTGTGATTACGAGCTACACAGTTATCCATTTTATTTTAACAAAGAATTATATCATCATCTTGTGAGTTTAATCTCCAATAACCATCTTAAATTCTTATATCTTTTTCATACTTAATACACATTCCTCCGATAGGGCACTTAAGGCATGCTATTTAGTTAAAAGAATATGAACCATCTTTGCAAGGTATACACTATGGAATTCCATTATTTCCTATTTATGGTGTATACCCTACATAACATTCTGATATTAAAATGGTAACATTAAAAAAATAATCATTTTTGATTTAGTTATTTGTTTAATTTATTGTTTATATTAAATTAGTTCTTATGATTAAATTTATTTAAGAATTTGCTTTTGCTGTAATGGTTAGATTACTGAAAATAAATTGCTATGAATCATCATTATAATATGATTCTAAACTTCCTAGGATGTAGTATGAACTATTAGAAAGAGTTTGATTAATAGTAAGAGGATTTTAAATACTTTTTAAATAATTTGGAGTATATTTTTCATAAAAGATTTATTAGCCATTTTCATCTTTTAATGCAAATTTAAGTTCTTGAATATTAAATCCACTCTAAACATTTTTAATAATTAAGAGATCCTTAGAAAATGTAATTTCTGCATTTGTATCAATAACAGCACTTTAATATTCTAAGTAGCTTGGTGCAAAGAAAGTATTATTCCCATAAGATTTTGCAAAATTATTCTAGATAGTATTATTTTAAAAGAAAATAACAGTATTTGAATATGATATTCCACCTCCTACTAATGCATAGTTTTACTCTATTAAATTATTTTGCATTAAAATATTTTGATTATTTTAAGACATTTCTATATAAATACATCCTCCTTAACCAACTATTGACTTATTTAGATAACATTTTATACTTCTTAAGGTCAAAGCCTAAATTAACATATATTTTTTCTTAACTAAATATTATTATATAGAATAAAATTACTTAACTTGCCAATTATTATGCTTTTATAAAAAATACTCCTCCATCATAATAAGCTTGAATTTATTAAAAACTACAGTCTTAAATTAAAGTATTTTAATAATCACTCAAATAAATAGCTCCTCCTATAGCACCCTATAAAATATTTATTAAAAATATAATTAGTATTATTAGAATCATCAATTAAAACATATGAAATATTTTGATTTTAAAAAATATACATTTAGATCATAAAAAGTTGATTAGGTTATTGTTAGTGAGCTATTTTAAGAATGCATAAATCCTCCATAACATGTTTTACAATTAATATAGGAGACATTATATAAATTTAAAAATGCGTTTGATGAGATCATTGATATAAAGTTAGAATTTAGAAACACTTTTTAAGATATTGCTTTTTAGATGTATCTTCTATAAGGGATGGCGAATGTCATATTTTAAATTTTTATATCAGAAGATTAAAACACACTGTTTTTTAGATAAATTAGACCTTAGTTAGTAAATAATGAATTGCTTATTAAGCATTTTATCAATTTAACAATACAATTTTATTCTCCATATATTAGTAAGGGTGTTTGTGATATATCAATTAATGTTTAAATTTAATTGAAGAATATACTTTATAATTCTGCTTATGAATTCATCAAATAAAATACGGAACTAAATTATAAAATATTTTAATAGACAAAATTTTTTATATCTATGTTTTCATTTCTATCTTCAATGATTGTAATATTGCTACATTATAGTTAGGAATTATAGAAGCTAAAAATCACATTGCTTAAACTACCATAAATATTTTTTAAAGTTAACTATTAAATTTAAAACCTATTGTAATATGAATTAGTCAATCTATTTTTAAAAAAAATAATTCTATGAGTGTTAAATATGTTTTTATAAAAATATAAATTACTCTATTTAGAAAGATACAGTTGGATTTTAGTTATTAAGTGAGAATATATTATGAAAAGTGGCATTGATAATTTCAAAATCAATTGTTCCTTATTGCAAAGTAATTTAAAAAATTGATCCTTAAAAATTAGTAGCAGAATGTGAAAAGGTAGAGTTAATAATTTTGAAGTAAATTTAATTATTTATTAAATTTTATAGATATCCAAAACCACCTTTATTAGATTGTGTTTCATTAAATTATGAGTTTTAAATTAATAGCTACATTCCAATAAATTAAAAACAACTTCCTAATATTTAAATTTAATCGCTTAAATTATAAAAGAGTTAGTCATTATTTAAGGATTATTGATCAATATAAAAGAATCTTTAAAAAAAGCTGCTGCTAATACCAAGATAATTAGCATTAATTACTAATCCATTATTGATAGTATTTGAATAAATTCTTTGTAAATTAGCTTAATAAATATTTACTTCTCCTTTTAAATTGAGAATATATAAAATAGGAGTTGATACAGACGAAAATGAGATACCAATTAAGGAACAGTTGTAGGCTATTAAATTATTTATCTAGACATTATTACCAAAATTTAAATTTATATAAATTGGCTCTGCAAATATTTATGTGCCAGATTAAAAAATTAAGATATTTTATATTTTAATATTTTCAATTAATACTTATGAGGAAACTCCAGGACTAGATATAGAAAGAGCATAATTATCATTTAAGAT
The DNA here is from genome assembly GCA_000231845.2 of Tetrahymena malaccensis 436. Classification (NCBI taxonomy): domain Eukaryota; phylum Ciliophora; class Oligohymenophorea; order Hymenostomatida; family Tetrahymenidae; genus Tetrahymena; species Tetrahymena malaccensis. The sequence continues at coordinate 381,269 of AFXY02000798.1, read as the reverse complement.
CTTTTAATCAAGAATAAAATTTTTTATTTTTATTTAAGAGCCATCTTCTATAGTTAGACAGCTGGATGAAGGAATTTATATGCTTTTAATTTAGTAAGTATTTGTAAAAGTGCAATTTAAATTATTTATGTCCAATAACTGTGCTTTCCTAAATGTGCCAAGACCAAAATTATAGTTATCAATTAGTGATATATTTTAAATGCTAATATTTAAAATATTTTAAATTTAAAATATATATATATCGTAGATAAATTAATAATTAGTAAGTTCTGGTAGAGAATTGTTGCTAATTATAATATTTTAGATATTAAGTAAAACAGATGGTACTTATATTTCGTCATATAGAGCTTACATAAAAAAGGCAGATTGAATCTAATTTAAGGTATTATCTGAAATATAGATATCTTAAATATTCATCTAAATTTCTTAAACATAGATGTAGCATTAAATGTAAATAATATTCAAATTGTAAAATACATTTTTTTAAATTTTCATATTTTTTATTGAAACAGCACTTGACTAGAATAAGTATGAAGGGGTTTGATATTCAAAGCTATCTATTTTTGATGAATTATTATTAATTATGTTTATATCTTCCAAAATCAAATTTGTGAAACTTTCAGAGACAAATAGAGAGAACTAATCTAAAGTCGAGTTTTAAATAGTTAAATTACTAAATTTAATGAAATTCTTTTATAAAATAAAAATTAATTAGTTTTTTGATCAAAAAAACATTTTTAAACTTTAATTTTAAATAGATTTTATTAAATTTATATTAATTAACTTATTATAAATTTATTATCAAATATTTGTTGTTCACTTTTTATGATTGAAAAACAATCAATTCTATTTTTTTTCATATTTAAATTTAAATAAATAAACTAAAAAATATTTTATGATTTTTCAATATAGTTTCAATTTAACTTAAAATTGTGACTATATTATTATTTATGTTTGAATTACTTGTCTCATTATAATTAAATGATTAATTTATTTATAAAAATATTTTTTTAAGAATTAATGTAAATTACTTCTTCTTAGCTAGTAGCTGTAAACAAAGAAGAATGATTTGATAGATTTAGATTTTATAAATTCAAATTTTTAAACTCTACGTTAGATTTAAAAATTTTGAAATTGAAGCAATATATTTCATCTTATTCACTTCCTCCAACTATGTACGCATTATCAATAGTTGAAATTGACTAAATATTTTACAAATTTAAAGAGCATGATTTGTCTTATTGTTGATATTAATTTGAAAATTAAAAAATAATGTTTCTAAATGTAATTGCCTAAAATAGACTTAAGCTAAAATCCCCACTTATGTTAACGACTGCTATACTATTTTTTCCATATATTTGAATTGGTTCAATAATTAAAATAACTTTTTGTTTTGTTGGAAATTCTATCTGATTTTAATCAATTTGCATTTCATTAGAATTATTGATAAAGTAATGAATCTGAATGGTTTAGATTGTCTTTACAAACTATAACAATTAATGAGCCTATTTTTATTATTTGTTTAAAAATAATCAATCTTAAATAAATAAAAATATCTACCTATAGAAAACCCAATATAAAATTTTGATATGTCGTATATTGATAATTTAAATCTCCTAATCCAAAATTATCTACAAAACCTTAATTCTAAGATGAAGAATTAAAAAAAACCTATAATTCACAAAAAACACACTGATTATTACTCAAGCAGCCAAAAGCATCAAATTAAATATTTTATTGATCAGTATTAATAAATAACATATTATTAACAGTAAATTAAAGACCTAACACATTATATTTGCTTTAAAATACTAAAAATTAATTCAGCTCTGTTGTTAAAGGATTAAGTGAGTATCCTTCTATTATATTTGTATATTAAAAATAAAGGAATAAAATATTTAGCCCATTAATTTTCTAAATGATTGAAGCTTGATTTGAGCCAATTTACAACTAAAACATACGTTAATTACTGATTTTATAAGAAATTATAAATCCTTAGTCGCAATAAAAGATGGCTATACCTAAATCTATAAATGCTGTAGCAATACTACTAAATAAGCAATTTACTATTATTTAAAAATTTTTTTATCAAAAAAATAGGTTATTATTATGATTATGATATTTTTGTTGATAGATAAAAAAATTACTCTTTGTAAGTGATTTTAATGAGAGATTCTGAAGGTCATATTGTATTACTTAATTAGATGATAAAGCAACAGCAATTTATTGCTAAGTGAATACTGAAAATCCTGGGCTTAATAATAAATTATTTGATTAATCAAAAATTTCGGTTTATAAAGTTTAATTGATAATTAGCTTAACTCTTGATAGCTATTTTGTTAAGCCATTTACAATGTAAAAATATGTTTAATTAGTTTAAGGATTAAAAATAACTTAATAAAATTCAGGCTAATTATTCCAATTAAACAAAGGACTTAAAGAGACATTAAAGTAACTGATCTAATGATTTAATTAAAAAATATCTTAATATAAAATTTAGAAATTATTTTTAATTTACTGATTGATTATCTGCATCAAAAACCAACAGTTATGTTGAATTTATTTTAATGCTGAATTAGTTTTTTTCTTAATTAATAACCTCTTAAAAGCTAAAAGAGATCTTAGGAATAACAGTATACATATCAAAGCTAAATTAATTGATTGAATTACCGTATTTATCTGCTATTTAAATTTAATTTATTTAATTATTTATTATAATTTGTCTTTCTTCACCATCAAAATTAACTAGTCTGCTAGCTATATAGCTTGATTAGTGTTAACCTATTTAAAAATTATAAATAAACTAATTTTAAAATGATAATTATACTAAAATATTATTGGTTCCTTTGAATATTCATATCTTCTCCTATGTAATACTTAGTATAATTAAAGTCATTAATAATGTAAATATATTCTGATTATGGGTTGTTTGCTAATTAGGTCCAATTATTTTAATTGAAATAGTAAGAAATGACTAATTGTTAAGCATTATTATTATATGTTTGCTGAAATTTTAATACAAAATTATTTCCATTTGTATCAAAAGTAGTCACTCTAAGAAAATTTTTTTATTAGCTAATAAGTAATCCAGAGAAGAATTTTTTTTGCAACTACATTTTAGTACTCAATCCATATTAGTTATAGAGCTGATTGATAGCTAATATTTTTTCATTTTTATTTTATAATAAACGAATAAATTTGTATAATAAATTTACTAAAAGAGCTTAATAATTAGTATTATTGAGATTAATAGTTACTTAAATCATACAAGTAGAGAGTATCAGATACTAAATAAATAAAGGCATAATCATATCCAAGATATTTTTTTATTCCTATTAAATTTTTTAGGGGTATCTCTACATTTATTTCTGTTTTCACTTTAAGTTAAAAATTTGTTATTTTACAAATTTATTAAAAAATAATTAGTACTCTAAATCGAACCATATTAAATGTTTTAAATAGGTTCCCAGAAATATATTGATATTTAACCTGATGTAAAAGGATCTGTAACAAAAGAAACTATCTCAATATTGCTCAGAAGCATGTATGTACTCATAAATTTTATTGTATTATCTAACAAATTTTTTAATTGATTAAATTTAACTTATGCTTTCTTTTCTAATTAATTTTCGTTTGTATTTGATATCAAAACTTATTTAAAATTTAAAAATATTTTATAAACTTAAATATTTACTTAATGTAAGTTTAGATATTAAGAAATCAGATAAAATGTCTAATGCTAAAATAGTTTATTAAGAAACGATAACAGAAACAGTTGTGTTTTTTAGTATTAAAGCATCAAAAATTTATGAATTAAGTTATCTCATTTTCTCAATTTTTAAAGAGTATACATTTATTGTATAATAAAATGTAGAGCTAAATCCAATAAGCTTTTTTGTTACATCGCAAAATGATAATCTAACTAGTTTAACTGGAACTTTAAATCCAAAAAATATTTTAATACGTTTAAATTAAACTTATAAATTTTTTTATGTAAGTAGAAGTAAAATATTACTTTCTTAAGAATTTAAAACTGTCTAGGTTGGTTTTTCTATTGCATATATAATGGAGCTAGGTTAATTTTCAATTTAATTTTGCTAAGTAGTCATTAAAATGATAATATTTGTTTCTGGTATAGGAAGAAATAACTTAATCTTTTATTAAGATTCTGATCTTAGCCCTTTTAAAAGAAGACATAATTAAATATATATTATTTTTAAACTAATTTTACATGATGTTTCTTCTAAAAATGGACAATTATCTATTTAACTTAAAGTGTTTTTCACAAAGCAAATAATAGTTAAAAGATTTATAAAATTTAAATTCATTAGAGCTTTAATTTTTTATCCTTTTTTGAGAAGATATTTCCTAAATCTTATTTTGATGATATAAATGCCAAGAGCTTGTATTAGTTTAATATTAAATCTAAATAAAGTAATAATTTTTTAAGAAACAATTTTTTTGTTTGTTTTTTTAAAATTTGTTTTAATGAAACAAAAGTTGATACTAGGCTCAAAAAAATTGAAATATATGTTTAAACAAAAAAATATCAGATATTATTATAAAGTTGGTAATAAAGATGTGTTAAATATATTAAAATTTATAATAAAATAAATCTTAATAATATTTTAATTTATTAAAAAGAGTTTAATCAATGTTTTTGAAAATTTGGGAAAGAAATAATTTATTTTAAGATCTAAAAAGCAAATTAAATATTTAATTGGTTTATTGGCATTTTAATAAATCTATCAAAAAGAATATTTTTTATGTAAAATATTATAGTAAATAATTATTTTAAATTCAATTAACAATTTACTAATCAACCTAAAAAACTAATTTAACAATTTTTATTAAAATAATATTTAAAAATAAATTTAATTTCATATAAATCTAAATAATAATGAAAAAAGAGATAAGATTCAATTATCATTTTTGATACTTAAAATTTATTCTAAATCCTCAAGATTAAAATTTACATGTAAAATGTAAAGCTTTAATGACAAAAAATGTAATCTAAAGCATGATTGTTCTGACTATTAAAGAAGCAAAAGAAAAATCAAATTATGATTGAAATAAATAAATTAATATAAGCTGTAAAATTTAATAAAATTAAAATAATATAAACAAAATCATAAGAAAATTAATAATTAGTAATAATTAGAAACAAATAAAAATAATTCCTGTAATAATTAATATATCAGTCCTATTTGACCTGAAGGAAGAAACTAATAAATGGGGTGTGGTTAAAGTTAATTAAATAATACTTATTAACCTGGTAACTTAAGGGATAGTGATAATGTTAACAATTATAAATTTAGAAGACAACTAACGAATAGATTAAAAATGTAGAATAAAATGTTTGTGTAGAAAAATAATGGTAAAATATGGGATGACTACTTAATTTATAATCAAATTGGTTAAGGGCATTTTGGAATAGTCAAAAAAGTTGTTCATAAGATAACAAATGAAGAAAGAGCTGTTAAAATTATTTAAAAGAGCCAAGAAAAAGTTTAAAGATACTCTTTAAATGAGATAGAGGTGCTGAGATCACTAGACCACCCACACATCTTAAAAATTTATGAATTTTATGAAGATAAAAACAATTTTTATGTTATCTTGGAGCTTCTTAAGGGTGGAGAACTATTTGAGAAAATATCAGAAGGGAATATGCTCAAAGAGAAAGGAGCATAAGAAATTTTAAGATAAATATTAAGTGCCATTATTTATGCCCATAGTTAAAATATAATGCATAGAGATCTTAAACCTGAAAACATCCTATTAGAAGTAGATTCTTCTGATAATTTCAATATAAAAGTAAAATAAAAAAGGATTTTTTTTTTCAGTTCATTAATTTTTTGTAGTATTTTAAAATTTACTTCGAATATTTTTTTAGGAGTAATAAAATTTTTCTAAGAACTCTAATCTCATATCAAATGAATAAATACGGAACGATTTTCCTATTAAATTAATATTATTATCTATTATAGTAAAATAATAATCAGACAAATCTAATTTTGTTTTTTTTAGATTATCCTTCCTATTTATCATCAATAACAAATTTCTAATTTCGCAAATTTAGTATGATTTTTATAGATGTGAAAAATTAACGATGAATAAGAGATATTGATCAAATAGTTTTTTTATTGCTTTTTTTTATTTTCTTATTTTTCGTTCGAATTTCTGATTTGATTTAGCTTCTCGAAATACATTTTTCCTTTAAAATTTTATCAAAATATTAGACCATCAAAATGATATTTCTTAATAAAATTAAAATACTTTGGAAGATATTATTCAATTTAATGTTAAGAGTTTTTTTATAAATTAAATAGGTTATTGATTGGGGAGGATCTATGAGATTCGAGTAAGATGATATTTTTTATGATTTTTTTGGGACTAAACTATACATGTCTCCTGAGCAATATCAGCAAAAATATAATTATAAGTGTGACCTTTGGAGCATTGGAGTTATATTGTTTATTTTAATCAGTGGAGAATCACCATTTGGAGATTCTCCATAGATTATATAAAAAAATATATTAGCTATGAAGTATAAATTTAGTCCAGAATCTTGGCATAATGTAAGCTAAGAATGCATAGATTTAATTAAAAAATTATTATGTCCACAAGATAAAAGATTGACAGCATAGCAAGCATTAAATCATCCATGGTTTAAGTTAAGTTTTTAGACAGAAGAAGAAGATCCTAAAAAAAAGTACCTTGCTTAATTAGAGATGACTAGATGCTCAAGTGTGGAATCCAGCAAACATGAATGTAAGAAAAATTTAATGAAGTTAAGATAATTTAATTGCATGCAAAAATTTTAAGCTGCCGTTCTCAATTTTATAGCCTTCAAAATGATTAGCAAAAAAGAGTATAACTATTTAAGAGAATAATTTAAATAGCTTGATTTAAATGGAGATGGAATTCTAACTAAAGAGGAGCTTAAAACAGCTTATAAATAAATTTATTCAAAAAAAGAATTGAGTTAAATTAATTTAGAAGATATTTTTGATTAAATTGATCTTGACAATAATGGAGTTATAAACTTTACTGAATTTATTTCAGCCACTATGGACAAATAGAATTCTTAATAAAAAGAAAAATTATTATAAGCTTTTAACTATTTTGACTAGGATAAAAATGGCTATATAACTTAAGATGAATTAGCTAATATAATAGGAAATTCTTCAGACAACAGTAATCTGAACAATGCTTAAGATGATCCTATATTCTCTAGTTTATGGTAACTCATACTAGAGTAGTCAGATAAAAATTAAGATGGTAAAATTGAATTTGAAGAATTTGAATATATGATGAATTTATATGCCGAATCTTCTGATTATCAAAAACAAGAATTAATTTTATAACAAAAATGATTAATAACAATTTTTATAGTTTATTTTTATCGTATTAAAAAATTAAATTTATATAAAATATATTTTGTAAATAGCTTATTTCTATAAAATCTTATTTTTTCCATTATTAAAAAATTAAACTTTTTAAAGTTGTAACGCAACTAAATTTTTTATTTTTAAGATAAGAAAATGTTAAATAAAATATTTAAAGCTTAATTAATTTGATGAAATTATTAAATTTACCAACATATATTGGTCTTAGTAAAATCCTCTAATTGGCCATATTTTCTTAAGATAAATATTTATTTTGATAAAAATATTTTCTATGATATTAAGTAAATATAACTTTTTACATAACTTACAATTATTAGTAATTTCAAAATCCTGAATTCATCTTACCAGTAATTTCGAAAATTATTTGGTAATAATCATACATTTTAAATATTTAATTCTATGGGTTAATACGTTTTAATCATTACAAAACCAAACTAGAAATATAATATTGCTTATATTTCTTATTGTTTTGTGTATATTCGAGCATACAAGTTATATAATAAAAAATCATATAATTTGATTATATTGTTGAATACAATTGATTAAATGAGCATATTAAATTAAAGAAAAGCAAATTTTGGGTTCTAACTATTTATGAAATATTGTGAAGAATATTTACTAAAAAAATCTGACTATTTAATTAAAAAATATTGATTTAAACTATCTCTAAATTCAAGTTTTATCTATCTATAATAAGAAATTAAATAAGGGATAGATCTTACCAAAATGGGATGCGGACACTCTTAAGTTAGAGATATTGAAAAAAAATAAGTGAGTGATGAAAAAACAGCTTAAACATAAGCGAATTCTTAAAAGGGAAACAAAAAAAATACTCCTATCTCAAAAGAAGAATAGTAAATCTTAATTTAGAAAGAAATGTACATCAAAGAAATTAACTCGAAAGATATCAGGGAGGACTACTTTTTTGAAAGACATTTAGCATAAGGTGAGTTTGGGGATATAAGAATTGTGAAACATAAAAAAACTGGCCAGTCAAGAGCATTAAAGATTGTTGCTAAAAATAAGTTAGGGATGAAAGAAAAATAAGTTTTAAATGAAATAAAAATTTTAAGCAAGTTAGATCATCCAAATATTATCAAGCTATATGAATATTATTAAGATAGATATGCTTATTATTTAATATTTGAACTTTTACTAGGAGGCTAGCTCATAGAATAAATATAATAATCAAGCTATTTACCTGAAAACTAAACAGCATCAATAATCCAATAATTATTGTCTGCAATAAACTATTGTCATTAGTAGAAGATAGCTCACTTAAATATAACACCTTAAAACATACTATTAAACATAGATGAAGAGACAAATTAAGTATCAGTTAAAGTAATATATCGATTAGTTGACTAAAATACTTGTTTATCTTAAAAATACTATCAACCCAAAAATATAACTTCAAATTTTAATTTTAGCAAAGTGTTACAATTAATTTAAAATGCTTGCTATCAATTAATAAGTAAAGAAATAAATAAATAGCTAACTTATTCATAATTTGAGGATATTAGCGTTAATTTAGAATTTTACAAAGAAACTTTTCCCAAAATTAAATTCTATTAAAGCTGATTCATTACTATTTGCTTTAAAATATTTAAATTTTAGTTTCATTATTTTTAAGGTATTTGGTAGATTTTTATAATTTATTTTTTCTTAAATCTATCGAGATACCTTTTTAAGGAATTCTGAATTCAAAATTTTGGTAATTAACGAAGTTAAAACGTAAATTTTATAAAATATAGATAATAAATTGGTTTTTTTCGAAAAGCTTTGAGGAAAACGATAAATTTTCTGAATAGATTAATGCTCTAGCTTATTAAAGTCCTGAAGAAATAAATAAAAGCTATAACCGATTAGCAGATGTTTGGAGTATTGGAGTGATTTGGTTTTTAATGTTGATGGGTGTACCTCCTTTTTATGGAATCAATAGAAAAAAGACTATAGAAGCTATTTAAAACATCGAGATGAGATACAAGTGTGGATTTTCTGTAAAAAATGACAGTTAAATTCTTGAAATCTTTTAAAAAATATTTGTCTAATAAGATAAAAGATTGGAGTGTAAGGATATATTGGATCATTAATACTTTAAAAATATTTTTTAGGAAGTAGATAAAAATGATGAAAAATACATATAAAATTTATAAAAATAAAAAGAATTAAGGTAAAAAGACTTAACTTAAATGGTTAGTTACCATTCAAATTCTAAATTCTATTAAGCAGTTGTTAATTTTATTGGATTTTATTTAGTTGGAGACGACGAAAGATAAAAACTTACTGAAGACTTTTAGAGAATCGATGTTAACAAAGATGGTTAACTTAGTAAATAAGAAATAAGAAATGGTTTTGAAGGTTTTTTCATCGAATAAATTACAGATATAGATTAATTTTTGGACGAGTTATTCTAAAAAATCGACTGCGATAATAATGGTTATATAAATTATAATGAATTTATATCAGTTGCTATGGATAAAATTAATTTATAATAAGATTCTAAATTGAAATAAGCATTTTCTTACTTTGATTCAGATTAAAATGGATACATTACTAAAGAAGATCTTTTCTAAAACCTTTAATCTCAATTCAATGAAGATAAGAACATAGAAAAAATGTGGTAAAATATTTTAGAGAAAGGTGATAAAAACAAAGATGGTAAAATATCTTATTAAGAATTTTAAGATATGTTAAAATAACTATCTTGAAGATATTTGAATTTAACCTTTTTATTTAAAACATATTGAAAACGTAAAATAATTAATTTATAATTAAATATAAGTTTATTAAATTTAGTGATTTTATTATAAAAATAACATAAATTTAAACATTATCAATATTATTTAATTAATTAACTTAAATATATCAAATATTTTAGTTACCATGATTAATTATTTATTTTTATAATTTCTTATCAAAAGATTTCATTATTTTATTCATAATATTTTTTAATATTTTTATTAAATATTTTTCTTTTTAATTATTTATTTATGCATTGTGTTGTTGTTGCTGCTACTTTAATTTGATTTTATTTATATCTATCTTTTATTTTTTAAATTTAATAATATTTTCATCGATTTTCATCCCAAGTTAAAGGTTGAACTCCAATATTCATTTTCCTGAATAATATTCTAAGAAGCTTTTCTTTTTCTTCTAAATCTAAATCTGACACATCTACCTTGTCTTAATAGAATTTAGAGTTATTTTATTGTTTTGTATCATCTACTTGTTAGTTAGATTTTATTGACAATTCTGGTAATTTTAAAGAACTACTATTAGAATGAGATCTTTTGTTAATTTTATACTTTTAGCTTATTTATTCCTTAACTTTTTACAAAGCTTCTAAGAAGAATTATTCTATGTCTGATCGTTAATCAACAATTATTTCTGCTATTGCTTTTACTCTTTTAAGTTCTTCAACTTTGATTTTTAGCTCGTTTTTAATAACTAGTATTTATTATAAATTCGATTTAATAAAATGTATAAATAAATACTTTACATGCTATTTCCTTCTACAATTCTTCTTTCTTTTGTTTATCTTAAAGCTTCATGAATTCTAAGTTTTTTGTTTATTTTGTAACATCCTTTTCAAATGTAATAAAAGAAATATAAAAATAAATTATTTTTTTTAAATATTTTTTTAGATTACATCTGAAATTTATTGCTTCAAAGTTTCAACTTCTTCTTTAAGAGTTTTAATCTTATTTTCTTATCTTTAATTAACTATTTGATATTCAAGTATACCTTCTTTATTCACTTAAAGATTTAGTTTAAAATTTTTATTTTATTTCAATACTGCATCTCTTTCTCTTCTCATCTCTTATACTTCTCTTTATTTTATAATCAATTATTGTCTGAGTTATTAGTTATTTTAAATTTTTAGTTCTTCTTTATCTCTAGCATCTATTTAGTTGAAACAAATTCTATAAATAAACAAAATATTTTATTTAGTGTAAATTATTTACCTTTCTCTGCAGCTTTTGGAGCACTCTTTTTATTATCATCTATTTTGGCTTAAGAAATGTTATCCATCTAAATTAATTTTTATGATTATTCTTTCTCTTATCTCTAAAGTTCATCATGATGTGCCAATTCACAATCTCTTTCTTCTCTTCGAAGCTGGTCAATTCTTTCTTAATAGTACTTTTCTTTTTCCTAATATGCAATGATAAATAAGATTGATGATATCTATCTACTAAATTACATGATAAGGTCTAAGAGGTGTTAATTCAGTATTTAACTCGTCCAATTTTTATCTCAATTCTCTTAGTTCTTATTGCTTTTCTTCATCAAACTTTACTTAGTCTATTTTTTTAATTTCTTCTTTTTTCATAAGCCTCTCTTCAAAAACATTCTTTTCTTTTTCAAACTGACTTTATAAAAACTACTGCTGCTACAGCTTATCATCCCTATCGAATTCTAGTTTTTAATTCAATTTTTTCTATTTAATTTTATAAAAAATTTATATTCGTTAGCTTATAACTCAAAGTCATTTTTTATTTTCAAAATTTCTAACTTTAATATAAAGCACAAAAAAAATCATTCCATATCTTAAAAATATCAAGTATGAATATTCTAATAGTTAAAATATATTACGTTTTCTTCATTATTAATTCTTATTGTTTCATTCAACTCGTATATCAGCTAAACCCTTGATTTTTTAAAAACAATTTTAAATTATCTTCGTAATATTTTGAGTTAGACAAATAAATAATTGAAGGTTTTGATCTAAAATTTTAAGATTTATTTTCTAAATTAACTAAAAACAACATATTACTTTGATGCAATATCTTCTTTAATCTGAATAATTAATTCCTCCCATTTACCTTTATCTCTAATTTATAATTAAATAATTTAAAACATAAATTATACCATTTCAATCAATATCAATATTTGATATTGATTTTTTAGGATTTCAGCTTTATAAATTATAAAATTCAATTAATACTAAGCATTTAAAGCTTTCTCCTATGCTTCTGTTAATTTATTTGGATTCTCCTCATTTTTATCACCTTTCTTTTTAGGCTTAGACATCTTTTTAAAATTATAAATAGTTAGCTGTGCTTATTTTTTTTAGTATTGATATTGTTTATTTTTTAGCTAAAGAAAAAGTAACTAATTTAAATTGAAAATTATAATGATAATTATAATAAATATCAAAATATCAAAGAAATGAAGTCGAAGAGCATTTAAAATAAATAATTGCTGATAAAGTTTGGATAATATTTTAAAGTCAAATAAATGTTCAGTAATTGAATCGCTTTCTATAAATAATTAAAATTATATTTCTAATAAATATATTTATGTTTAACTATAGTTAGTATAATTGTAATAATCATCATAATTATTATTATAAAACCTTATTATTTAATTATTTTTTATGATCAATTTTCTTATATTTCCTAATATTTTTTTATATTAAACTAATTTATTTAATTAAATGAAAATATTTTAAATAGTTATCATATTAAAGTTCAATTTTAAAAATATTTTTGAAGAAATACATACATTTATATCATTCAATTAGGGATTTAATAAGATAAAACAGCTTAAAAGAAATTGCAAACTGATATTTTGAAAAGAAGTATTATCCTTCTGTTTAAATTAATACAATTATTATATTAAAAAATGTTAATCAAATCCAAATAGTATCAAGTAAATACATACTTATTTTAAATATAAAATAATATAATTAAAGATTAAAAATAAACCTATAATATTGATATTGATTTAAAAATTATCAAGCAGTCTCAGCATACTTTTTCATCATTAGCTTAAACTCATCAAAGCTAATTTATTCATCACCATTAGTGTCAAATTGAGAATATATTTATTTTATTTAGCTTTCTTTATCACTTTATTTGAATTTACTATCAAATATTTCCATAAGCTCATCTTTAGTTAAATAGTTGTTACCATCAGAATCAAAAACTTCAAAAGCTTTATGTAGTTTAGAATCTATCATACTATTTTCATGCTAAATGCATGCTGTTATGAATTCTGTATAATTTATTTTTCCATTACCATCTAAATCTACATTTGCGAATATTTTATCAATATCATAGTCTCCATGGAAAAATTCTTAGAATTATTTAAACCCACTTTCTATTTCGTCTTTAGTAAGTTGTCCATCGTTATTTAAGTCCATCTTTTCAAAGATATTTTTAAATTATAGTAGATCTTCTTTAGAAGTAAGTTATGAGGATATGTAAGTTAATATAGCTTGATGAAAGCGGTTTTTTGTTGTAAATTTCTTCAATTTATTCAATTATAACTTATTTTATTCTACTTTGCTATCTTTCAAAGTATCTTTGAATATAGCAATATGCTTCTATACCCATGGATGCTTTTATACCTATGCTGCACTTAATCTTTTCTCTTCAGGACAAATCATCTATTTAATGAGTTCTTTGCATTCGTTGCTAATAACTTTCCATACATCTTAATCCATGCTGAATTTGCAATCCATAATATTTTATACTATTTCATTTTCTTTACCAAAAAATGGAGGCTCTCCTGTAAGCATGATATACAAAATAATGCCACATGTCCAAATATCTGATTTTTCTGTATAGCTTTTTCTTAAAACTTCTGGAGCTATTTTTATATTAATTTTATTATGATTTTTCTGTTGGTGATCATTTATTAGATTCAAATTTTAAAATATAAAATGCATGTTGTCATATTTTTTATTAGACTATAAAAAATAGTTGATCAATGAAACATTTGAAAATTTATATTTGATCTAAATAAAAATTGATAATTATTTATATTATCAAAAGCTTTTTTAATTTGTATGTGAATTAATTTCATTTTTTGATAATGAGCATTCAATTTTAATGCTTACAAAATAATACAAAATAATCTAATTTAAAAGGATATCTAGTTACCTATGTAAAAAGGTGAACCTACTATTTTGGTTTGCTTTTTTTCATCAAATATAGTAGCAGATCCCCAATCGATAACCTATTATTTTAAAAAATTTAGAAAAAAACGGTTTTTTTAATTTAACAAAGAATGATCTATTCAATAGTTTATTAAAATATTTACTTTTATGGAGTACTTAGTAGGATTTTGACCAGTTGGGTCGTATTCTAAAAGAACATTATCAGGTTTTAGGTCTCTGTGCATTATTTTTTTTTCATGGATATATTAAACTACTGAAATAATTTGATTAAAAATATAAGCAGCATCAACTTCGTTGAATTAGTTAATGTCTACTATCTTATCAAATAATTCTCCTCCCTTTACAATTTCAGTGATGATGTAAAAGTTTTTCTTATCTTGATAGAATTCATACATTTTTATTATTGAAGGATGGTCAAGCTACTTTAAGATATCTATTTCCATAGTTAACTATAACTCTTACTCTTTATCTGAAAGATTTTTAGGTATTATTTTCATCGCTTTTTCTTCACCAGTTTTTTTTTCAATAACTCTCCTCACTATACCAACGCTTCCTTCTCCTAACTTATTTTTGATCATATAGTTATCTTTGATTTGCTTTTCATTTTCTTTAATAAAGTAGCTATGGTTTTGAAACTAATTTTCTTTGCTATTTTATATTTTTTGAGCATTTTATACTTAGTTAGAAGATGTACAACCCATTAACTTAATTATCTATTTTAAAACTTTTGGACTTTATCTAGTAATCTTCTTTTTTATTTAAACTTATGAATTATTATCAAGTAAATTATATCAAATTTATTTTAGTTTTGAAAAATTTAAATCAATGTTTCTATATACACTAATATTGAGAGGAATAAACTTCATTTTTTTAAAATTGTCATTTTTTCATTTATTTATCCATTTTGCTTTATCCTTTATTATATTTGAGTAACTGAAAAAATAATCAAAGATAAAATAAAATAATAAAGAAATCATTTCTGATATGTTCTATCCCTCCTATTTAGTATTTTTCAATTTATATTTGATGTTAAATTCATAATTACAAATTCAAAACAACTAATTCTTTAGCTTTTTAAATAAATTAATGTATTTCTTAAATATAAAATGAGTTCTGTTATCAATTAACAATAAATCGATTTAAAGATCATTTATATTCTAATAATAGTGATCTGCAAATTTTTATTAACATTTGCGTTTCTTTCTTGCTAGCAAATCATGTTAGATTTAAAAAGAAAATTAATTATCTCCCTATTAATAATACACTAATAATAACAAATAAATGTTAAAAAAAGTATTTAATCATTATTAAAATCTTACTCTCAAAAAAATCTAAATTTAATTTAAAAAGTAATTAATAGCAGACAATAAACATATATATAAGTAATCCCAACAATTTTATTTAATTATATTAATAAATGGAAATTTTTTTCTCATATAACTTTTGATATTGAGATTGATTCTTACTAATGATTAGGACTAATTTTTAAAGAAATTTATGAATCTGATTTCTTTTTTTTTTGGCAACCGGATATTATCACTAAAATCTTTCTGCTTAAAGTTTAAATCATTGAATAAAATTTAGATCCTTTATATGCATTTATTTATCTAGTTTCAAAAGTTTATTTCTCTTTAGTTGATACCTAAGAAACTTTTTCTCCAAAACATTTTAGAGCTACATTTTTATTGATTAAAATAAAAAATATATTTGCATTTCCCTCTAATCTAGTTAAAAGAAAAAATTAATTAGAAATATTTTTATATTTAATCTTACTTTTTTAGTGATTTTGACTTATTTTCAATGTTTGTGATATTATCAGCTGCAAATTAACCTTGGATTGTTGCATTATAACCCATTTTAGACTCGTTATTTGGTGTTATGCAAGCATCTCCAATACAAAAAATATTTTATTGACCTTTTAATCTACAATAATTATCAACCAAAATTCTTCCTTTTTCATCTAAGTCTTTATTAAATTCAATTTTAAAATAGATGGCGAAATAAACTTAATATTTAATATCTTTTATAATGATTATAGTTATTAATTTTTTACATTCACTAAACTCGCTCTTCATGAAATCAGGAGCATATATATTTCCTCTGCAATCAAATGTATAATCGAATTCTAAATAAATATTATCAACTTTTATAATAAATTAGTACATCAAAAATAATTACAATTTTCTGGCAAAGAGTTAACTTCTTTATCATACTCAATAAGTACTCCTTATTTGACTAGTATTTATGTTGCAAGTTTTCTTGCATTCTCTGGGTATTGAGATAAAAGCTCTGATTATCTGCACCATAGCTGAATTTATAAATTATTATAATTTTATGATAAAATACCAGCAATTTCAGTAGCAACAAACCCTCTAATTTAATATAATTATTAGAAATTATAAGAAAATCTAAATAAGTAAATACCCTCCAACAATAAGTATTTTTTTGGAATTCTTAAGCTTATTGACTAATTATTATATTTGCTCTTTTCTTTGTTCTAAGTTTAGTATTTGATTATCACTTTTTATTTAAGAAGCATAGTTCGAACCAGTTGAAATAACACAGTAATCAAATTTGATTGTTTTTATTTCCGTAGAGGATAACCTGATTAGAGCTTTGTCTTTATACAGTTCTTGAAGATTACCTTAAATGTATTGACAATTATTTTACTTAGCAAAATCTTCAAGATTAAATGTTATTTTGTCTAAGTAATTTGGGTAAATCAAAGCAAAAGGAATGCTAGGAGTATACTATTTTTTATAGTTTAAGCTTAATTCAGAATGAAATTTATGTTAATTACTTCAAAGTAAGTTTTTTTGTCAACTAAAATTATATTATAATGATTGTTGTCCAGGCATTTAATAGTAGTCAATCCACCAAAGCTGCCTCCTATCTAAAGCAAATTATATGAATAAGAGAAAAGATAACAAAAGAATTTACAATTAGTATTATTTTTTTAGGATTTTTTTGTCTAAACATTTTATTTATTTTGTTTGTTATTTTAGTTTCTTTATTATAAAATATAATATTTGAGATGGAATGTATATCTCTATTTAAGCTAATAAAAATTTAGAAAACTGTTAAATTCTTTTATTTGCTCAATTAATTATAATAAATTTAATGGAATTAATTAAATTAATTATGCTTTTAAACATAATTGATCAGTATTTTAAACATATAAAAATTAAATTTACAAAAAAAATTAATTAATTTGCACAAATTTTAATTAAAATGACGAATTATAAAATTGAATTTCACTTTTAAATCCAATATTAATCGAGAAACCAAAATATGAAAATATTAATTAATTTTTACATTAGAAGACATTTTGAAAAATTAATATTGCTTCGTTTTCTATTTTATTTAAGTGAAATTTAAATTATTAACATTTAAGACGACAATAAAAATATAGAAAATTAAAGATAAAAAGCTTTAAATTGATTTATTAAAAATCCTCTAAGTTTTTTAAAATTAAAATATAGACAGACTGCTTCCAATATAATTTTAATAATAAAAGAAGATAAAAATATATTAAAAACTACTATAATTTATTTAGGCTTAATCTAAATTCATCTTATTATTTTAATTTTTTATAATTAAAATATCAATTTTATTGATAATTATTAAAAAATCATAATAACACAATAAATGAAATTAATAATGAAAGAAATTTAGATTTATATCCTGAGGATGAACCTTTTTCTTTTGTTTAACAAATACCCTATTGTAAAAACTAGCAATAGGAATTTTTAGTTTCGCATGCTTCTAAACTTTAGTTTTAGTTTAAGCATAATTCTTGATCTTTCGCAGCACATTATGCACTGCTAAGTTAACAAAAACTTTCGCAATTATTAGGATCTTAAATTTTGCATGTAGGATTGTTACAAGATTTTACAGTGAATTTTTAACAAATAGATTCAGGACAACTTTAGACATTACAAATATCTTTTTTTGGTTGGCAAACTCCTTCTTAAAAAACTTCACAAGCATTATTCGCTACACAATCTTGATCAGAAGAAGTTATAATATTACAAACAGAGTTGCCTTTAGACTAATTTATTACACAGTAATTTTTAACTTAGCATCCCGATGCTGTTAAACATTAAGATAGTTCTAAGTTTGCGCAATTATCTATGCAAGTCTTTAATGCTTGGTCCCATAAACAATTTAATTAGCATTTTTCTTAAGATAACCCTTAGCATTAATTAATTGAAATACATTCTTAACTTAAATCGCAGTACTGAGTATTGCATTAACTTGGATTGCACTCATATAAAGTATTAAATACACATTTGAAATTTCCTGATTTAATAAATTCACAATAATCTAAAGAAGTGCAAAGCTTTTATGAAAGACCACGCTAAAAGCACTATTTTAAACTCTCTTATTTTAAATTACATTTTGGAACTGAAGGATTAAAAATACAATTAGGGTTTATTTAAAGGCATGTTTCAGCTGTAATATTTATACTTGAATTTGTTTCACAGTTTGTAATTTTAGAAATACATCCAATCTCTTTAAAAAAGCAGCTGTTTTGTTAGCCACACTCTAAAGATGTAGCTAAATTAGAGCACTTAGAAGTGCAAGATTGAGACATTATTGAGAATTAACACTAAGAATTATCTAGGCATTCTTATTGTGAATTATTTTATTAGCAAGTCTTATTCTCAGCTAATACCATCTACAAAATTAAAAAAATTTTAATAAACTAAATTAACATAATTTTTTACTTATTTTATAGTTTAATTAAATAATTTAATATTATATCCTACCTTCAATTATTCTTAGATAGGAAAAAATATGACAATAAACTTTTATAAAACTTTTAAATTAGTTATTTTGTTTATTTCTATTTATTTAATTAAATTTAAAATAGAAATAGATATTTAAATACAATCCTATATTCTTTTATGATCAGATATTTATATTAAATCTATTTTCTATATAAAACTTTTATATTTTCAATTTAGGTAGGTAAATTTCATCAACTTAAATTAATATTGTAAATATTTTAATAAAAAAATCTAAATTTAATTATATTTTTGAAGCTTTATTTATAAAATACATTTTATGATAAAATTTGAGTTTAAGAGATTGAGTTTCTAAGTGAGCTTCTTAATTTTATTTTTAACAAAAAAGATTTGTAGTATTGTTATTTTGCAGAAATTTGATCATTTCCTTCAATATTGCAACTAGTTTATTATTTATTTTGATTAAGTGTAATAAATTATTTTTTTTAGCCTATCTTAAAATAATAATCATCATAAAAGTAATTAAGTAATAAAGTACCCAAAAAATAAATTACAATAACTTTTTGAATTAAAATTTAAACGATACTTAAATTTTTTAAAGGTAAAATTTAGCTTTATAATCAAAAAACAAATAACAAAAATAAAGGACAAATTTTTGATATAAAAAAACAAATAATTTTAAAAGCAATATATAATTTTATCTTTTTTCTTATCAAAAAGAAATTTTGATAATCTAAATCTATAAATTAAATTTTAAATTTTGTATTAATCAGAAATAATCGAAGACTTAAATCTTTTATGAGGCATACATTTATTTTTAATTTTAAAATGAATTCCTATTAGAAATTTATTTAAAAAATTTGAATTTTATAAAAGAAATAAATGTATAAAAATTAGGAATATAAAAACAATTAAATTTGATTACTGGATTTTTCTTTTATCTCTTTTAATAGATTTGAAATAAAATTTTTTATGTTTAAATTATTTATCAAATAAATAATATTTTTATCAAAAATGAGAATTGTATAGCTAGCTTCAATACTTTTTATATTTTAAGCTGTTTTTGTAGCAGGTGAAGAATGCTAAAAAATAAATGATAAGTAAGATTGCTTATCAAACACTTCATGCTATTATAATGTAACCTCTTTTTAATGTTCATCAAAGTGCTCAAGTATTAACAACTCAAATGATTGTGAATAGAAAAGTGCTTGTAAATTCTAAGCTCCTGGATGCTCATCGAAAGTTACAAACTGTGAATTAATTACTAATCCTTTAGTAACAGCTGAATAGTGTTAATCCTAAAACCCAGCTTGTATTTACAACCCAGCAGTACCGAAATGTAGAAACAATATAAACACTGTAAAAAATTGCATAAATAATAATAACAACTTTAAAATGTGCTCATCGTTTGACTATTGCGAATTTAATTTGTAAGGAAATATTTAATGTAGCTTTATGAATTTCAATTGTGATCCAAATTAATGTAATAATTAATTCTGCGATTACAATTAACAATGCTAATCAATCAATGTATGCAAGTAATACACATAAGATAAATGCACAGGATCATGTTAATGGAATAATGATTTAAATTATTGTATTGATACTTGCGCAAGTGTAGAATTATCTAAATGTATAGGAACTCCTAATTGCTAATTATTTAGTTCATGTAACCTTAATAATAATAAGGCAAATGCTGTTTGTAATGCTATAACAACATCTAATTAAGATTGCATGGCAAACCCTGCTTGCATTCCTACTACTAAAGGTTTTTGCTAACCAAAATCAGGTATTTGCACTCTTTAAAATTGTCCAGAAACTATTTGTGAAAAATATACCACTGCTAAATGTACAAATCCAACTTGTAAAATTTAAGATCCTAATTAATGTGAAAGTTTTTGTTAAGCATTTTCAGGAAAATGTATTCCTAAAGATGATAGTATATGCACAAATAAATAAAACACTTAAGAGCTATGTGAAACTCAAAATTCATATTGCTAGTATAGCTAATAAGGAGTTTGCTCTGCAAAGGATATAGGCCAAACTTCTTCGTAATAGCACTTTCAGAGTTTTTCAATATTTATAGCACTCATAATATTTAGTTTAATCTAGCTATTTTGATAAGAAATATTTTTATGATTTTTGCTTAGGCAGAAAGTTTAAATTTACAAATATGATATTTATTATTAGAAAATTGATTATATTATTGTTTTTACTTTTGAAATATCATCACTGTAATATAAATGTTGGTGATATGTCAAATTGTTTTAGATTTTTAATATATTTTTTTGTATGTTGTTGTTATGTTATAAAATAAATTTATAATCATTTATTTGTATTTTTAAGGTATATATTATATGAATTCAATATAAAATTTAAATGTTATTGATATAAAAAGTACATTAATTATGAAATACAAAAAATAATTAATTAAAAAACAGTTAAGATTAATTTATTTTAAATAAAATAAATTCAACATTTTGCTTCTTCAGTATTATTTGAAATCAAAATATGATTAGATTTATTTCCAACACAACAGTTTATCAGAGCTATATTATAATTAAAGTAATAATAGAATTAACTTGTGAATAATTTTGTTAAAATATTTTTTAATTATTATTGAATGAAATTTTGAAAAGAAAAATGATAGATTAGTAAAATTGAAAGAATTTATTTTATTTACCTAATAACACATTTAGAAATGAAAAAATAGCAACTATAATTGAAATTATGTAAATATATTAAGCCCATTAAGTCAATTTTTATCTAATTTATGAATAGCACCCATTGGAGTTGGCAGGGCGACCAGAGTTGATATTGTTGAAGTAGTAAACTAAATCTCCAGTGCATATTCCAGTGCACTCAAAGTTTCTTTCTATTGCTTCTAGGAGAGCTACTTCCTTAGCTTTTTATTGAGCTATTTATTATATAAAAAAATTACATTCGAGAACTGTAGTTGTAGGAACAGGAATCCAGTTTGAATCTTATCTAAAAGCTTATTTAGAACTTTATATTTGCTTTAATTCATCAGATGTCCATTGGCCAAGGTTAGTTGCCAAACAAGGACAAGTTACACTACCTGATAAATTTGTTGGATCTATATTACACCACACAGATTACAGCTATTTAAAAACTGTATTATAATCACCTAGTTCACCTTATTAGCAATATGAATCAGTCATTTAGTTACTGATGTAATTTTATACATAAATAGTTATCCCGAAAATTGCTGAAAATGCAGCGCAGTAAATGATATTAAAAATGATGAAAATAGATTATAAACACTTTTATCTCCTCATAAAACTGTAAAATCCAATTACTCCTCCTCCAATAGTAACAGCTCCTAAAATATATAGAGATAAGCAGAAATTTTTTTAATAATTTTTTTAGTCTTATTCTGGAAATAAATTTTCATCAATTTTAGCTGCTCTAGAAGATAGAATAATGCAAGCAATTCCTAATAAGACATTACAAAAGCTTCCAAATATTAGATAAAATTTCAAGAATACGTGTGCAGATGTCATTTTCTTTTATTAATAAGTTTTTAGTTATTTATTAATTTTTAAATTTAATCTTAAATAAATTAAATATTTTGTATTTCATTATATGTTTAATCAGTTAGATTTTAGAGTTATCGAGTTTCAGATAATATAAAATTAAAGAAATAATAGATAGCTATTGATTGATTTATAAATAAAGGTTACTTCATTAAGTATAAAGAACAATCTATGTTTCTATTTATGATTTAAATAAATATTAATTTTTTTGTTTCTTGTAGAGGTAAAGCATAAAAGCAATTTAGTAATATAATAAAATTCTTATTTTTTTATAATAGAAATAATTTATATTTAAATATATTTCATAGTTTTTCATAAGTTAAGATAAACTTTTATGAAATATGTAATAATTTAAAAATACAACTAGAATTTGAATAGTAATATTTTGTAAATAGTAAAGTTAATGCTGTTACTGATATATATGTAACTTACTTGAATTATTTTTACATCTATTTCGAATTTAATCAAATCAAATTTGATTTTTAATTGATTAGTTATGTATTAAAAATTCATAAATTTATATTTTCATAATACGAAAACAATATAAGTAATTAATAAAAAAGGGAAACTTTCCTAAACAATTTCTAATTTCTGGTAAATAACAAGCTAAAGAATTGAGGTAAATATTTTCTTGAATTAACGATGTAAAATTAACAATGCGCTGCATAAGAATTTATTAAGAATTTTTTAAAACAAATGTAAATGAAAAATACAATTTTTAGTAGAATTATTTTCTTTATTTGTATCTTTTTTAAATATTTTTGCAAATTGAGAAAAATGAATAATTTTATTTTTGGGGATTTTTTTGTTTTTTGGCTAGAAATAAATAATTATTCAATCTCATCTATAAGTTATATTATATTCATATCTTAAAAATGAACTATTTATAAAAAAAATAATCAAATTGAAGAGTATTTAATGTCAAATAAATCTTTGTTATTTTTGTAACAAAAATAAATATTAGTTATATTAATCAATAATAATTAAAATATTTACTGATATTCTCGATATAAATAACTATTCAATGTTACTTATATTAAATATTATTTTCATATCTTAAATATGAAGTATTTAGAAAAAACTAAACAAATTCAAAAGTATTTAGTTAAAATCAAGCGTTGTTATTTTTATCACAAAAACAAATTATTGTTAATCTATAAATTATAATTAAAAGATTTACTGATAAGTAAACATTAACGCATAAATATTGTTATAAATTAAGATTAATTTAGTTACAGATTATTAAGATTTAATAAACAAAATTATTCTATATACTCAATTTTAGAGTATTTATAAAGGTAGTTAGTATTTAGCAAGGGTTTTCGTTCAATATTATTCAACAC
This sequence comes from Tetrahymena malaccensis 436, assembly GCA_000231845.2. NCBI lineage: Eukaryota > Ciliophora > Oligohymenophorea > Hymenostomatida > Tetrahymenidae > Tetrahymena > Tetrahymena malaccensis. The sequence continues at coordinate 357,299 of AFXY02000798.1, read as the reverse complement.
GTTTAGTTTCAGAGTATTTATTTGGTTTATTTCCTATACAACAATTGACAAAAGCTATTTTTATTATAAATAATATAGTTATTATATTGTTTTTAATAGTAACCTAATTAAATAAACTAAAAATTTAAAGAAAATATTTAAAGCCTAAAATTATTTCGAGTGTAAATTCAGCTTAAATATTTATAAATTAATTCTAAATAAATAATAAAGAAGTTTTAAATTTACCTAAGAATACATTTAAAAAGGTGATTACTGCTATGATAATTGAAATTATATAAATATATCCAGACCAGTCAATTAGTTTACTTCTTATTTAATGATAGCAGCCATCAGCATTTTCAGGACGACCTGAATTGATGTTATTAAAATAGTATACGAGATCACCAGAGCAGACTCCTGTGCATTAAAAGTTTCTTTCTACAGCTTCAAGCAGTTTTATTTCATCAGCCTTTTGTGATGCTATGTATTCAATGAAATAATTACATGTAAGAATTGTTTCAGTAGGTATAGGAACCCAAGTAGTGTTTTATCTAAAAGCCTTTTTGGTGCTTCTAATTTATTATAATTCTTAATCAGTCCATTGACTCAAGTTAGTTGCCAAACATGGACAAGATACGCTTCCTGTAGCATTAAGTAAATCAATGCTGCACCAAACTCCCTATAACTATTAAAAAACAGTGTTATATTCAGCCATATCTCCGCTTAAACACTAGGAGTCAGTCATTTAGTCATTAATGTAGTTTTTGGCATAGATCGATAGGCCAAAAATTGCAGCAAATGCAGCACAGTAAATGATATTCAATATTATAAATAAAGATTAAAGGCATTTCATCTTTTTTATGAATCCATAGGCTCCTACAATACCAGTAGCAATAGTTACACCCCCTAAAACGTATAAAGCAATACAGAAATCTTTTTTGTAATCTTTGTAATTCTGCTTGTAAAAAAGATCTTCATCAACTTTAGCTGCGTAAGCAGAGAGAACAATGCATGCAATACCTAAAGCTGCATCAAAAAAACATCCTATCAATAAATATATTTTAACAAAAACATCACAGCAACCCATAAATATTTGAGATCAAATAATCCTATTAAATTATATGTCTTCTGCTTTATTATTATTTTTTTTTTTTCCTTTTTTTAATTTTACTTAAATGTTAATTTAGTATTTTAATTGAATTATTAGTAAACATTATTGATTTGTTATCTATAATTTAAAACGCAATTAATTTTTGATATTACTCAGAATTATTTCTACTTATTTCTTTTATATTTAACATAAGAATTAATAAAATTGTAATAGCTTCATAGATTTTTCTTTTTATTTTAAAATACAATTCAAAATTTTTTCATTCATATTATTTAATAAGGAACCAAATTTAGATCTGTGTTTTCTAAGATTTCTAATTATTTAGTTCTAAAATATGGGATATATGACGGACATATCATATATTTTAATTTAAATTGTCTATTTTTAATTTAAAAATAATTCAAGCTAAAAATTAATAACTAAAAATTCTAATAATTTCTTACAGCAAATTTAAAAATAATCCATTTTTTATAGCTAGTTTTTTTCTAAAAAAAATAGAAATTATACGAAAAAGGCAAACATAAGTGTTTAGTAAGCTTCATTTGTGAATACAAAAATCAAAAAGCTCTAATAGAATTATCTTCTTACTGTTAATATATTTTTTTTATAATTAATTAAATGAAAAAAATTCAGGTAGTTAATTATTCAAGCTTTCAACCAAAAAATTAGTAAACTTTTTGTAAATAAAAAATTAGTCCATTTTAACTTAATTTGAAATCTGTAAAATGAATCAAAATAAATTTACATATAAATTTTATTATTGACAAATATTGATGATGATATATAAAACTAATTTAATTTTAAACATGAATTACAAGGTGTAATCAAATTTTAATAAAAAGACATTTTTATTTCAATGTAGAAAATTTTAAAAGTGAATTCAAATAATTAAATTCTGAGAGATTAAATATTTATGTTTCATAAATTATAAATTGTATTCAGAAGATTGTTGATGGCAGATTTTCTTTCTTTTATCTCCTGATAAATTTAATTGTTCTGCTCAAAATTATACTATTGAGAATTTTAAAGGACAGAAAATTATGTGGTGTCATTATTATTGTTATTCAGGTCTTGATTTATTTCTGAAATATTTTTTTTTCTGATCTCTAAACTGATGTCTTGGTTTATATTATTCAGTCCTGTATTGCTATAATCATTTTATAAAGCATATTCTTCGTTTTCTTCATCTTCTTCTATTTGATTTTACAGAAAACTCAAATTATCTTTTTCTATTTTCCATTAATTATGAGGTATCTCTTTTCCATTTACTTACATAAATCTTCTTACGTATTGGTTTACTGAGACATCCTAAGGATTTTCAACTTGAGAAAAAATTTTATACCCCTTTTTCTATTCTTCTTTCATTATTTTTAACTTTTTGAGTTAGTTTCTGTATTCTTCTAATTTTAGGTTTTCTAGCTTCTATTCATACATCCTATCAAATACTGTTTACATTTCCTTTGTTTTTAAGTCTGTCTTTTTGAATTTATCTTTAAAATTTTGTGGGGTTTCAAAATTTATATTAAATTTTTTCATATTGTCTTTTGCTTCATTTATACTTTTTAAATCAAATTATATAAGCTCATTACTTATTTTTATTCTATTAACTTTTTTCTCAAGTTGTTATTCTTTTTTTAGAAGAATTTCAAGCTCATCTGAGTATATTTTAGCTTCTTCTAGCAGCTTCTCTTGCAAACCTTATAAAGTACTAATCTTAGCATCAATATTGCCGTCAATTATGCTATTTTGCTTGATCTTGTCAGTATACTGATTAATTATTTTATGCAATTTTTCATTTTTTTCTTGTTTATAATTTAAGTTTTGTTTAATCAAGTCATCTTCTAAATTAGATGATTGTTATATATAATCCCTTAAATACCTAGCTTGATGAAGTTAGTCATACATTTATACTACATCAGATTATATTTTTTAAAGATCATCACAAATATCATCATAACTTGTTTTTTCTAATTAGGCATTAAATGGTTTATAATTTTTTTAATTAATACCTCCTTGTTGAAATAGCTTTTAATTAGAACTATTTTCACCATTTGTAAATAAATAACATTGATTTTAATTGTCAAAATTCAATTGCAACTGATTTTATTTTTTACTAGAAGAAAGTTATTAGATATTTTTATTATTTTTTTGTTCAGCATCGTTTTCTTAACATCTTTCCTATTTACCATCTTATTAATTAATACAATTTTATTAATTTTACCTTTAGAATTTATTAATTTCTGAGGATTCTATAGAGTCATTATTGCTGTTCGAATTATTGCTTGGCTAAATAGATGAACTTTTTTATTTCTCAGGTGAAATAAAATTTTACACTAGCACAATTTCATTTTTATTCTGTTTAATTGGAGTATTTTAATTCTTGTTTGAATTAATTATTTGTGAATATTTATTATATAGAGCTTATTATAAATTTAAAAGATAGCTTTAAATTTTAGTACATTTTTGATAAAATTGAAGTTATTAGTCATTTTAGTTTTACTATTCACAATTTATCAATTGGTAGTTGCTAAAAGCCTTCAAGCAGTTGATATCAGTTAAGATATCAGTTATTCTATTTAATACTGCAGGATGATTTTCATCTAATGGGTCTTGATAATGCTCTAAGCCCTTTTCTATTTTTATCTTCATAGGTGAAAGAGTCTTTAATGATATCCTCTCAAACTCAAATAAAACTTTAGTTATACTTTCACCATTCTACTATAATAACTTCTTGCTTGGTTTTTCTTCTGGGTCAATTATATATCCCATTTTCCTTTTTTCTGAAGAGACAGTAGATGGAACTAACCTAGGAAACGAAATCCATTTGTAAGACTTATTATTTAAAAATGATTGAAAAAAAGAATAATCTAAAGTTTTTTCTCCCAACTGTTTTTCTATATCTTAAACAGTAACATCAACATGTTTTTGTGCTTAATAACCTTCATAAGCTATTTTGGTATTATTTTACTATTGTGTGCAATCAAATATCCTGAACTAAATCTTATCATCTTTAGCTAAAAAAAGAGTAACTTCCTTAGGAACAATAGTATTTTATTAACCTAATTATTACAAAACTTTTTAATCATAGTATTTAACTCTCTATTCTAGCACTGAATTTACAAAAACATCGCAAGAAAGCCCTAATATCTTTGGATGCTACAACCCATTTATTTTATAATTACCTCCTTCTTCGTCTATATCTTTAATCAAAATCTTCAAAAACATCCCCTCTTCAAATTTAGAAGAGTAATTAATTTCAGGATTGTAAAAGTCCTAAATCTTTATTGTCTTGCTCGGTGTTTAAAACCGTGAGCTTTGCTAGAGTTTTTAGCTCATCTTCCTTAATTTGTTGATATATTTACTTCTATAAATTAAAATTTTAATCTAACAAACCAATTATTTTTGCAAACGTAATTATTCTTAGTAGAATATAAAAGTTAAATAATTTTCTAAGGAAGTATTTTGTTTACAATAAATCAAATAAATTATCCATCCGTTAGCGAATGCATAACCAATCTCATTATTTTATTTTAAAAAATGTTAAAACATTTTTTTAATTACTTATTCAATAAAAACCTCTAAAATTAACTAAAATTGTAAAATATTTTTTTAAAATGTTAATCTTTTCAATTACTTTTTTCTTGAAATTTTATTAATTGCTTGATCTTTAAAATAAAAAAATAATAATTAAAAAATATTGGTTCAATTTCATTTTGAAGAGAAAAATACAAAATTTAATAAATAAATATTTAATTACTAATTTAAAAGATCTTATTATTATTAATACGATTAATATTGAAGGAGTGATATCTATAATAAAAAGTAAATTTGAACTAAATTTTTTAACTTTATTCAATTAAATCCAATGTAAAATATAAAAATATTTAAGAAAGATGGATATATTAAAATTTAAATTCGTTAAAAGAAAGAAACAAGAAACATATATATATATATAAATTATAAGAATCTCTTTGAAAATAAAAAGAGATGCTTTACTTAAGTTAATAAATAAAATATATAGTTAATATATTTAACATGTATGAACAATTGTTTAACAATTACAATCTGATATTGTGATAAATTATATATTAAACTGTTTGTAATAGTTTTATATTAGTTATTCTTTATTATAAATTTATGTTTGTTATATATTTATTTAGTTGAAGAAAATAAAAGTATTTTTTCAGAACCTCTTCTTGTACATGTATTTTTAATTATATTCTTAGAGTAACTTATTATTTTAACTTTTATGGAAATTTCCATGATAATTAGGAAGCACTTCGAGATTAAGTTTTGGAACATTTTTTTTCATTGATGAATGATTAAGCTAGCTTGAATTGTTAAGTGAAAGATGACTTGTATTCAGATCATCATTAGCATACTTGCCTGATGAACCATATAAATAGCTATTTTTACTGTCAGATGTATTAAAGTTGGTCTTTTTTTATCCAGAGGAATATTAGGTGTGAGTTATTATTTGATTATTGTTATTGTTTAGATATTTTGAAGTTGGGTCTTGGCTTTAACTTCTCATATTAGCTTGACTCATTCTTGAAGCAATTTTTGTGTTCGAAAAATTTTATGAATTATTATTATTATTTACATTTTTTAATTCGGTTTATTCTTAGATATTATTATTTAAGTTAGTATTTGTAGTATTATTTTGTGTTAGTAATTGACCTCTAGGAGTTTAGTTACTGTTTAATTTATTTTTTATAGTTTGTGAAGTTGTGGCTGATTAGTTATCAAGAAGTAATGATTTAAGAATTTTATTCTCTTCCATAAGTAATTTTATTTTTTTTTCAAGGTTCTCGACTTTGTTACGCTCTCTTTCTAGCTCTTCTTTGTGATTACAGCATTAAGAATGGGTTGAATGCAAATGCAAGTTAGTTTTACTATTTTAATGGTTTATTTAAACTGTTTGATTGAAAGTATTGCTTTAACTTGCAATTTAATTAGTAGGTTTATTAGCTAATCCAAAGTTAGACTGTGTGCTAGTAAGATTATTACTGTTTACTAAATTCAAACCATTTTAATTCTAGAATGAATTTTCTTTATTAGCATATAAGCTTATAGAATTTTAGGTGTTTGCATATTAATTATTACCGCTTTATATATTATTTTGTACAAAGTTACTTCCATTTTACTATGAAGCAAAATGGGAACCTTAATGTTCTTATTAAGAAGAAGAGTGATTATTGTTATTTTAAATGCTGTTATTTCTCAGTAATTTTTATTAATTGTTTTGCAAGTTTGAAGTATTGTTAGAGGTGTTTACGTTTTTGGTTGGCATAAATGCTGTATCATTTAGCTACTAGTTAACTTAAGCTTGTTAAGCTCTGTTATTAATAGAAAGTGAACTCCTTTTGTTTTTGTTAGGAGGAGTTGACACATTTTCATAGCTCTATGGTGATAACTCTTCTATTTGTTTTTGCTATTATTACTATTACTCTATGCTATTTATATCGTTATTTTTCATATGGTTCGAGTTAACTATATTTGTGTTACTATTAACTACTTGTTGGTTATTCAGAGCAGATTAAAAGTAGCTTCCTTGAGAATTCTACTAGCTTTAGAAGTATTGCTAAATCTATTGTAGTTGAAGTTGGGAACCTTAATTTTTATTTTGTTGTTAAAATTGCTGTTGCTGTTATTGTTATTATAAGTATTGCATTTAATATATTTAAAATTAAGTGAGAGGTTAATTTGATTGAGAATTTTGAAGACTATTTAAGTATTAATTAAAGTTTATTTAATTGATGTTGTTTGATGGTTAGTGAGAATGAAGTTAGTTGTGTTGAGAGTTTTGCTGCTGGAATTTTTTTTCCTCTTCAAACATTATTTTTAAAAGCATTTCATCGATATCCTGTTGAGAATTGTTGTTAAAATTTGTGCTAGCTATTACATTAGGACCATTAATAACTGAAATATTACCTATCTTTTTTGACAGCTCGTATACATTCGATTCATTAATTTGCATTTCGATAAGAGATATTTGGTTATCAGCCATTTGATAGTCTTGATTGTTATCGCTTGGGTTACTCTCTGATTCATCAATATCTTAAATTACTTAATTAGGCATTTTTCTTTCTGTGGGGGAGTTTTCTGTTTCACTTTCTACTTTTTTGCAAACTATTTTATTTTGAGATTAAGTTTTCTCTGTAGTATTAATCTAGTTTAGGTTCTATATTACTGGCTAAGAATTCTGTGTTTGCTAAGCTGAGCCTTAAGTTGTCTAACCCTTCATTTATCTAAAGCATTCTTTAACTTAGTAAAGGTATTTCTCTTCTTGCAATATTATTTCAAAGAAATCTTTTATCGATATTGCTATTGCTTCCTCTTCACTGCGACCAAATCCACAACCTACTTTTCCATTTAAATCAATCTTGCTCTCGTAACATTTGTATTGAACCATTTTGCAACTTTTGGAAATAGAACTTGGAGAGCTTATTGATTTTTCAAAAATTTCAAGCAACTTGGTCAGCTCTTCGTTGTTCAAACCTTAAATGAATCCTTGCACCTACTGCTAAACAAGCTTAATTGAAGAAGCAGAAGATCCTGTAAGAACATTATTCGAAACCTAGGGTTAAGCAGATTGTGAAGACATATTTAATTGCTGCTTATAATTGAAGAAATGTATAATTATTCTCCCTTTTTTTATTGAAGGTAATTTGCTTGCGTGCTAAAAGAGTATTAAAAATAATTAATTACTGATTTTCGTTAAATTTTTATTAATTTCCTTTCTTTTGATTAAATAATATATTCAATTATTGCTAAAGAAAAACATTAAAAAATTGTTTATCTTTTGATGTATCTATCCTTAAAAAGCATTCATATTTCAATTTTTTAAGTAATTAAAGCTATAATTTCATATCTATCTATCTCTCTATCAATATTTCTTATACCTTCTACTATTACTGTATTCATTTTAATTCAATTAATCAACGGCTAATTTCAAAATTTTTATATTTCTTTAGAGATTTTTACTAGTAGTCAATTTAAATTTTAAATATATTTTCATTATCTTAACAAGCTTTTAATAGATTTTGTTTTTTTTCGTTCCAACCTCTGTTTTTGTTTAAAAAAGTAACATAAAATGAAAAATAGCTGTATTAAAGCTTTTAAAAAGATAATGTAAAATATAAAGTTGGTGTTATGAGCTAATTTAATAAAAAATAATTTTAAATTCAAGTATATAAATAGAAATATTTTAAGATATCATTTGATATTAAGAATTAATTGATAGAGTTATTGTTATTGGTTAAAAAAATGAATTAAAATTGAAAATGAACATTTTGAGTTTTTGAGGATATTTTTTGAATTTTATTTTTAATTATTTCTAAAATATTTTTTAGTAAAGCAAATATTAATTTTTTTTAAAACATTAAAAGCAAATAATAATAAATATTATAAGATAAAAAGATAATTCAAATATTTTATATATTTTTTTAAAAGCAGGCATTTTTAACTAAAAGGATATAGCAGTATATAATAAAATTAAGTATTCCTATAATAAATAAATATCTCTTATTTTTTTTCCTAAAACAAAACAAATAATTAAAAATTAATAAATGCAAACACTTTATGTAATTAAATAAAAATAAATAAATTTTATTTTGAAAAATAAAAAAGAATGCAAATAATCCTAATATTATAGTTAGACAAATATATTTTTTATTTTATTTTTCTTCATTATTTTTAAATTCTTTTTAATTTATTATTTTTATTATATTATCAAAATTATAAAATTAGTTGAATATCATCCAACCTTTTTTTATTTTAAGGAGATATGCTAAAAATAAAGCTTCATATAAAAAATGAACCAATAAATTATAAAAGGATATAAATATTTTTGATATTCAACACTATAAAAGTTTATATTTTTTGACTTATAAATTTTCTTGATATTTTTATAATAAATTTTTATAATCTTTATTTTTAAGTAAAACACAAGTTTATTTACTTTTCTTGTTTTTAATTTTTAAATATATTATTTTTTTTTAATAAGACTTTTAAATAATGTTTAAGAATCAACTGATTATTGTACAAATTAGTATATATTTGTTAACCTATATGAACCTTATTTTTACATAACTGAATTTTCTAACATTTTAGAATAATTATTATAATAAATTTTAACAATACCAATCATTTTAATTTAGCGCTCTTTAATTATAATTTTCAAAAATTAGATTTTATTAGGGTAGATGATAATTAATGATAAAGTGTCTCTCAGTATATATTTATAAGATATAGCTACCTTAGATGGTTAAAAAATTTTATTTTTAATATAATTTAACAACATATTAAATTTTGAGGTGATAAAAATATATTTTAATATTATTTCATTTGTATAATAACCTTTTTTATAAATTTAAATAATTATTTTATTTTTTATCTCATAATTTATTTACCTAAAATAGAAGATAAATCTTTCTATTAGAAAAATATGTATTAAGTTCAAAATGACTTTGGTTTTATTATTATTGTTGTTATATTTTATCAGTCTTTTATCATAGATATACTCTGATGTTTTTTAATTTCAAAAAGAGTCTTATCCTTATAAAAAAATAATTAATTAATTAAATATCAATTCTAATAAATTAATAATAAAAAAATAGTCCTGATGGAATTAGAAATACCAAAAGATTAAAAGAATAGAGTTAAAAAATTCTTTATATGCAAAGGTGAACCTAGCAACAGCTTTTCTATTGAACTCAGTCAAGAAGAATAGTCAGGTTTAACTATTAAAGAGCTATTAGAGAAAGCAAATAATATCTATAGCTTTAACCACAAATTCTATAGCTTAGAGAGAATACAAAATTAGATTGAATTTCTAGATGAGTAAGAAGAAAATGAATTGTTAGCTAATTCACATTTCAATCTATTCCCTTTTTATTTTTCTCCATAAAAATGCATTTTTGAGATAGATGTTAAGTTCTAAGAAGAAACTTATCACTTTGAATTACCAATAACTACAACATAAAATGACTTAGTAGAGATTCTCTCTAAATAACTTAAACTAGATCAAAAATAGGTATATTTAATGAGTGAATCTCAGATTTTGAAAAATCACATTTCATCTTATTCTTTCGTTAATCTTTACCTAGCTAGAGATAAAATTTTTTACGATGATAAAGAAATATGGGTGGATTTAAACTTGAAAGTAATTGACAATACCGAATTATTTAACTTTGCAGAAAGCACTGAAATTTATGTTGGTAATGAGTTAATTTCTAAAAGCGAAACATTTGCTCATTATGGAATTCAAAGTGGAGATAAACTCTACTCTTACTATTTGATCAAGGCTCTAGTTAAAGATATAGAAACTTAAATCAAAAACAATTTCACAAAATAGGAGGCAAAAGATTTATATTAAAAATATTATCCAGAAGAAAACGGCAGAATTATCACTGAGATGACAGGAGACACTTTACACATAAGATTAAATTACGATATAGAAATGAATATTACGATCAAAACTTTAGCAGGTTTATAGTATGATTTAGGAGCTGATGGAGAGGATACAATTTCCAAACTAAAATAAAAATTATCTTCTTTATCAGGAGTTGAAAGTGAATTCTAATCTCTTATTTATGCGGGTAGCTAACTAAAAGATAATTTTACTTTGAATCAATATAAGATTAAGGATGATGATACTATCCATTTGATCCTATAACAAGGTGCAAAAATAAAATCTAATCCAGTTTATTAAGATAGTGAAATTTAAATATATATAAAAACTCTTACAGGTCAAACTATAGCTTTAAAGTGTAAACTAAATCAAACAGTAGATTGGTTAAAAAATTAAATATCAGACTAAACTAAAATATCTCCAAGTTAATAAAAGTTAATTTATGGAGGACAACAATTAGAAGATGAAAAGTAATTATATTTTTACAATTTATAAAAAGATTGCGTAGTCCATCTTGTTTAGACGTTATAAAAAGTTAAAGAAATATAAAAGCCTGAATAAAATTAATTAAAAAAGCATAAGTAAGAAAATAAATTTATTTCTATCTAAATAAAAACACTCACTGGTAAGTAAATTTAGTTAAAGTGTAAATTGTATGATTCAGTAGAGATGTTAAAATATCATATCTAAGATTCTGAAGGGATACCAATTGATCAGCAAAGAGTTATCTTTTAGGGTAAAGAACTTTAAAATGAATATGCTTTAGATATGTATGATATAGATGATGGGGATGTTATTCATTTGGCTTTAAGATTGAGAGGTGGTGGATGCCCTGAACAAAAAAAACTATTTGTTGACCTTGAAAATGAAGAATCTAAAAAAGAAGTAGAGTTTTCTGTACATGCACCATAGTATAGAATAGCTACTAATGGGTTAAATATTGAAGCGATTTGCAGAAATTCTAGTTGCAGATACTTTAAAAAGCAATTCATAGTAAAAATAGGCTACAACTCTATTGAAATAGTGGCTGATATCTAATAAAAAATAAATTGCCCAGGATGTAATATCGTTCCTTAATTTATTACATGCGGTTTTGTAAATTGTCAGTATTCATGGTGTGGCTTGAAATTAGAAAATGGAGTTGAAAGATTTGTACAATCAAAAACTCTTGAAGCGTGTCCTTCTAAGTATACAACATATGATCCAGTTAAAGAAAACGGATAATCAAATATGGTAGAGTGGAAGCTTCTTTATGTGTATGCAAAGTAAAAAGATAGCCTTAAATTCCCTAAATGTTATATTTGTCTAAAAAGAATATTTTATGAAGAAGAAATAGCTTGCTCTGAATAATGCTTAGATAAAGAAAGTCATAAATGTCATATTGACTGTCTTAAAATTTTATAGAATTTAGAAAAAAAATGTTTATTGTGCTTAAAAAATTATTGATCTGATTCAATAAAAATATTCTGTTAGAAAAAATTAAGTTTATAATTATGAATTGTAAAATTTATTTGGAAACTTTTATTTTCAAGTTTTTTTATTAAGCTGTGTAAAATATTTCTGTGTTTTACTAAATTTAAATTAAATTGCAGTCCTCTGCATGAATTCTTTAATCTAAATAACTAAAAAATCTTTATAAATTTTTTAACAAGGGAGTATATAAGTAATTAACTAAGTTGTTAGGAAGTTATGTTCAGCAAATTTATATTAAAGAATTATTTTTTATATTAATTTTAATTTTTACTTAACTACATAATACTAAAGAGTGATACTTTTTTAGATATTTGAGATCTAAGAAAATCTACATAAAATTGTATATTAATTTGAAAAAAATATCTATTTCAACAGATAATAAAAGCAGCTAATTTGATTATCTGATGAAATCTTATTAAGAATTGTGATTTGCATATAATAACTTGTAACATCGATGTATAAAAAAAATGAGGTTAAGCATAATCAAATATTTTTGAACAATTTATTAAAAAATTTACTTAACATGATTAAATTCTTTCTTTATTTTAAATTTGATTCATTAAAATAAATATCAGAAAAAAAAAATTTAATACCAATCATTTAATATAAAAAATTTTTAGATAATTAGATCAAGCAAATCAAAATAAAAAGCAAAAGTAGAAGCATTTTGAATTTAGTAGAAAGTAAATGGGAGATAATTGTTAAAACAATCTTTTTAGCTAAGATTATACATAAGAAAATATAAAATTAAAAAGAAGAAGAAGAACTACCAAAAAGGATTAGAACTCTATTGTAATTCAAAAAAGAAAATATCAAAAGAAGAAAAAGACTACTGCACTTCCAACAGATAATCATTTTTTAATCTTAGCTAATACTATCTTGATAGATAGTGGTTTATAAGTTTCTGAAGGGATTTTTAGATTTTTACCATACATAAATTAAATAAGTTTTAACTATTAGGATTAAAAAGTATAGAGAATCGAAGAAAAGCACGATTTAGGAATTGTTGATGTTTAGTTTTAGAAATCTAGCTCTAAATTTGTCAAAAAACAAAGCCAAATTACTAAATATTTAAATTAAATAGACTGTGTTACAGGTTATTCTCTTGAAGATATTTCTAACACAGTTGATAAATATCTTTTTATAATCGATTAATTATTAGAAACTTGTATATACAATTCTAAAAAATTTGAAATAGAAATAGATAATTTACTTGGCAAAGTAATTGATGCTTTCTAAAAAAAGGTATTGTAAATTAAAAAGGAAAATTAGTCATAGTTCTTTTTTTATTAAATTTCAATTCTTGATGTTGATAAAAGAGAATAAGAGCTCATACATATGGGCTACTCAAAACAATATTTAGATTTATTGGGATTAGACAAAGATATCATTTCACAAATATTCCTTAGAAACAAAAGGATTGATTTATTTGAGAATTTATAAGATATTTCAAAATAAGCCTTAAAAGGAATTTTCGATTTTGTAAATGCAGCTATAGAAAATAGGTTCCCTAAACAAGAAAATTTTGAATCAAATATTGTCACATTCGATGGATATCCAATCAAGATTTTTCAAAGAAAATAAACTATTTGCCATATAGAATTAGAAGAAGCAAACTTTTATAAGTTGTATGGTAGGTTTCTTTTAACAATGGTCGATATAGATGTAGAACCTTAAAGCTTGTAATAGCTAATATAGTATCGTTAGAGAATTTCTATTAAATCTAATTCTAAAATTGATATGGATTTTATAAGAAGAGAGAATTCTTTTTTATTTGAAGATGTTGAATATTCGATAGAGTCTTAATAATTCATCGAAAGGTTTTATGGTTTAAATCTACTTAACCTACAATATGTTTAATAATAAATTGATGAAAAAAGTAAATAATGCTGTTATAAAGTAATAGGCAATAAATGAATATTCCAATCAACTAATTTACTATTACAAAAATTAAGTGGAGTTTTATTGCTATCATTTTATATATTTAAGAAAATTATATTTAAAAAATTTTATTCAATAACTAATATGCAAAGATGAATCAATATATAATTTATTTTGAAAAATAAAGCATAAAACTATTATCTAAGTATAATTGATAAGTTGAAAAAGATCTTAAAAAAAGCTATTTTTATTATTAAGAAACTCTAAAATTTATAAAATCGGTGCAGTTGCTAAAATTATAATATATTAATGCTTTCAAAATATAAAAGAACATATAATAATTAGTGTTTGAAGTAAGGAAAAACTAAGTAAAATTTATGAGAAATAAATACATGATGGAAGCAAAGGGTAAAAATGCTCTGAATTAAAAATTATGCAATCTCAATTAAAAAACAGATAAATAAAATAAAAATCTAATAAATGAAAAGAGTTTTCTTTTGTTTTAAATTACATTTAATATTAAAAAATATCACAAATCAAATTAATTAAACTAAATTTACTTTTAATAAAGTGTAATTTTGAGAGAGAGATTAGTAAGTTTTGCTAAAAAAAAACTTACACCTGATTTATGATTAAATCGAATAGTATTTTCACTTTTTAAATATTGATGAAAATAAAATTGTTTTGATAGCAAAAAGGAAAAAAATAGTGAAAAGGTAAGAAATAGTAAGAAATAAATAAATTGAAGTTTAAAATTAAAAATTAGTTAAATTAAGCTAATGAATATGAATATTAGAATATTTTTTAAACAAAAAAAATAACTTGATTAGTCAGATTTAATTAATAATATATTAAATTTACAGGTATAGAGAGATCACCTTGAAGCGATAATAAAATTCTAAAAAACTTTTATAATTAATAAATAAACTCTAACTTGATTATTTCCACATTTTTTCTGTATTACTTTAAATAAATTTTTTCATCTAAAAATAACTAATATTAAGGAAAGTCTTATTCGAAATTTCATAAAAGATTTGTAATTTTTTTAATTACTCGAAATAGTTCATTGAAGAATTTATTAATTATAAAATAATTTGATTGATTACTAAAAATATTTTTATTGATTTATTTTAACTTTAAAATACTTTATTTAAATTTTATAAATTTTTATTTAGCTTTTTTATAATTAAATTAGTCGCATTTTATTTGCAAATATTATAATTTTATTTGGATTTCTTAGAAAAGGATGATTTATTTTTAGGGTTAAAAAAAAAAATCTAAAGATTACTTTGAACAATATTTTTGTCAATTTTTGAAAATAGATAATAATTAATTTTTTTAATAAGATTAAACTTTGCTAAAATAAAAAATAACTTTTAAAATAATTTTCTGATTTGTGAAAACTTTGAATTATTTTTAAGAAATTAGGGAATTAAATTTTTCTATATTAAAAGCGATTTAGCTTAATTAATTAACTAATGAATTCTTATTAAGAATTATTTTTTCCTTGTATTTATTTGTAATAAGGATGTATAACATAAAAATCTGGTTAAAACCAATCAAATTTTTTAGTCATTAAAATAATAAATTTAGTTTAATATATTATTTCAATACGTTTCTAAATTTTTCTGGATTTATTCGATAATTAAATTAAAAATATCGCAAAAAAGAAAAAACAATTGCATTCATATAAAATAAACATTGATTTAAATAAACAAATCAAACAAAAGCATTAAATTAGAAACATTTGAATTTCTAAAAAATAAAATGAGTGATTTTTTTTAAAGCGATTTTTCTAGTTTTGATAGTAATAAAGCTATTGTAAAATAAAAAAGAAAAAGAACTTCTTCAAAACTATTACCAAAAGACATAGTAAGTTAAAAAAGAAAGTATTAAAGGAAGAAAAAGGTCTCTGCACTTTCAATAGACACTCATTTTTTACTTTTAAATAATACTATCTTGTTAGATAGCAGTTTATAAGTAACAGATGGGATTTTTAGATTTTTGCCTTGCATAAATTAGCTGAGTTTCAACTACCAACATTAAAAAGTGGAGAGAATAGAAGAAAAACTCGATTTAGAAGTTGTTGATGTTTAATTTTAGAAATCTATCTACAATTATAACAAATAAAAAAGCTAAATTCTAAAATTATTAAATTAAATGAGCGGTGTTGATGGATATTCGCATGATGAGATATCTTATACAATTGAAAAATACCTTTTTATAATTGATGAATTTATGGAAAACGCAATATATAATTGCAAAAACGTTGAATTATAAATTGATAACTAGTTTAGTTTTATCGATATTTGCTTTCAGAAAATTTAAGAAATTAAAAATTAAAATGAGTCTTAATTCTTTTTTTACTCTATTTCTAGTCTTGATATGGAAAAAAAAGAATAAGATATCACTCATATGGGATACTCAAAATAATATTTAGATCTTTTAGGATTAGACAAAGACACTGTTTCCCAAATATTTCTAAGAAATAAAAAGATAGATCTTTTCTAGAATTTATAAGATATATCTAAGTAAGCTTTGAAAGGTCTTTTTAATTTTGTCAAGGCTTGCATAGAAAATAAATTACCTAATTAAGAATAATTTGAATCAAATATAATCACATTTGATGGATATCCTATTAAAGTGTTTCAAAAGAAACAGTCAGTTTGTAACTTAGAATTTTAAGAAACATATAAACAAAACTATCATGGCTAATTTCTTCTAACAGTTGTGGATATAGACATAGAGCTTTCAAGTTTGTAATAGCTTATATAATATCGCTCAAGAATTTCAAAAAAATCTAACTCTCAAATCGATACTGATTTTATTAGAAGAGAGAATTCATACTTATTTGAAGACGTTGAGTATTCAATTGAATCATAATAATTTATTGAAAAATTTTATGGATAGAATCTACTTAATTTAGAAAAAATTTAATAATAAAATGACGAAAAGAATAAATAATGTTTCTATAAATTTATAAATAATTAATGAAGTTATTTAAAAGTAATTAACTAAATCAATAAATAAAAAAAATTAAAATAAAACTATCTCTTTTGTTAAATAAAACAATTAAAACTAACCATAAATTATAAAATAAATAACGATAACTAACTTTATAATATCAAACTAAATTTTAGAATTAACTAACTGTAAATATATATTTATTTACAAATGCATTGATTGCTAGGCTAGCAACTCATTAAAATAAATTCCTCAACTGAAACGTCTTCAGCTTTAATTAAGCAAAATAAAAATATGATTTATCTTTAAATTTCAATTATTTTTTATCAAATAGATTATTTAAAAGCTCTAAAAATACTTTTAATTATTTAAAAAATTATCTATTAAAACTGAAAATATAAATAATTTTACTCATTCATTTGTTCAAAATAAGTAGTGAATAAAAAATATTAAATTAATTATCTGCAAACTTCTCATATCTTATTAGTGTTTTATAGCAATTAAAAAATTATTTGCAAAATAAAATTTTGTGAATTTGTATTCAATTTCAATTATTATTACCAATTAAAATATTAACTTATAAGTGTAAAAATATGTATCTGATAATCTAATACTAAATATTATTACTGTTTTATATTTTATTAATACATTTGTTTTGGATGGTTATTTCTTTAGAATATCCTCTAAATTATCTAAATTCTCAGGTAATTATTTTGCTGGTTATTTGTCATTTTTAAGATCAAATAACACTGAATATAAATATTTAGTTTATTAAGTAAAAATAATTTAATAAAATGAATAAAGGAAAGTTTGACTACTTACTCATAATATTTAATATAAAAAAATAATTAATTATAAATATTTATTTATTTATCTATTTATTTTTAATAGTATATTTTATTAAATGATTTTATTTCATTATTGTTAGTTTTGTTATAAAAAATTCTATTTTAAAGCGGAGTTGTTAAAAAGAGGGCTGTTGGTTGAATCTAGAAATGACTTTACAGTTATAGAGGAATTTGTTTTACTACCTTTGAAAATTTATAATGGATTGTGCATTTTTCTTTGCATTAATCTTGAGTTATTTTTTATTAATTCAATCTAGTTTTAGTTTACGGTAGAAAGATTTTGGTTTAATTCAATATATTTAGTATTGAAATTATTTTAGTTTTATTAAAATGTTTGAGGATAAGTAATTTGCTAAATTTCATTTGTATAATTAGATACAAAACTATTTTATACTATATCTTTTAGTTTACTATTTTATTGGTTAATTTAAATTTATTTATAAGAAGAGGATTTTTATAATAATTTGTTGTTGCTATTATTATCTGTAGTTGTAATATTAGCATTAATATTAATATGAGGGTTTCCACTGTTTTGTATATCATTTAGATTAGTCAAAGAAAAATTAACCTTTGCTTAGTTATTATATCTGTTTTTAAAGCTTATGCTATTCTAACTCTAATCTTATTGATTTAATTTAGTTACAGGAGAAACAGATGTGTTTTAATATAAAAATGGTGCTTTTTGATTACAAAATGAGGGAACTATATCAAATACAAGATGAGACTATGTTTTTCTGTGCTTGAAAAAGTAAGATTGTTTTAAATCTTCTACTTTTTTATTAGATATTGCTTGTGAGTCTGAGGTTTTGTTGTTTTCTTAATTAGTTTATTTAGTATTAGGAGAAGGGTTATATGATTAGGTTAGTGCAGTATTACTTTATGATTTTATTAGAAACATTTTTTGCATTTATCTAGAAACTCTATTTGTGGTTTTATTTCTTCTCTCACTTATAACAGGTGTTATGAAAGCAGATTATGAGGAATTTATTTGTTTTTCTTTTTATTTTACATCTGTGTTACTTTTTTAGGTTTTTGTATTATCTAAATTAGGTTAAGCTTATATTTCTGAAGTGCTGCTTTGAGTTTTAAGTGGACTTAATTAGCTTTGATCCATATTCAAATTGCTAGTTTAAGTTTTAAGCTAAAGTTATTAAAACATATCATTTGCTGCATTTAAATCCACATTTTACTTACTCGGTTAGTAATTAAAAATATTAAAATTAAGGAATTCATTGTATGTAGAAGGATTTAGCTTCAATTGAATTAAAGCTGATTTGTTTCTTGACTTTGGTCTTATTTTTGGTGAGTTTGGAGAAGTTTTTATAGGTGATAAAGAAGATCCTTTAAATGGTGCAGAACTTACCATTTTGTTGGTAGACTAACAGTTTTCATCAGTGATGAGAGCAAAATTAATCCTAGAGCCTGAAGAGCTAGCTGGTTTAATTAAATTTTGATTTAATTGAGTTTTTTATTCTATTTTTGTTGATGCTGTCTAAACTTGTGAAGATAAATCTAAATTATTATATGAATTCACGCTATCGATAGTGTTTTTATCATTCTAATAGGTATATTTAGAATCTATACTACTGCTTTTTTTAAGAATTTCATCAGTATTATTAACAAATATTTTAGGAATCTCCTTAGCAGTATTTTGCACATCGGCTGCTTCATTAATTTAATTGTTTTCCTTTTAATTAGGAGAGTTAGCTTTTTAGCGTTATGTTATTATACTTCTAATTATTTTATCATATTAATCTTACTTCTTTAGATAGCGCTAAGATAGCTTAGAAATTTTATCAGTCGATTTATTTGGTGAATTACTGTAAATATTTTTCCTGTTATTTTGATATTATTAATTTTCATGACTAAGATCTTTTCTAAAAGCATTTTGAATTTTTTATTTTATCAAATTGATTCTCATTTTTACTTCTTTCACATTTCTATTGTAAAGAAACTCAAGCTTATTTTCTATAACACTGCTGCCGATTTTATGCTCAGCTTTAAGCTTTTCGACATATAATAGAAGTTCTTCTAATTTCTCAGGGTTATATTTAGTTTAAAAATATTAAACATCAAGTAAATCCTCTAATTCTGCTAGTTCTTCAAATTCATTTTATCTGATGACTTACTATTTATTTTAACTAGGCTAAGTATGCTATTTCTAATTTAATAGTGGGCTTTCTAATTCTTCTGATTGTATATGCATGATTGAAGTTTAAGACTTATGTTTATCTCTTTTATATACAAAATTATTTAGCTATTCTTGTAGTAGATTTGATTGTTATACAATACAAGATAAAGTCTTGCTGTGTTAACTATTTCTAGTAAACTTCTAATCAGATTGTTTTTATCCACCTTAAAAAGGCTCGTTTTAAATTATTTCACTCATTAATTTCAGCTTAATGGTTTAAGTAGGAGATTAACTGTTTGATCTTTAAATAGGGCTAATATTAGAATCTGTTAAGAATTCATTATTTTTTTCATTTTATTGAGTAACCTTTTCTGGAATCGAGATATTATTTTAAGTGCTAACTAATCTTATAAGCTTTTGTTGAGGATATGGTTAACTAGTTTCTATTTTTTGCTGAATGCTATTGATATCTTCTTCTTCATCAATTTATTTTTAATCGATTTGATGCAAAGTATTTGGAATTTTACCAGATTGTTCTTAGTTTTAATTTGAAATCAACTTAAATTTTAATTAAGGCTGAGAGCTTTGGATGACTATACTTTTGCTGCTGTTTGCTTAGTAATCAAAATCTGCAATAGAACTGTTGGTGTTTTACAACTTTATAGAAGGAGAGCAATAAAATAACAAACTCTTTCTTTCATTTGTATTAGTTTTACTCCAGCTTTCAAATTAACCAGATTTAGGACTTTCACAAGCTAAATTACTACCTTGTTAGGATAGCTGCTTTATCAAATATTATTAACTAGCAGTTCTCTTAATTAAAGGGGATATTTATTGAGATACGGGTGAAGCACAAGATATATCAGTATAACTTTTTTAAGATTAAAGAGATTGTATAATTTTTAAATCAGATTAAATCTAGTTGTTAATAGCTTCTTTTTATTTCATGGTTTCTTTATAGTTTTGCTCTATATTTTCCATATATTCTTATCTTCTTTCAATTTTAAAAGTTACTGATTTCTTAAAAGCCATAAAAAGCTCTGGAAATTGTTTCAAAAAAACAGTAAATGTCTTTAAATTAAAGTAAAAATAATTAGTTTATTCACTTATTCAAAATAATTAAAATTTTATACTGAGCTTTGCATAAAATACAAAGATGTTTTCATACTACTTGAAACTGCTGAGTAGCTACGATAATGCTTTGACTTGAAATCAAATATCAGAAATTCCTCTCCAAAATATTCTCCTGAGCTCAAAGTTGCAAACTTTAAATTTAAAAATAGAAAATCTAAAAAAAGAAGCATAATTTTAAGTCAATAAATTAGCTACGGGTGTATTTTTTTTAATAGTTTATACTTTTCTCATCATCGATATACCGTTTTCTCCTTCACTACTCACTTGCTCTTAATATGTTAGGGTTTTTTCTAACTATTTATTTAAATAATTAAAATTTAAAATATTATTCAAAAAATCATCAAACATAAAAATTTTAAATCAAATACTTTTGCTTTATTTATTTCATAATAATAGAAAAAAAAATTTTAATTTCTTTTAAATTATTTGTAAATTAAAAAAATATTATTTTAAATAATTCAGAGGTTACCTTCAATTAAAAAGTTAAACAATTTATGAATTAAAAAGAAAACTTTTTTAAATTGATTGCAAGTAAATAAGCTTTCTAAAATAATCTATAAACATAATAAACATGAATTTTTTTATTATTTCAATATTTAGTTTTTTAATGTTTACTTTGTATCATGAAATATATTTTTAATGATTGAAAATTAATCTAAATTTTTATTTGTGATTAATAATTGATGATTTTAATAATTAAAAAATATAAATATGAGCTGGCAATTTAAATTAAAAATTTGATGGTGCTGTATTACTTAAAAAGTGTGGATATTAATTAAAATAAATAAATTAACAATTACCTTCACATCACCCTTTTTTATTAGGTAAATACCATCAGAAAGAGTTCCTTGCTTAAAGATGTATTCGTTTTTCTAAACTTTTATCTTTTAGAAATTGTAAAATATTTTTTTGAGAGCTTAATTTGTAAGTTCTGGAAGCATGTGATCTTTTAAGAAGTTGAATTTTCTTTCTAGTTCTCTTCTGTGTATGTTTCCAAGTAGTAACTGGTAGTCTTCTTTCTCCATTATTCCAAATTCACAATCTTCTGCACATAGTATAAAAGCGCTTCTAGGTTTTCCATCAAGCAAACCTAATTCTCCAAAAGTGCATCCTTAATTAAGAGTTCCTAAAATAAATATAAAAAATGTATTTTTACAATATCTTTCATAAACTAACTATATATTATTGAAATGTATCAACAGTAAATTAAGCTAAATGAGTGGTTTATTTTTATGTTAATTAATTTTAGATTTTGAAAAATTTTTTAGTTTCATAAAATAATATAAAATGAAATGCTTTTAAGTAATTACTTTGGTAATAATACTTAAAGACAAAGCTAGGAAAATGAATTAATTTCTCAGGACATTAAATATTTTCAGCGTTTAGAGAGCCAAAAATTTTGGAAAACATGTATTTTTCATTAAATCTCTTTCTTATTAGGCTTATGTGTGATTCTTCTTCATTTTTCTATTCTTCTTATTCAAGTTTGGCTTAATCTTCTGTGAATAAACTAAATCCTTTGCTAATAGAAAGTTATTTGTTAATTTTTTGCTAGGTTAATGAGTTAGCTTCACCGATTTAAACATTCTATTAAGCTTGACCTGTACTGCTGTTTGTGGTTGTGCTGTTTAAAAATTTACTAAACATAGATGATTTATGAGAGATTTGGCCTTATGATTATTGATTATTATCGTTAGAAATAGCATTTTCCACTTATTAATTTTCTTTTGAGGTTACTTCCAGCTATTTATCATCTGTTTGTGGTAAATTTTCTAATTTATTACCTCTTTATTTTATAAGATTAAACATCCTTTGAAATCTTTATTAAGATGTTTTTTTAGAAGATTGATTACTTTAATCTTCATCACACAAATCATTTTAATTTTTATTAGCTTATTTTGAATTAATATCATTAGGGTTGATATTAATTGATTCAAACATTTATATAGAATTTCTTCCATTTTATACACCTTAATTTTGGCTTGTATTTGAGCTTATTTTATTATTCTCTTTTTACTCAGAAGTTTCTGAGCCATTTAATTTGATATTTAAAGGTGAATCATTATGATTTTTAATTATGCTTTTTTTAGGAGATTGGATAGAGTCGATCAGACCTGAGTTGACTCTAGTTAAAGGACTACTTTATCCTCCTCCTGCTTAAATATTTAGAATACTGTTTGATTTAAAAAAGCTTATCTTATTTGTAGGAGACTAAGATTAACTTGAACTGATGCTATTGGCTCTGTTTTATTCTTTTTGAGTTAAATAGATAGGAGCTATATTCCTTTCTTCTTGAAATTTTATTTCCTCTTAAATTTCATTTTATAAAATTTCTGCAGATTTAGTTAGATAAACAATAACTGATCCTTTAAGGAGAACAAAAAATTTATCAGCTTTAGCACCTATTTTAAAAAATAATTTTATAAGAATATTAAAAGAAATGATTTTAACTATTTTTAGCTATAAATTATTTATATTTAAAGTAGAGAGGTAAATTTAGTATTTGTGAAAACAAGATGTGTAAATACAATTTCTAATTTTAATTTAAAAAGGTAGCGAGAATAATTTATTATTTTTAGTTTCTCATTAAATGGGAAACAGATTGCATCTTAAAATTTACATATTTTGAAATACTCAATTAAAGGTTGATAATTAAGAGTAAGTGAAAATAGAATACTTGTAATGATTTTTATTGCCAAATCAAACAAGAAAATTTCAAAGTGTAAGCATCCAAAAGTAGTAAAAGAGAGAGTGAAGTAAATTAATAAATTTGGGTTTGTAAAAACCAATAATTAAATTTTTGATAAATCATTTCAATAATAAATAATTAATCGATTTGTTCAATATATTTATAGAGGCAGCTAGCTGAATTAATTAATTGTCATTGTACTAATAAAGACTTTGCTGCTTAAAAGCATGAAAATATATTTTAAAATAATAAAATCACTTTCATATTTATTCATTAAAAATTTTTCCAAATAATATTTTATTTTAATTTATTATACCATATTCAATAATTGCTTGTCCTTTTTAACTTGCTTCATATTTCATTTTGCTGCAAATCTTGTAATGAAGTTTATTTCTAACATTAACCTTTTTTGAGTTTATGCTCTTAAAAAATTATAATTCTTCTGTTAATTTCTGCAATGCTTATATTTCATCATCTCTTCTATCTTAAGGGTCCAGCTTTAAGATCATAGAGGCTACCTATTAAATTATAAAATTATTTCCTAAATGCGCTATTAACAATTTTTTATATAAAGTCAGTATAGCTAGCTCATTGGATTAGCGATATTTTGATTAACTAAAATTATAACAGAACCTATTTAAAGTTGAATTATTACTTTTAAATAATCCTCCTTAGGTATAAGGGAAAGATCAGATGTAATTTCCCTGTACATAAAGCCCGCTTTCCTTTAAGATAACTACATTTAAGCTGCTTAAAATTATCTATTTATATTATAATTATTTACAATCTTTTGTTGTTAAATAAGATAAAAAATATTAAATTTTTTTAATCATTAAGTAATATATCTATCAATATAGGTATTTGTTTAAACATATGTCAATAATTTAATAAATCTAAAATTGATTGATGATTATAACTAACTTATGAGATCCTACTTTAAATAATGTATGCTCTGTAATATCAAATTAAAACCCCCGTTTTTATGATTAATATCAATTTGATTATATAAGAAATTTACAAAATTATTCTAATTTTATTTAATAAGAAATTATTTATTCAATTCTAGGCATTAACAATAATAAAATCAAGAAGTGTAAACTCATCAAAAATTTTCATTTGGTTTCAAACTTGATATTTATCTTAAAAAATTACATTAACATTCTACATTTTTTTTAATAAAGGCAAAAAATAAAATGAGATTGTTAAATAACAAAATCCATCCATAAACCAAAGAGCCTTCATAATTTAACAATTCCACTAAAGTTACATGCAAATTTATTAATATTAATGTAAATATAAAATAATTCAATGGATTTATATATATTCAATTGATTTTATGAGATAACTAATATTTAAACAATTTATTGAAAATTAAAAAGGTAAACCAAAAAATGTATTATACTGTAAAAATCCATCTAACTAGATTTATATTTAGCTAATAAAAATAAATAAATAAAAAATATTTAAATAAACTCTATGAATAAGCAAAAAAATTTGTTCTTATTATTCTTCACTCAATTTTCTTTGTGTGCGAGCTTGGTTGAAGCATAATAGCTTATCCATAAAAGATAAGACGTCTATATAAATCAAAAAAATCTGTAAATATTTGCTTATAGTTTATTGAATAAAAATAAAATTTGAAAATAATAAATAAATAAAAAATATCACTTATTAAATCTTAGTAGAAATTTAATTCAAAAATCTAATAATAAACAAATTTCAATAATATTTTTTATTAAAAAAAGCTCCTAAATACAATTGTCGATACTTTTTTTTTCAATATAAATGAATACATAAAAGAAATTTGATAAGAAAAATTAATAATTAAATTAAAAAGTTAGTAAAATCTCCCATTTTCTAATATTTCAACTTGCGTTAACAATGAAATGATTACATAATAAAATGGATTTTGTAAATATTATAATTTTCCAAAAAAGATATTTTTTATAAATAATTAAAAAGAATACCAATTATCTACTTTTCATGAAAATATAATTCAAAAATTTAATAATAAACATATTTCATTAATATTTTATAAAATAAATCTTCAATAAAAATAAATTTTGTAATCTTTTTTTGTTTTTATAAATGCAATTTGTAAATAAAATAATATTTAAATTAAAATGTAAATAAAAAAGTACATTTTCAAATGATCAAACTTTTATTAATCCCACCACCAAAAATTTTAAATCAATAAAATTTGTAAATATTTCTATTTTCTCAAAAAAAATATTTAGAAATAATGAATAACAAAAAGAAATATTTATTATTTATTAACTCATCTTAAAAAATAATTCAAAAATCTGGTAATAAAAAATGAATTTCATATATTTTAAAAATTGATCTGAAAAATAGATAAATAAATATATTTAATTGACATTGATTTTCTTCAATTGAACAAAACATGAAAATATAAAATAAAATTAAAGTATATTAAAAAGTTCATTTTCAAGCAGTTTTTTAATCAAAATTAAAATAAAATATTTTAGAAATAATGAAAAAGAAAGAATTTTATAATAAATATTTTAAATTCGTTTTTAATTAAATATTATAGTTATATTTGATTTAAGCTTAAAATTAACTTAATGTATCTTTATTAGTAAAATATTATATCTGGATTGGTTATTTATAGTTTTTAAAAGTTACTTCTACTTTGATATTATTTAAATTAAGATACGGTATCTTTTTTAAATATATAAAAGATACGTTGATTTTTGATTAAAATTGCAATTACCTTTAATTAAATTCACTCAATATTATATTTCAATTAAAAATACAAGTGATTAAAATAAAAAAAGAGAGAGATGGAGCTCTAAAATTAATCAATTGATGATTAAATCAGACCTTAATCAAAGGTATTCGATGAACATAATTATATGATAATTCTAACTTTAATTATTATTTTTACATATTTAAAATAGAAAATGAATTGCTTCTGCATGGCAAATCAAATGAAATTTGTGAGGCTTGAGAAATATTTGGAGGAAAGAATAAATAGGATATACAGCTACTATTAACATTATGAAATATTAACTCTAATTGCTGTTATAATTAATCATCATATAGATAGATAGTGTTTATATGCTATTTATCCATTATTTATTATTAACATTATGGTCAATGCCATATATTTTAATATCATTTCCTCTTACTATGATAACTTGCTCTACAATATTATTTTTTTCATTCTAAAAATTGCTTATCCACTTCCTTTTATGGAGTTTGTAGATGTCTCTTAGAATGACTCACTATACATCTTAGTTTACTGCTTCTACATTCACAGATTTTATTATGTTATCCAGCTTATTTCAATCTATAACTTCTAAAGGTTAAGAAGAGCAAAGAATAAAGTTTTTATCAAGAAATTTGAAGCTCCATTGTTGGATAAAAAAAATGATAAGAATCAAAGATAAAGTGAGATAATATGGAGATAGCTCTATAATAAGAATAGAAAAGCGGCATCATAGCTCTCAAATAAAATTATACAAAAAACTTTAGATGATCTTTTTCTTTAAATTAAATATTTATTCCACTTTAAACCATTTGCTATTACTTTGTTTCTAATAATCACTACTACTATGATCCTTTCATATATATTCTAATAATCTGAGTATTTTTATTACACTTTAAATCCAACACAAGGTAAAATAAATACTAAATTATTTTAAAATTTGTAAAATTCTTTTAATTAGATTTCAACACGAGTTAGTAATATTAAATTATGATTAATAAGTTTAAAATATTTTTTTATTTTATTTTTAATTGAAATCAATGAAATATCTTAAAAATAGAAAATTTAGATGTCAGAGAGTATTAAAATAGTTTCTATTTTGTAAATATCACTTTTAGAACGATAGGGTATGGTGATATTGCTCCAAAAACTTTGGTTGGCAAGGTAATAGCTTGTATTACTTCTTTGTGGGGTATTATATTTACATCCTTATCGCTTTACATCTTCAATTAGCACTTTGCTTTATCTGAGAAAGAAAAGATTAAATTAAATATTAGCAATACATCAGAATCTGAATTAAATTCAGAGGAAAATGAAAAATAGCAAACCATAAACCAATATTAAGACATAATAATCAATTTAGGAAGAATTAGAGATATATTTAACACTAAATCATAGCTATAGTATAATTAATTTGTTATAGATTAAATTAAAAAAAATAATATAATAAAAGGAATTTAAATTTTATAGAAATTTGTTTATTGAAAATTCATAATTTAAATCTATGTAAGTTAATCTATTTTCATGAAAATTTTTTATTTGAATTGCAATTTATTTTTTTTATGATCAAAGACAAAAATAGGTAACTGAGAAATTATTACTCAAACAAAAACAAATAATATGGATGGGTCATTTCTCACTTAAATATTTATGCAATTTATATTTCTTTTTATTTTATTTTTAAAAAAAATTAAAAATTTTTATAAGAATTTTATTAATAGACTTTTTATAGATGTAAAAATCAATGTTTTGTAAATAATTATAAATTTTTTTCTTATCTTTATAGGCAAAATACTAAGTAAATGTAATTAGTTAATTATTATAAAAAGATATTTTATTATATTTTTTAAGGAAAAATAGATTTAATATATCTTTGTAAAAGGCATTAATTAAATAAAATCAGGCTTCAACAATTTATTTTTATTCTAAATAGTCCTGCAAAAATTCCTCCCATGTTAATTTATAGTCTTTTTATGAGAAGATTTGGTTATTGATTATATCACTGAATTCTCCTTTAAGGAGCTATTTTTCTTTTTTTAGCAGAGTTATTAATGGTTCTACCCTTTCTAACAGCATTAGGGATGCTCCATAGCTTTGCTTAGATAGGGCATTTATATTTATTTAAAAGTTTTTTGGGTTTTTTGAGTCTTAAGCCATTGCTACATAGCTTTTATACTAACTATACAAATGGATTAGTTCTTATCTTGATAAACTAGTTTTTTACTCTAATTCATTAAGGTTAATATCTGATATTGGTTTGTACAGTCTATTCATTACTCTATAAAAGTCTTTTTAGTTTTATAGCTTGTTAAAGAATATTATGTCTACTTTTTTATCTTATTCTGCTTCTTTCTTTGAAGCTAAAAATGCATTATCTAATCCCTCGCTGTTTTTCTCTTTGGGAAATTTATCTATATTTTTCAGTTAAAGCAATAAACTTTTGAAATATTAAATTTACATTTTATTTTACCTATTTTGGAGAATGAATCAACTCTTTTAAGAGGCTTATGAATATTCTGATTTTAATTTTAAGAAGGAAACTAAATCTTTTTAAAAGGTATTTGCTTAAGAGATTGTTTATGATGGGAGGAATCAGATTATATTGTTTATAATAAACGAAGAACATGAGAGCGGCTGTTCAAAATTTAGGAAATATCTTCTTTAGTTTTAAGTTTGTTTAAATTATTCACAAATTATATCTCCTCTTCTTGTTCTAACAAGCTAAGCTTATGCATTTTACGAACAGAGGAGATCAAGTTAGTTTGGCCTGTTATCATTTCGTCTATGTATAACAAATCGTTTTTATCTTCCTAATCTTTACTTTTTTCTGTATTCAAAATTTCGTTTATCTAAAACTGCTCTTTTACCATCTTCACCTATGGTGGATTTGCATGAAAGAATACCAAATTGCAATACTCTGGTAATTAATTGATCAATTTCATCTATTACCCATATCCAGTAAAGAAGTAAAGCTGAGTCTTAGGGTCAATACCTACTAATCTCTTAAGCAACTATACCCATATTTATGTGTCTCTCTATAATTCAATGTAATTATTGGATGTTTTATAGATAGGAATAAAGTAAGATTCTACAATAAAGACTCTTTTCCCTTTATTTTTATTGATATTACCTGATGATTCAAATAAGTTATTTTCATCTCTGTAGAAATCTTCAGCTAATTAAGAGACATCTAGATGTCCCACTTCGTTTTCAGTTGATTTTACTTTGACATAAATGACAAATATTTATCTTAGATCTATTTTTTAATTAAGACTATCAACCATTATTTTCTTTTGCATAAAGTCTCTTACCTAATGAGCTTTTAAACCTTCATTTGTGTCAAATCTAGTCATTTTACTTTTTTTGACGTAATTTAATTAGTAGTCTAATTTTATACCTGCAGGATTCTTAGTGATCCATATTTGATTTGCCATGCTTAATTGTGTTTTTAATGAAGTTTACGATTTATTTTACTTTTAGCTTTCTCTTGGCTCTTCTGTAAGACTTCTTCCATTTATTTTTTGAGGACTATTGAGTTGCATATTGGGGAGTTTATCTAATTATTCCTTTCTCAAGTAACTTCTGTTTTACATGTCATCAAAGTTAACTTAGCTTTCAAGCAAAATAAAATTTTTTTATTTATTTTAATTGTTATTTTCCTCTTCATCAGTAGTTTAGCCTATATGCTTAAATTTTTTCTGTCTTTCACTTTTGTCTGTATGTATTCGATTCAAATGAATTAAATCTCTCTCTGTTTCAGAGCGAGCTAAACTATAAGACTTAACATTTTGTATGATAGGAAGTCTAGCACTTTTTGGAGATATCATCTCAATCTTATTTCCTTCTTGAGATTATATACTCTTAAACTTTTCAAAGTTTAATTTCAAGAGGTTTTTATTTCCTTCTAGGATAATACTGCCTTTTTTATTTTAGTTTTTGTTATTGGCGTGTCCACTTAATTAACTAATAAGTTGTAATTAATTTTATTCTCCTTTTTCTTGTATGGCTTCTTTGACTTTAACTGTACCAGTTTGATAAACCTTTTACCATTTATCTTCCATTATATTATCTTGCAAGTATCCATGCATTGAATAAGATTTTTTACTGTTGCTGAAAATAGTGTTTTGCTAGCTAACTGGTATCTAAAAGTCTTAATTTATATGGAGAATATCAGACTAATTTGAGGACTTCTTTTTAATAATTTTTAAATTTAAATCAGAAAGCTTTAAATGTTGAGGGCTTTATGAAGCCATGCTGATAGGAGATAATAATTATTATTTTTTATTTTAGCTCTAAACGCTGTAATCTACTAAGTTTTTTCTTTAATTATCTGGGCTCAAATGCAAAGATTTTGATTTCTTTCTATCTACTATTTATTAATTCATTTATTTGTTAGAATCATTAGAACTTAGCTAGATTTATTTCTTTTAACTCCTAAAATTATCTTGTTTTATTGAATCCATTTGTTATTAAGATTGTAAATATTTATTTCTGTACTTTTCTGGAGTTTGTTCCCAGTCCAACAAGGCTGTAAACTCGTACTTATTTTTGTTATCTTCCTTTTATTATTGAATATTTTATTACTAGCTATTTTAGCGATTAGAATCAGAATGTTTTATTTAATATTTTGGGTTTATAAGACCTTTAGAAGGCAGTTGAGAGTTATTTAAGCTCTGCATGTAGAGAGTCATCAACGATTTCTGATTAAGAAAATCTTTTACATCTTCGATGACATTTAAAATTTAGCTTTTATGACTACAAAAATTATTTAACTGTTATTAATTAGAAGAATGTTATCTTTTAAAAAGATTATCTGATATCTTTTCATTCATATAATCTTCTGCCTTCATTTTTATTTTTGTATTCAAATCGCTCTTAGCTTTTCTGTCTTTTTACTTATAGTTAATTGAATAAAGTTTATCTACATCATTAATTTTTTATTACTCTTATCTCTCAGGGCCTACAATTTTAAACAAAATATAATTAATAATATGTTTCCAAAATAAGGATAATCTTTACTTTTCTTGTCCTAGATTTGGTTTATTAGCTTTTCAGAGTTGGTTTTCTTCACTTGATTTTAAGTTTGCAGCTAGGCTGCATGCTCCTGATTGGCTTTTGAGTCATTTAGTGATTTTCTTTAATAAATATGTTAATTTGTAGCCATAGCAAACAAAAAATACAATTAAACTAACAAAAACTCTATTTTTGCTACTTACTTGATAATTACCAAAAATTAGCTTATAATAACACCAAAAATAAATTAATAAATGCATCGCCAAAATTTATATACTTAATCTTAGGGCTGTCTTAATAAAATTAAATTTTTTTTAACCAATGCTCTCTACATATAAATTGAATATAAATAACCACTTATTTCAATTTGGTTTCAATGATTTAATCTCCAACTAATTAAATTATTTATTTTTGAATTTGACTAATCTAAGATTTTGTTAATAAATAACTTTATTCAATTAACTAGATGAACCAACAAATATATGCAAATAAATATAGAACATAAACAAAAAGTGTTTTCATAAAATAACAATCATTTCTTATTTTTAATTAATTGATTATATCTACAATTATTTTTATTAATTTTAAAATAGTGTAATTTAATATAACGAATCACTTGAATATACACATAAAAGACTAATTACTTCCTTTAATATAAAATAAGTTAATCAAAAAATATTTAATGTAACAAGAATTAAAATATATTTTATTTAAGTTCTTCAATCAAGAGCAATTTTAAACCATTCAGATTAAAGGATTTGTTCGAAATTCGGTCTGAGATCTGGATTCTTTTAAAGGATTTTTGTAAGCATTTCTTTCAATTCTTGAGAAAAATATTAAGGAAATTTTAGAGAACCCTTTTTATAAAATAAAATAAGAAAAATATTTATTATAAATTATATGATTTAAATTGCTAAAAATTTTACAGAACAAACTCTTCTCATTGTTTCGTCGTATGTTTCGCTCTCAAAAGGAGGCTAACCAGAGCATAATTCATAGCATAGAACTCCTATGCTCCAAATATCTACTCTAAAATCATGCCCTTTTCTATTAAACATTTCTGGGGAAATATAGTCTAAAGTTCCACAAAATGTTTGTCTTTTTTCTTTTTTTGCATTATTATTTTCAATAGCCAAACCGAAATCTCCTAATTTAACATCACCCTAAAATTAAAACAGTATTAATTAATTTTAATAATTAATTGAAGTAAATAAATAAATACCTTAGAAAGAAGTATATTTTCGGGTTTCAAATCTCTATGAATTACATTATTTTTATGTAGAAAAATCAGTGCAGAAATAGTTTACTAGATATATTTAGCAGCCAGATTCTCTGGAATGCGCTTCTCTGGCTATAATAATTTAAAGTAGAATATTAATTTTTATTTAAATTTAAATAAAGATAATTAATTAATTAATTAATTAATTATTCAGTAGTTCGTTAGAATTAAAAGATCAGAACTTCTAAGAAATATTAATTTTTTTTGA
This sequence comes from Tetrahymena malaccensis 436, assembly GCA_000231845.2. Lineage (NCBI taxonomy): Eukaryota > Ciliophora > Oligohymenophorea > Hymenostomatida > Tetrahymenidae > Tetrahymena > Tetrahymena malaccensis. Next base: position 324,443 of record AFXY02000798.1, on the reverse strand, counting down.
TTGAAACTATAAATATATATTGTATTTATGCATGTATTTAATGTGAATGTGAATTCTGTAAAAAAATAGTAGGGTCAGTAACTTAAAAAATTATTGTTATGAATGTGTAAGTTCTTTTATTTATGCTAAGTTTAATTAGAAAAGTATTTTAAACTTAATTTTTACAAAGGAACGTGTCAAAGAATATAAATCTCCCTATTCTGCGTATTCTAAAATTAAATAGATATGATTTTGGTCATGAAAAAACCCATATATTGCCAAAATATTTGGATGATCGTTCTCATTCTAAAGTAGAATTTCCCTCCTAAGCTAATCTTCTAATCCATACTCCTTTAAAAAGCTCTTTTGCATAATCTTCAAGGCTATTATAAATCCACTTAATTTTTCTCTTGCTAAAAATACTTCTGAGAATTTACCCTTTCCCAAGCAAGGACCTAATTCAAAATCCTCTTTACACCATTTATCTTTACCTATTTTTTTATTTTGTGATTAAATAAAAAAGCAATATCTAAAAACAATTTGTGAAAAATTCCATCTTTCAAAAACTTTAGCTTGCTGAAATTAGAAACAACATTACCAAGAATGTTAATTTATGCATTAGCTTCGTTAGTGGGAGATGCTGCATTCATAATATTCCCTTATGTACTCATTTTTCTAAAATAGCTCTCTAAATCACTAAATATAAAGATACTTTTAATTTTTTAATTATTGATTTCGAAATTAGGAAAATTAGTTTACTTTAACTAAAATTAAGTGAGTTATTCCCATCAAATTTTGTAAAGAAAATGAATCAAAATAATAACTAGTTTTGAATACCTCATTGATATTTTTTATTTAATTTGGTATTTATATTTTGTAACATAAATACATACTATGAATGATGAAGACAATATCAGTGTGTCTGACATAATTTTTAATCCTTTAGATAAGTTGAAATTTTAAATAAAAAATATAAATTTGCTTTCTTAAATAATTGCTTAAAGGAGATTAATTTTTTTAAATTTTTAAGCAAAGTTTAGAACTAAATATTTTAATTTTAATTTTTATCCCAAAAAAAAATGTTATAATAAAAAATAATATGACAGAGAAATAATAAAGTTACTATAATATAAACAAAGTAATTAAATATTTCATCACCTATTATTTTCATTAGATTTTTTTAATAAAAAAGTTTCTTATGCTCAAACCTATCAAACCTAGAATCACATTAAAGTCTTTAGATTGTTTTAATGTAAAATTTATATTTTCAAAAATAAAATCAAAATGGGAATTTTAAAACATTTATATACTGAATAAATGGATATTTTTATTAGATCTTAGGTAAAATACTTTTAAATTTGCTTTTAAGATATTTATTTTTTTCTTAGTAATAAAAAGTGATAATATTTCATTTATTTTAGTTGTAATTTATAAATTTATTACTTAATAAAAACAAAACCTTTTATTCATATATCAAAGCTGTAATGTAATTGAACCTTAAATTATATAAGCCTTTTGTTTTTTAATATCTAGTTGCCCTAATGTCATAATTTTGATGATTGATTTAAGGTAAAATCCTTATAAACTAATATAAAATAAAAAAACAAACATTATTAAAATTATTATTGAGTGTTTCAAAAATAATATCATATTTTTTATAATAGAAAAAACTAAATTAAGTGTGAGTAATATAAGCTAAAGCTGAACAAATTCTTGCAGAAATTAAACAGGTTAGTATAAAACTAAATTTATATATGATTAATTGAAATAGGAAGCAAAAAAATAATAAATTTATTGATTTTGTATATGAATAATAATATTTTGTTTATTTAGATATAACTTAAAAATAATAGAAAAGTGTAAACAAATTTATATTTAAAATATTAACAATAAATTGTTTTGAAATATAAGAATATTAGTTCTTTATACAATTCTTTAATATATTCAAAAATAAAATTAATTAATAATTTTAAAGAGTTAAATATTTGATAATTAATGAATGGAAAAATTTTGATTGGTGATTGCCTATATTTTTAGCAATATTTTTGAGTTATTTATTAGGATTATTTATATTTTTCTTTCAACAAAAAATTAATTAGCTGCTAATTAGTTAATTAATACTTTGTTTGGAGAATTTTTGAGATACTGCGTTTATGATTTTTGAATCATATTTTATATAAGTGTTTTTTACATCAATTGTTCTATATTGAGGAAAAAGAAGAAGAAAGAGAATTTAAAGAGTTTGATCTTGAAGTGGATATAGCAGCTGTAGGATTTACTTACTTTTCATTGGAATCATGAGAAAATGCTGATATTTAGTTTTTACTTTTTCTGAATAATTGAGATTCTAATTCTTCACTCATTTTTAATGCTTATTTGATGGCATTGTTTTCTTCTTCTTAGCTTTGCATTCTGTCTTTTAAGAATTTTAGCTTACTATTTATACGTTTTGCCAAAGATATTTGGAATTATTATGTGTTGTTAGAGATAAACTAATGAAAGATATTCAAATCTATATCTTAAAATTAGTTTTTTTATGGCTATTATTATAAATTATGCGATTTAGTTACTATATTTTATTGATTTTAGCTGCTTACTATTTTTTATTGTTGAGATTTTTTATTTTGTGAAATAGGAGATTAGCAGATAAATATATCTTTTAACTTTTCTTATTCAATTTAACTAAATTTATTATTATTTTCATTTAATTGGCTGTTGATTGATGATCTTCTTGTATTTAGTGGATTTGTATTTGTGCTTTTTATTTTGCCAATAGAGTGATTCACTTTTATCGGGAAATTGCAGATATTTTTAAGTGTTATTTAATAAATATTTTATTCTTGGTTATTGAAAGAGTTCTTTTATTTTGCAGATTTTTTTCTAGCTGTCTAAGCATCTCTTTTAATAATATTTTGTTTAAAAATTTCATCTGTTTGTCCAGCAACATTAGTAATGTCTGTATCATCAATCACATATCTTTTTGAAATTTGCTCTTTGTTCTTTGATGAGTAGCCTTGCAAAATCACATTACCTTCAGGTAAGCTATCTTTTCTGTGGAAAAGATTCTCAATTTTATTTATTTCTTATATTTCTTTTTTTTAAAAATTTAATTTAGAAAAAATTCATTTTGGTAAAAATATTTTTTTTGATTTAGCAAAATTTATGAAAATTTACTTTTTTAGAAATAGAGTGAGTCTTAAGTTGTGCTGTCCCAGTTATTAGTACTTGTTATGTTGTTGTTATTAATGTGGTTGCTATTGTTGGTTGTAAAATTAGTTGTATTTGCTTGGGTTGTGATTCTTGATAACTATTGTTACTATTGTTATTACTAAATATTTTAATCTTAAGCTGTATAAGAATTAGCACTTGAGTTATTTGCATTAAGCTTTTTTTGTTAATCTTATTGCTAAAAAGGCTAAATTTATTGCTAATCTTATGAAGTGATCTAATTGAACTACTACTGTTAAAATATTTGGTGAAATTATATTACATTTTAAGAATTTTGTAGTTTTTTTTGTAAGGAGCTCTTTTCAGATGTACCATTATTTGAAAGAGAGGCTGCTGTTGATTTATTAGGAGTCATCATGTGAATAGATGTGTTTCTCTAAAAATTATTTAAGCCTTAGTTTACTTGATTTAAAACATTACCATTTATTTATTAACCAATGTAATTTGATTTGCTCATATTTATATTATTATTGTTGATTGATACTTTTCTGCTGAGTGGCTCAGTTCCACTGATTAGACGAAGGTAATTTATTTGATTTTCAGATGTACTTGCTTAATCTTGATTGTTTTGATGCTATTAATTATTTTTGTATTCCTGTTATTATTTTTGATAAATTTTATTAACAGCTTATTACTACTATTATAAATAATTTTATTAAAATGGTTAAATATGTGATTGTATTTATTAAGTGCCATTTTATTGAATTTGTTATAAATTTTGCTGCATATTTAAAACTCCATTTTGTAATTGTTATGGTTGTTAAGATGATTTTAATCCATTTATTTATTGATTATTTTACAAAATATTTTACTAAGCTTAGCTTTAGGATGTACTTTTCTTGTTGCTTTTATTTTTAAGATAATTAATAGAATCAAAAGAGCAATATATTTCTTCTAATAGTGACTACTTTGCAGGAAAATTAACATTATTTTATTTGGATTCTTTATGCGATGTTCTTGAAGAATTTAAAGCATTATTTGTTTATTATTATTGAGGTTGCTAAGAAGAAGTAAATTGTGTGATATTGGTAGGCTACTATTGTAAAGAAGCTTGATTTTTATGTTTAGAGTGTTAACTTTTTTGAGCAGAGGATAAAATATTACCAATATTACTAGATTAACCAGGAGTTTTAGAGTAAATTTAAGATTGAAAAAGTTACTATTTTTATTATCCCTGTTGGTGTTAATTCAAAAAATTAGCAATACCATTGTTTTAAAGAAATTGCTTCATTTTTTTTTATGAAGAGTGATTCATAATCATGGATTAGATTTTTTACTAATTAATAGGAAATTATATTTATTGCTATTATGTAGCTGGTTATTAAATATCTACTTATTATTGCTACTACTATTATTTTAATTGCTATTATTGTTAAGTAAATTACTGTTGCTATTTAATTTCCCCACTTTCATTTTAATCAGAAGCTGAAAGCATGTTCTTTTGATGAAAATATGAATTCTTTTACTTCTTGAAAAACCCATCTTAAGTTACTTTCAGTCTTCCCATTCTCAATCTATACGTTTAGGAGCCTTCTCTAGACGAATTATTTGTATAAATTGAATCTAAATAATTTTATCAAATTTCGTTAAAAATATTTTGATTTTTGTAATAAATATCGTTAAAAATATTTTGATTTTTGTATTAAAATGTTTTGAAGAATTTATTAATAATTTTTTTAAATACTTCTTGGAGTAAATGCAGGTGATTGCTAGTTAGATTTAAAAAGCTTTGAGGCAATAGCACTTTTAAAAGATTTATATTTATCTTCCTCCCTGGGTGAGTAGAATTCTCCTCTTCTTTAGGTGATTGCATAGGATGATGAAGGATGGTTTGGTTAGGATTCTTAGTTATGAAATACTTCTTTTAAATTTATATTGTTGAAATTTGATTTTGCATTTTCAGAAGAATATAAATTTTTTATTTAAATAATGTCATTTCTCTCATGGCTTAAGCTGTTTCTTTGCGAGGATTTCCTATTAATATCTTCTTTATATTGAATGTTTTTTTATTTATTGATGAACTCGTTTTAAGCTTATTGATGCTAAGCTAGCTTTATATATTTATTTTCTTTGTATTCCTGCTAGAGTTAGAATTAAATATTTTGGTCAATTAAAGCTTTATCATCAAAAAGAATAGGATAGCTTTAGCTCAAGTTATAATTATCTTCAAAACCGTTTTCTAGATTTTCATTAGATTTAAATATTTCATATGTGTTTGATTTCTTTTCTGAAACATTTTAGTTGACCCCATTTTCTCTTTAATTTGCTATCTACTTTTAGTTATTTAAAATAAATTATTAAATATAATAAAATATATTGAATTAGAATCTTAAATGAAAGACTATTTTAGTAGCATAAATATTAAAATATTTGTTGTTATTTTATCAGACTTTCAAGTTATTTAAAGTATCATAAACAACTCTTTTTTATTAAACTTTTACTCAGCCATTCATTTAACATTTCTTTATAAACTTAACATTTTCTCAATTTGAAGTATGTTAGGAAAAATTTGAATATTTTTAAAAATACTTTTTTATATTTAATCTAAAGATTTATTTCTTAAGAATAGCTAGATTTGTTAGATTTGTTTCTGGCTTAAAAATTTTTAAAATATCTAAAAATATACTTTTTTAATACTTTTATCTAAACTAATTGTAAATAAAGAAATTTATCAAATTAATTACTGCAGGCTAAGAATTTCTTATAAAAGATTTTATTGAGATGATAAAAGGGTGATATAAGGTTGGAGCTGTTAGATAAAGAGATTAAAAAATTATCAAAGCTTAATTTAAATATAGAGATGCCATGGAGGTTTTATTTAATTATAAATAAAGAACACCAAGGAAGTATAAAGTTAATCCTTCTATTTCTATCTAACTAGAAGCAGACGACACTCTGAATACCTTTGATTAATAATTTTATTATTACTACTAGTGTTATAATTATTGCTGCTGTAATTCCTCATCATCTTTTTATTTATCTAAAACTTGAGCTATCAGTAGTCTGTTTGTTGTATTGAATAAATTCTTTTTTATTTTTATTTATTTGATAGTTTAAATCAGAGCTAATAAACTTTTTTCTTAAAGTATCAGCTCCTCCATATCATTTTCTTCTCTATTAATTTAAAATAAAATACTAAATAAAAAAATAAGTAAAATTCTTTATAGTATTGAATTATTTTGATTTATTTTTCAATTTAAATACCACACATTTAATTTAGAAATCAATAAATTTAAAAATAGTAACCGTGTTTATTACCAAAATATCTTTTAGTTGTAAAAAATAAATTAAATTTTCCTTGCTCTTCTTTAAATACTAAAAATTGTAACCATTAAAAATAAATTCGTGTTGATAATTTATATCAGATTTAATTTGTATCAAAAACAAAATCGAAGAAAATATCTATTTTTTATTTTCTTTTTTAAACTAATTTTAAATTATTTTAAATTTATTTATTTAATCCATGATAATTAATTTTCAACCTTAAAAGATTTGTTTGTTTTTCATTAAACTAAATTTAAATTCAACTTTTTTTCATTTAAAATTTTAAATAAGTCTTATTTGATATTTACTGAATTAGTTTTGGCGACTTTTTCATTTAAAAATGCTACTGATGCATTTATTAAATTTCAAATTTTTAAGTAAATTTTTGTAAGGATTTAAGAAACAATTCTTTTACTTTGATGTCGATGATGATGTTTGGAAATGCTTTTAAAGATGCTTAAAGGCAGTGTTAAGCTAGCTTACTATAGATTCTAAATATTAAATCTTATTACTTGTACTATTCAATATAAATTGTTAATTGCTCCTATTTTAATAAATAATAAATAAATCAATTAATTATTTGTTGTTTATGCTCAGCTGCTATTTTATTCAAAAAATTACTCATTTTAGTATTATTCTATTAAATTTTAGTAGACTCGATCATATTCAACAGCTTTCTATGCATAGAGAGAGGAGGCATTTGTTTTTTATTTCCTGATTTTTATTTAATTTATATTTTTTAAAAAATATCATTCATATTTAGCAAATATTTGACAAATTGTATAGTCCCTTAAAATGCCTTTATTAAGTAAAGAAGACATTTTCTATACAATTTGTAGGATTAAATAATAAAAACTTTTTATTTACAAATGATAGTAAAATGCTAAATTATTCATTATGCTGGCAAGTAAATTTTGAGATTCTATTGTATGTAAGGTATCACTTATGCTGCTTTGTTAATCCTAAATTTAATTTCCACTACTATTCACATTCTTTCTTTTTTACTCAGCTACTATCACTATGTATTCCAGTTTCTTGAGCAAACTAAATCCCTCTTCCAAATAACCTTTTAAAAAATAGTATAAAATATTTAGATTTTCGATATTCTTAAAATTCATCCTATTTTATTGGTATATTGTTCATTTTTGTACTGAATTTTGCTTTGAAATCATATATCCGCCAAACAATACACTATTGATATGACTATTAACAAACAAATTGTTTACCTTGCTTTATAATCTAAGAAGATGCAAAAATAGAATTTTCTATGTTTCCATAAAACTTTTTTATATAAAAAAATAATTTAAGTATTAATAATTTTGAATTTTTCATAGTGCTTTTTGCTTTCTAGTATAAATAGTAGATTTTAAGGAGTATCATTTATATGAAGATAATAAGTATGCCAAAAGGGAGAATATGAAAAGTTTGTCTTAATGGAAATTTACAGAAATGGAATCGCTTTGCACACTTTACTATATTTTAGAATTCTAAATTTGCTTAATGTGGGATGATTATCTCATTTAGACTTATGCAGCAATCTAGGCAAAATCTCCATAAGCAGTCTTACTTTTAGCTTTATTCTTTTAATTCATTGTTTAGAAAAGTTAGTTAAAAATCAATTTAGTATTAAGACTGATTCCAACTTACTCACTTATTAAAAATTAATAAATAATACGAAAAATAATAAGAATGATTATAAGAATATATATTTTTAATAAATAGATAGAATGATAATATGAAATGATAAAAAAAACTAGGCGATAATCTATTAATAATATATCCTTGCATGTATTACTTATTTTTTGTAATTATATATTACTTGCAATTAAAATTTCATTAATATTCATACTTTTGCACAGCTAGTCTTTTACTACCTTTTTCTCAGCGATAATTATTACAAAACTTTTAATAGCATTTTAGTGAGTCTTATTTACCATACAATTTTATTTTATTTTTTGGTTTTTTTGCAAATTTTACTCTTTTTAGTTTAATTTAGTTATTCTTGCTTGTACTTTCTTTCTTCATCTTTCTTTAACATTAATCATCTCTCCAAATTCCTAAATCATAAAATATTTAAACATTTATTTTTTTAAAAGTGCATCATTTTCTTTTAGTTTTATTAAATATTTTGTTTTTTTCCAACAAATTTTCGTCCGCCGAATAAAAAAGAAAAACCTACTTGATTTTACATTACATTATCAATAGAGATTAATATAGTTATTGAAAGACACTTAGTCTAAATATTATAAAATAATAATGAATTTTATCGTTCTAAAGCAAAACATCGACAAAAATGCATACTTAATTTACACATAAAATAATCATTTAAGCTAAATAATTTATTTTTTTGTAATTTCAAATTTGTTTATTCACTATATAAAATGTATTGCTAATTAAATTAAAGTAAGAAAGAAAAATTAATAAAAATTATCTATTGTAGATAGATTTTGATAATTTTTAATAGCCAACACAATAACCTAAAATCTTCTTATTTACAATTTTTTTAATTAATTTTTAGAAAAATTCATTTTAACAAAAAAATTACTTTATTAGGCATTTATTCAGTTTATAAATAAACCTAACTGAGAATTGTTATTTACATAAACGCTTTGAGAGATTTATTAAAGAAAAATATAAAATTGCTCTGACTTACTTAGAATTGTGTTATATTATTAAAAAAAACTTAATTAATGGTATAAAAATTGCTTAAAAATTCGAATACATAAATATAAAATAAATTTAATAGACTTTTTTAAGTAAAAGTAAGAATTTAATTGACTAAAGATAATTCTAAAATGTAAGCAAATTTATTAAGCATTATAGTGATTATATCACAAATATTAATATAATTTTATTTTGAAAATTTAGGTTTAAAAACAATTTAAATACTATCTTTTTAAAGCTTTATTAGAATATTACATTATTTCCCTAAATTTTATTTAATATGGTATTTATAAATTAATTTTATTCTAAAATCTAAAATTAATTATTTAATTTTTAAAATAAAATTTATTTTACTAATTTAAAAAATAAATTAACTGCATGTTATTTAATTTAACTTTTTAAATTGATTAAAAGAAAATAAATATCTCAGGCAGATAAATAAAATGTAAGTTATTATTCTTTGTAATTAATTATAAACATTTTTTTATAAACTGAACTGAATTATTAAAATTAAATATTTTATTATGATTAAAATTGGAAAAAATTAAAATAAATAGTATAATAGAATCTAAGTTCTATGCCATCTATTTATTTTTTAATTTATTATTTATAAAAAATTGAGAAACTTAATTAAAATCTTAAAATGAAGTCTGTCTTAAATCTAATAAATTAAAACATAATTACATTACTAGGAATAAATAAAATTTTGATATTTATTTAGTTGTTAATTATTTAAATAACATTTAAAACATTTATCTTTAAAAAAATAGAATTTTGACGACTTATCGATCAAATTAATTTTAAAAGCTGTCTTTTATTTGAATTAGTTATTATGAATTATCTTTATATATTCTTTAAATAAATTTTATTTAACTAAGCTATGGATGTATTTTAAGTATGATTTGATCATACATTAATATATTTTTCAATCTAATTTCTTATGATTAATTTTTTCCTAACTTATTCCTTTTAAATATACTAAGTAAATTAAAGCAAGTCTATAATTAATTGTTGTAAGAAATCTAAAGATAAAAAGTCATATAAAAACTTTTTAAGAACTAAACTTCAACAAAATTTATAAAAAAAATAATTCATAAGTGTTTACATAAAAAAATTATAATTTGGCTGAATAAAATATTTGCTTTATATTATTTATTATTAACCCAAATAAATTTATTAAAAAGAGTTTTATCAAACTATCCGATTTTTTAGTTATGTGAAAAAATAAAAGAAATTTTTATCATTTTTTAATTTTTACTTATTTTTGAATTTCTTAATTTTTTTTTCTTTCGAAAATATGCAAAAAGAAAAGCTATTAAATGTGGAGTTATAAATTAGAAACTGGTTGTTTGAGTATTAGTTATTTAAGGAATTTATTTGAAATAGCTAACATAATAAATTAAAAAAACAGAAGGATAAATTAGTTAAGTATAGGATGTGAAAATAAATGACTTACACAAAAATACAATTAAAGATTCATACTATGTTAAATTCTTTTATAAATAGATTCATACATTTTTGAAAAGATTAGGTAAAATTGATTAAATATAAGGTCTTTTGATAAGAAGAAGAAAGGTAAGCAAATACACATTTATTAGCTTTACTTAAGGAAGATATACTATCAAAAAGATATCTATATATTTATTTAAAAACATCTCCTTCTTTAAACAAGTTATCATACAAAAAATATTAAAAATTAAATAATTGATTACAAATTCATTAATTATTTTTTATCAAATTGATAGATATTTAGGTAGCTAAAAAAAGTAGAAAGAAATAACAGTATCAAATTTAAGTACAAAATGAGTATTTTCAACGACGATCACAATAATCACAGTGTGAAAGAAGATTAAAAGCTCTTTCTTTCCCATCGCGAAATAGATCCTTCTATAATCGATTAGAAAAAGAGTCACAATCATTTGATTTAATTCAAAGTATACAACTATAGGTATTTAAATCATTAATTAATTCACATTAAGAAGGTTTATTATATGCATTTTAAGAATATTAAAAGCAGAAATGAAGCACATTTATTCATTCTATTTGTTTAAAATATATAACAGGTACATAAACTTAGCTGTTTTTATCATTAGTGCTCTTGCCAATAATTTAATCGTTTAAACAACTACTCCCATAGTTAATATTTTGCATACGATATATCCTGACTACAGTAAGCAAGTCATATCTCTATGCGCTCTTGTTTTCTATGTTTCCCATCCTCCTATGGCTTTTGTCAGCAACTACATCATTGAATAAAAGGGGTTAAAGTTTGGTGTAATTTATTAATTCATACTATCTACTTTAGAAAAAAATAGAAAAGTTTACTTCATTTTACTTGGAGTTTTAAGAAATACAAAGTCCAATTTACACATAGAAATCCAAAACTTAAATTCATTCATTCAAATATTCATAGATTTATAGAGACTTTATAAGAGTATTTACTTAAAATTAATTTTTATAAATAGATTACTTTTGGTGCTATTTTGATGATTATTGGAACAGGCTTGAGATGCTTAGTTAACTAAGGTTTCTACTTTGTTATTATTGGATAATTCATTAATGCTGTTGGAAATTGTTTCATCACTAACTCACCTGCTAAAGTAGCAGCTAATTGGTTCTATCCCAAAGATGTAACTACTTACTTGATTGTTTAATTTATATACAAACAATTTATTCTTATTTTAACAAAAATCTCTACAAACTCCATTTTAAAAATGTAATTTGATGCTTTTTGAAAATTTCAGTTTATCATATTACTTCATAGCTAAATAGAGAAAAAAGAAAAGGTTAAAAATTTCTAATAAAAGAAAAATTAAGCTAATAATATCCACCTTTAATTTAAATAAATAATAACTAAATTAATAAAAGAAATTAATACATTGAAACATATGATACAATTTCCATCATTTTACAGATATTAAATTTAATTTGCAGCTCGTGTAACCTAAAGCAAGCAATTTTTTTTTTTATTTCTTATCATTTTTTATAAGTTAATTAATTATTTTATTAACAATTTATTCTTTTATTACAAAGAGACCCGCAGTTACTGCAATTGGAACATTTGCTGTCTTAGCTTCTGGAGCATTAGGTATTGTTATTCCCTCTATTTTTGTCAGCGAAACAAATAACACTGATAAGGATGTCTTTAATCTTATGCTTGCTGAATTTATTATTGTAGCAGCTATCATGATCATGAACATATTCTTTTTCAGAGCTGAACCACCTACTCCTCCCAGGTAATTTAATAAGCTTATCATAAATAAATCAGCTCATATATTTTTTCAATATAACCTTTAAAAAGTTATGGTGCTATGTAAAAAAAGGAAAATTTCAAGTAATCAATCAAGAGTTTATTCACTAATGTAAATTATTTGCTCCTCTTAGGTTTCCTCACCTTAGTTTTGGGTACCGTTAATTCATATTTCGTTACTATCAGTTTACTTATTGCTCCTTTTGGACACACTGCTGTAAATTTATTTTTAAAATTATTTTTTTAATTAAGTGCTAATTTTTATTTCATTTCTAGAAGAAAATTTTTTTAAAAATAAAAAAAATAATTTATTGAATATATTTTAATATAGCTTGATGCTAGTTTGTTGAGTGTTTTTTCCACAGCATTTGGATTCTTTGGAAGTATCGCCGGTGCTATTGTCTTAAAAATTACAAGAAAATATAAGCCTATTATGTTTATTGGAACTTTAGTTGCTTCTATTATGCTTCTTGTTAACTTAGCTCTTCTTACTTAAGATGGAGCCGGATTTAAGTGGACAGCTTTTATTGTCTCAGGTTTATCAGCCTTTTTCTGTTATCCTGTTTTCTCAACTGTCCTTGAATTCGGTTGTGAAATAGCTTTCCCTGTTGGTGAAGTAAAATAAATTATTTTTAATTGAATTTTATTCCATATTAACTTAAATTACCAAATTTATAATTAAAAAAAGGCAAGTATTGCAGGTTATTTATTGGCTGGAAGTTAAATTTTTGGCTTTTTCCTTGGTTTGATTATGACTGAAGTTATTGATGGCGTTTCAAAAGAAAGAAGTTATATTGGTGGCATTGTTTATTTAGGTCTTGTATTCTTGAGTCTTATTCCTCTTTCATTCACTAAGTAAGATTTAAGAAGATCTTAAAAGGAAATCGAAGGAACTCTTATCAACAATCCCATTCCTTCAGAAGAGCTTGAAAAAGAAATAAAAGAAAATTATGTTGTAGATAATAATACTAGCAAAATTATTCAAGAGGAAATTAAGCATTTCTAGAATTAATACTGAACAATTAATGATAAAACTATATTTAACAATAATTTTATTGAAACAGTTAATAAATTCATTTAAATATTCATCGTAATAAATTTGTATTCCCTATTGTTTTTAAAATTCATTTTTACAATAAAAATATATTTCAATAATTTAAAACAAATTAAAAGCTAATAATTTTGAATGATTTTTTTCTTTTTGAAATTTTTATCATTAGATATGCTAAGTAAGAAAACATGAAATAATCGAATATACAAAAATTAAGAAATAACAACAAAATAATTGAATATTTAATTAAATTGTAAATTTTATTATCCAAGTGAAAGAAGTGGGGAGAAATTTTTAAATTTCAAAAGATAATTCAAGAAAATTAATTAGAGAGGAAAATTTAGATAATTAATTAAGAAAAAAAACAAAAGAAAATTAGAAAAAAACCAAAGTAAATAAAAAATCAAATATGATTGGTTACCCAGATCTGCTTCTTATTAGATAAGTTGTTAATGCATTCATCACTCTTGATTGTGGGATCAAGACAAGTTTTTAAATCGAAAGGGCAAGCGAATTAAACCCCATCCCGATAAAGTTTTTAATCCCTCCCACTTAAAATGAGCATTAACAACATAGCTAATTTGTTTCAAAATATATCTCGGAGATGCTATATGTAACTCTTCTCAGGAGTGGCTTTTTCAAAATTATTTCAAAAAAATATAAGAGCAGATCAATTCTCTCTCCAAATTTTACTAATCCTATATTAATATATATAAATAGTATTTTTTTTAGGAAAAAATCGATGAAGATAGATACAAATAAGGCTTAAAAAATATTTAAAAAAATAAAAAATACAAATAAAAATAAATAAAATCAAATAAAATAAAGATAACTAAACTAATACAAAAATAATTAAATAAAAACAAAAAAAATTAATTAGATAATTAGCACACCCAATACAATACAAATTAAACTAATAAATAAACAAAATAAGATATTAACATAACTAATCAAACAAATAGCCCCCAAAATAATAAAGATAAAAAGAAAGATCAAATAATATCACAAAATAAAAAATCAAATAAATTTTAAAAATTAAAAGAGAGCAAACATGCGCTTTTTTTTTTTAATTACTAATTTTAATATAAACAAACAATTTTTCATTTTTGTTTTGAATTTTTATATTTAAAAAATCTTCTAATAAATAAATAAATAAAAACAGAAAGATAATTTACATTTCATTTTATTGTAAACCAAGTTGTTTAAAAAATGCTTCGTTGTCTTAAAAACATTTTAAAATAACAAAATTAAAATTACAAAATGATTTAAATAATTTTTAACTAAATTTAAAAAATAATATTTTCTGAAATGAATAAATCTGTTTTTTTAGAATTTTGGAAAATGTTTTTAACTTAAAATGGATTAATTTTTATAATTTTATTTAACTTTTTAGTTAAATGATACTAAAAAAAATTAAATATTTATAATTATTTGAAAATCTTATTTTGTTTGGCTTGTTTTTAAACAGAAAGTTTCGTTTATTTTTCTAGATTTTTTGAATGTAATTTGCAAATTTTGCTCTATATATTCCTAATAAAATCTGTTATTTTTATATTTACAAATATATTCTTTGATTTTTTTTTTTTAAAGCTTTTAAAGATGTTTTTAGCTCATGCAAGCAATCATCTTTCAAAATATACTTAAAAAAATAAAAATGTAGAAAAAAATAATTTTTTTGTTTATTGTTTTTTGCTATAATTTTTAATAATTTATATTTATTATTTTTTATAAAATATTTCTAAATTATCATTGAGATAATACAAAAATTTAAAACTCCCTATAAGAATAGAATATATTTATTTTTTCATTCACTCAATGAAATGTACTATTCAATAATAAAGAGCTTTAAAGCAAATCTTCAATGGATAATAAAAAAGATTTTTAAAAATGGATTTATATTTTGCGTTTTAGAAAAATAATCATTAATCAGCAATTAATATTTGTATTGTTTTTAATTTTCTTCTTAGCCTCTATTGATTAAATTAACTATTTATTGAAATTGTCACAATTTTTTAGCAATTTTTATCAAAAATAATAGCTCATACCAATTATTTATTTGTATTTTTTATAGAAATTTTATTTAATCAAAAAGAATATTGATAGATTTTTCATGGAAAAATTAATTATTTGATTTTGTAAATTGTTATAAATTGAATTTAACAGACTAAAGATTTCTATTCATAATTTTTATCATTTTATCAAAGTAATCAAAATTAATTAAAATTGCTTTTTGTACAGATTGCTCAAAAATGTAGATTGTTCATAAAATTAATTCATTAAATACTACAATTTTTGACTAAAATTTTGAAAGAATGTTATAGTTTTGTGTTTTTATAAACTAAATCTTTTCCTAACAATTTAAAATGATATTTATTAAGCACTTAATTTTACTTTTTAGAAAGTTATTTTTTGTTTGATTTAATTATTTAAGATAATTGGTAGGATTTCAATAAAGGTAATTAAAGTGATTTGTTTTAAAATATAACAAAAACAAAGCTAAAAAACTCTAATTGGTTGGATAAGAAAATTTATTTTATATCAAAAATGCTAATTTATTTTCATTTAATAAAATATTTATCTTATTTTAAAATGTATAAATGCTTTATTATGCCGTTTATTTATTTTCTAAATGTAAAATTTTTGATATTTTTTTAGCAAATAAAATAATTTAATTTGTTTTGCATATTAAATATTTGAATTAAATGCTAAAATTTTTTTCAGATATTATGTTACAAAAAATAACTTTATGGTTATTAAACAAATTACATTTATTTTTACTCAGATTAAGAATTATTCCAGAAAACAAAATGATATATAAATTAAGAGAGTTAATAGCAATTTATGAATAATTAATTAAAATAAAATATTAGATTTAATAATTAAAAAAACTGGAAATTAATATTAATTATATTTAAAATGGCATCACAAGCTTACAGAAAAATATCAAAAGTTTTCTCTCCCTAATTTAAAAATGAAGGTGTGGGCGTGAAGGCTCTTAGAATAATAGGTATTTTTGTGAACTATGTACATTTAAGATAAAAAAATTAATTTAGGAGGAGAACATTGCAGGAGATTAGACCCATTTTTAATGCTTGATTTCGCACATCTTAAATTACCAGCTGGTTTTCCTGACCATCCCCATAGAGGATTTGAAACTGTTAGTTATTTACTTAAAGGAACAATGCTGCACGAGGACTTTAAAGGAAATAAAGTAAATAGAATATAACTAAAAAATAAATAATAAGCTAAAATTCTTTTTCTTAATTAAATATCTAGGGAACACTATAAGCTGGTGATGTACAGTGGATGACTGCTGGAAAAGGTATGGTTCATTCAGAAATGCCAGCATCTTTTACTGAAGAGGCTGTTGGGTTTTAATTGTGGATTAACTTGGAAAAAAAAGATAAAATGTGTGAACCTTAATACTAAGAAATAAAATCTGATAAATTGCCAATTGTATAAAAAGATGGTGTTTGGATTAGATTAATAGCAGGAGAAGCATTTGGAGTATTTTTAACTTTTTTATTTAGTTATTTTATTTAATTATTTATCCATTAAAGTAAAAAGGTCCTATTTTTACAAGAACACCTGCTGTTTACATGGATGTAAGGCTTGATAAAAATGTAAAATTTAATCAAAAAATTCCAAAAGAATTTTAGGGTATGGTCTTTTTATATGAGGGAAGTTTAGTTTTAGGATAAAACCAGTAAAAAGTTTTAAATAAGTAAGTAGCTATTTTTGAACCAGACACTGAAGAAGCAATAAATATAACTGCTAGTTAAGAAGGTGCTAAATTTTTGTTAATTGCAGGAAGGCCAATCAAAGAACCTGTTTATAGCTATGGTCCCTTTGTGTTAGATTCGTAATAGAACCTTAATACCACATTTGAAGATTACTAAGAAGAAAAAAATGGATTTGAAGGTGCTCGTGGATGGCAATCAGAAATATAATTTTTAGCTGAACTTAATAATTAAAAGTGAAAAATAAATATTAAAATAAATTAAAAATTAAATGTGTTTTTTATAATTATTTATGTTTAATTAATTATATGATTACTATAATAATTTTCAAACTAAGTTACTCAATTTAATACTATTTTATGCTTTTTTAAAAGTATTTGAAGTTAAAAATAGTATTTTTAAATCAATTTATCAATTTTAGTTTGTAAAAATAAATATTATAAGTCTTTACATCTAACTAAATAACAAAATAAATATATTAATTTATGTTTGCATAAACTTAAAGGTCCTAAACAAACCAGAATGTTGAGGATTAAATTTTATTACTGTAATTATTTAAAGTTAAAATAAAGAACTTCATAGCTAATTAATATCAAAAAATTAATCTAATTAATTTTGCAAATTAAAAGTACAAATCAGAAATTTGAGAACATTATACTATTTTATTTTGATAAATTATATTTTTTTAGAATTTTAAAATTGTTAAATATGAGAATATTAATTTTTATGAAGGAAATTAATATTTAATAAACACTAAATATTATAAGTCTTTATAGCTAACTAAATAACAAAATAAATATATTAATTTATGTTTGCATAAACTTAAAGGTCCTAAACAAACCATAATATTGAGGATTCAATTTTATTATTGAAATTATTTAAAGTTAAAATAAAGAACTTCATAGCTAATTGAATAGCAAAAAATTAATCTAATTAATTTTTGCAAATTAAAAATACAAATCAGAAATTTGAGAACATTATACAATTCTACTTCAATAAATTATATTTTTTTAGAATTTTAAAATTGTTAAATATGAGAATATTTATTTCTTTGTAAATGAAGATAAAATAAAAATTATAATTTTTAATTTATTTTATAAAGGAAATTAATATTTAATAAACTCTAGTTTTATCCAAAATATTAAAATATTGTAAAAAAAAGACTTTTATTTTTTTATTTTTAAAAGTATTTTATTTTTTGATTTTATTCTATCATCAACTGTATCATTTTAAAAGTATTTTTTTCTATTTAGTTTTAATCAATAAGTGAAATCAAACAATAGTAAAAATTAGTTAATGTATGTACTTAACACAGTAAAAAAAAGCTTATGCTTTAAATTAATACTAATCATTAATTAATAAAAAAAACAAAACTTTAGTAAATTAAAATGAGTTAAGAAGTAATTTAAAATGTTGAAATCAGAGACATCTAATAAATGCTTTTACCTATCTCTTCTGCAGATGAGGATAGATAATTATTAACATTTTTAGCAGGTGCTTTATACGCATATGGTTAAGTAGAGAAAGCTTTACTAAGTAGTTTAATTTCTAAGATTGCTTAATTATTTTAGATTTCTTAACAAAATGGTTAAAATGAAATCAAATAAACCATTTTTAGATCTCTAATTAATAATACTTAATAAAAACCACTTATCTATGTAGAAGAGCTCTCAAAAAGTATCGAAGGATAAATAATTTGCAAAGAAAATAATGAAATAAATGTAAAATAAACATTTCTATAACAATTACAAATACTCAAACTTGACAAATATCATTTATCATAATCTTTAATATTTTAAAATATATAAGAATCCTAATAATTTGCTTTAAATTTGTTTAATTAATAAACCTTTTTTCTTTTCAATCCTAAAAGGAAAATTTCAATTTTAGAAATATTCTAATTGATAAAACTAAATTAATATTTTTTTCAAGTAGAATTAGGACAGAAAAATTATTTTAGATGTACAAATCATAGAAGGACAACAAGGATAAAAAGAAATACTTGATAATAATATAGGCGAATGCGAATTTAATTAGAGAGAATGTGATAAGAATGAAAAGCAATAAGCTAATAGCTTAAAAAATAGTGAGATTAATGTATAAAATTAACTATTTTATTTCACTCCAATTAGATTAATTAGATTGAAAAATTTATTTTGCTTTTAATTATTCTAAAATCATCAAATCAAATAAATTTCAAATAATTTACTATCTATTTTAAGTTTGATAAAATTTTCATTTTATAATGAGCAAATTATTTTTCAACCAAAATAAAATTTCTATCTTTTAAATTTATATTTTTTTTATAATTAGAATCAGGAAAATAAATCTATTTTAGATGTGCAAATATAAGAAGAAGTAGAATACTAAAAAAATTAATATGATAATTAAGGCAAATTAAGTTAAATTAAATGCGAGTTCAGTGAAACACAAGAAACAAACATATCAAAAAATATCAAGTTAAATGTAAAATAAAAAATTTTATATAATAATCAGTGTTTATTAAAAATACTTATCTTTCTCACAAAAATTCTAAAATAATCAAAAAATCAATTAAAACGATTAACAAATTAGAATTTTTTTTTTATCTTTCATGAGCAAAGATCTTTCAATTAAAATATCAGATTATCTCATAAATTTTCAAATACATTTAAAAATTAATATATTTTTAGTAGAATTAGGATTAAAAATCTAAATTAGATGAGCATAGCGAAGATGAAGAAGAAGAATAAAAGGAAGCTTATGATAATTAAGAAAAATTAAATAAGGTAGAACTCGATTTAAATGAAAGACAATAAAGAAACAGCATAATAAAGACTGAGTTAAATGTAAATAAAATATTTGATATTCTTATAATCAATTTAGATTAAAACATTTATTTTACTCACAGCTAATTTCAAATAATCAAAACTTATTATATTAATTTTATATAATTTATTTTAAACTTTTTAATACATTTTTTTTTCTTATAATTAGTTTATATTAAAACATTTATTTTACTCACACTAATTTCAAATAATCAAAACTTATTAAAAGAATTTTATATAATTTACTATAAACTTTAATACATTTTTTTTTCTTTTTTACAGAGATTTTGACCCAAAAAATAAATATTTCTTATAAATTTAACAGTAAATTGAATAAATTAATATTACTTAAAAATAGTGTTGGAATATAAAATCTAATTTTTATGATGAAAATTAAGAAGAGGAAGAAGAAGAATCAAAGGAAATGAATGAAATAAAAGGTTAATTAAATTAGATTCATTAATAATTAAAAGGAATGCAATATAGTGGTGATATAAATAATTTAAACTATGTTTGCAAAATATGTTAAGATTAAACAGAGAGTGAAGATTTTTATTATGCAGAATGTAATCATATTTTCCATAATCAATGCTTAGCTTAGTATTTGAATGAGTAAATTAGTAAAAAGAATATTTAGTTAAAATGCCCTCATGCTAATTGCTAATACGATATTCCTCAAACCACTTTAAAATAAATTTTAAATTAAGAATAGTTTGAAGCATTTTAATAAGTATCATTGTCAACCTTTTTAAATACGAATGATCTTTAAGTAATTTTTTAAATTACCGTTTTAATAATTTTATATAATTTTTTAAAGATTTAAAGGTGTCCAACTAAGGATTGCTTATTTGCTTTCGTAAATGAAGATAATTTGACCTTGCTGGACTGTCCATTTTGCAAAAAAATCTACTGCTTGAGTTGTAACTGCTTATATCATGAAAATTTAACATGTTAAGAGCATTAAATGTTAATAGGCAATTAAGTAATATTAAAATTGTCTTTTAATATTTATTTTTAATACTTCTCATTATGTATTAACTAATTTTTAATTATTTTTATATTAAATTAAGGAAATTAAAGGTAGAGAATAAGATTTAGATAGGAAAGAAAGCTTACCTTTTAAAAACAGTTAAATTTAAATAGAAAAAGTATCTACTAATTTAAATTAAATAAATAAATCAGATCAAGATAAGCATTAAAGCTTATAGAATAAATAATTAGAAGATGAAAATGACTGGAATTGTGAAATTTGTTGTGAAAATATGACAAACTCATTGTACTTACCTCTTTCGTGTGACCATATTTTCCATAAAAAATGCTTATCTTAATACTTTAACACATAAATCAGTGAAAAGAAGTTTCCTATAAATTGCCCAAGCTCAACATGCAACTTACCTGTCTAATAATATGACTTAGAAGAAGTCTTAAATGTAGATGAATTTTAAAAGTATGAATAATTTTGCTTGTAAAACTACATAGACTCAAACTAAGATGAAGTAAGCATACTCATTAATAACAATATTTTTTAATAATTTTTATATTTTGAAAGATGTCATGGTGTCTTACTCCTAACTGTGGATATGCTTTTATATTAGTCAGTGGTTAATATAGTCTTGACTGCCCAAAATGTATGAAATCTTATTGCTTAAATTGCAAATGTGAGTATCACAAAAATTAAACTTGCTAAGAATATAAAATTTCTAAAAATTTTACTGTAAAATTAGCTAAAAGTTACAATCATGATAAATATTTCCTTTTTTATGATAATAGGAAGACGATTAAAAATTAGAGCAACTTGCAATTGATTAGAAATTTAAGAAATGCTCTAAATGCAAAATGTGGGTAGAAAAAAACTAAGGGTAACTTATATATATTAATTAAAACTGATAAATTACTATTTAATACTATGTAAAGGTGTGATCATATGACATGTAGATGTGGACATTAATTTTGTTATAAATGTGGAGGACCTTATTTACAATGTGGTTGCCCTTTATATAATAATCTAAATTTAATTCGCTAACTAGACCATTAGGATTTAATGAATAGTTCCTTATTTGATGAATAAGTTATTTATAATAATTATTCATACGAATTTAATGATGATAGTAGTGATGATGATGATATTGATTTACCTTTTAATCATACCAGGATATATCCATAAAATAGTTTTAACTTTTATATATAATAAAATTAAATGTCTAATTTTAATTTTTAATAGAGATAAACTTAAATGATAAATTAGTAAAATTAAAGATAAAATGATTTGAACTAATTTAGACCACAAAATTAAAAATTCGGTTTTAAATTTTAGTAGAGTTAATCTTAAATTAGAAATTAGTAATTCTTTTAACAAAATATACCTAATTTAAAAAATAATCTTGAATAGAATTAAATCAGTGGTAATAATGATCATTTTTAAAATATGCACTAGATAGGAAAAGAGTAATTTATTTAACCATATTCTAGCTAGAATTTACACCATTAATTCAATGAAAATAATTTAAATCTGAATTATCAACCAAATTAATTTAATCAATTAGAAATAAATAGAGAATAGTAACTGTAAAATAGTTCTGAATAGAGTAGACATTTACCTATAAATTAAAATAACTAAACAAAATTAACTTAACAAAATTAATCTAAATTCAAAAAAAATTTAAAAAGTTAAAATAATTCTTACAATCGCAGAGTAAATGGAATTAGGAATGATTCCTAATACTAAAATAATCAAAATTCTACTTTATAATTCGACAGTATGATTTCTATTTAAAGACAAGGAAGTTTATTAGAGAATTCCTAAATTAATCTTTCAGAGAGTTAACATTATTTTAGAAATAGTTAAACCTAGCATTAGTTAATTTAAGATGATTTTCCTTAGTAAAAAAAGTAATCTGCTTAAGATTTAAATACAAGCAATAATAGAAGGAAAAATAAGAGAGGAAATGATAATGAAAATATCCAAAATAATAATTTTTAGCATTTGTTAATTTATGATGATTTTCCTTATCAAAAAAAGTAATTTTCTTAGGAATCAAATACAAGCAATAATAGAAGGAAATATAAGAGAGGAACTGATAATGAAAATATCCAAAATAATAATTTTAATAGTAGCTTTAACTAAAATGAATATGATTTAAATATTTAGTTTTCACCAAATCCATTCACTTAACCAGAAAACAATAAATATACATAAAAGACAGGAAATAGATACAATAAAAATTTCCAATATTAAAATAATAAAAATTCTACTTTCGAATTCAAGGATATGACTTCAGTTGATAATGAAAAAAATTAAAATAATCGTTTTAATAGTAGCTTTTATTAAAATGAAAGTAATTTAAATATGTCACCAAATCCATTCATTTAACCAGAAAGCAATCAATATACAGAAAAGAGAGGAAGTAGATACAATAGTAATTCAGTAAAATAAAACAATCGAAATTCTACATCTTATTTCAATGAAATCAATTAAGAAGTTTTATCTGCAACTTCTATTTAAAACCAAGAAATTTCATAAGATAAATTTTAACTTAATGAATTAGAGAAAATTCAAAATAGTTAAAATGAACATTAAAAAATGTAACATGATTTTAATAATTAATAACAATAATAAGTTTCTTAGGATAAAAATACAGATAGTAACAGAAGAAAATATAAGAAACCAAAAAAATTTAATCAAGAAAATAATATTAATTGATAAATTTTAAACAAAAATATTAGATTTAACTAAAATCAAAAAACTAACAAAGTATGGATATGCTCCATTTATTTAAATATAAAATATTTTAAATAATAATCTTCAATTAAAGAATATAAAACAAATTACATTTTAAACTTTTTTTTTATTTGTTATTCAAATTTACTTATTATTTATTTTGTATTTATATTATTTGTTTAGCTTATTACAATACTTACTGATTTTTTTAATATTTAATCTTCTTTAATTTTTTTAATTTGTGAATATTAACTTTTTATGCTTCATTTTTCTTCTTAAATAGAAGCTTAGGTTAATATGTTATTTCATAATTTTCTTTAGCAGATATCTCAAACAAATAAGTCATACCAAATGTAAAAGTAAGGCCTCTACATTCTTCAAAAGTTATTTAATACTATTTTTCCATAAAAAATTTATTTTCAATCAATATAATTTTAACAATGCTGTCTTTCTTTTTGGATTTAATTTTCTACTTAAAAGCTTAATACATCAATTATACTGTAAAAAATAATCAAAAAATCTACATTTTTCAATAATATATTATTAGTAGACTCGTGCCTTTAATTGCAACTTAGATCAAAAAAATATTTATTTATTTGGTTAGTAATCAGAAATATAGGTTTTAGCTGAAATTAAACATTAAAATTGATAGATATATAAATAATTTAAAAATTAAGTATATTTTTTTATTCTTTATTTAGTTAATTAACCTGATTAGAATTATTGTTTAAAGGTTTCTATCTAAATTACTCAATTAAATTTTATTTTAAACCTAGTAAAAATTATTTTATCTTTATTAATAATCTTATTAATAAAAATAAAGAAAATGATATTTTAAAACTAACAAAATTATAAAAAAATCTATCAAATTTAAGTTTATGAACAAGAAATTGAAAGAAATAATTTACATTTTATTGTAAAAAATATCTTAGGCTAAAAAGCCTGTTTTATTAAATAAATTTATAAATTTAACTTAATTGATAAAAAAAAGAAAATAAGATTTATTAAATGAATTTATAAAATTGATAAGAATAAAGAAAATAAGAAATTAAGGCAAATTAAATTACAAAACAATTTTTAAAATTTTTTTACTGTAAATTGTTAAAGGTTAAAAATAAATAAGTTATTGGAGAAATCTTTCATTGATTTTTTTTTTATTGAAGATTTTTCAAAAAATCAAAATAAAATAGTTAATTATTTTTTTATTTAAATTTATAGAAAAAATAAATTTAATAGATGCTATAATCTAATTTTATTTTAAGAATATTATAAAAAAATATTTTTATAATTTCATTTTTAAAAGTATTTTATTTTTTGATATTGCGTCTTCTAAGATTATTATATATTATTTTTAAAAGTATTTTTTTTTTATGTATACTATCGCTTTATAAATCAAATTAAATAAAAGGATTGAAGATAACATTATTTAATTTAATAAAATAGTATCAATCATTAATTTACGCAAAAATTAAGATAAATATCATTTATTAAAATGAGCGAAGAAGTAATTTAAAATTTTGAAATAAGAGACGTATAATAAATGTTTGTACCTTACTCTTATGCTGATGAAGATAGATAATTATTAGCATTTTTAGCTGGTACTTAATACGCATATGGCAAAGTATAGAAGAATTTGCTAAGTAGTTTAATTGCTAAGGTAGCTTAATTGTTTTAGCTATCTTAACAAAATGGCTAAAATGAAATAAAACAAACCCTTTTTGGATCTCTTATTAATAACTCTCAATAAGAACCCATTAGTTATGTAGAAGAACTATAAAAAAGCATCGAAGAATAAATAAATAGAGAAAAAAATGCTGAGGAAAATGTAAAATTTACTATTTCATATTTAACCACTTAAGTTTAATAAAAATCAAATATCTTGCTATTAAATATTCTAAAATACATTAAATTTCTAATAATTTGCTATATTTGTTTTTAATAGATTAGATTTATTTTTTTTCAAATTTCTAGTCAATTTTATAAAATATTCTAAATAATCAAAGCATCTAAAATAATTTTTTTAATCTTTAAAATTTTCTTATCTTTTTTATGAGCAAAGATATTTGAACCCTAAAATAATCAATTCTATATCTAATTAATTATTGATAATTAATATATTTTTACTAGTAGAATTAGGACAAAAAATATATTTTAGATGAAGAAAAAGCAGAAGAAGAATAGGAATAAAAGAAAATATAAGATAGCAATATAGGCGAATCAAATTAGATAGATTGTCAAGAGAACGAAACATAATAAAAAAATAGCCTATAAAGTAGTGAGATAAAAGTATAAAATTAACTATTTTATTTAAATTAAATGGAATCTTAATATTCTAAGATACAAAATCAAATAAATTTCTAATAATTTATTATTTATTTTTTCTTCTTCTTTTTTTCGTGAAATAAGCAATAAGAATTTTAAACCGAAATAATAAAATCTATTTTTAATTAATTTTGTAAATTAATATTTTTTTATTAATAGAATTAGGAAAATAAATCTATTTTAGAAAATCAAAATGAAGAAGTAGAAGAATAAAAAATTGCAGCTGAAAGCAAAGAAAAATTAATTTAAGTTGAAAACAAATCTATAGAAGAGCAAAAAAGAAATATCTTTGAAAATATCTAATTAAATGTAATATTTAAAAATTATTATGAATTTTAATTGAAAATGTTTATCGTGCTCTTAATTTTTATAAATAATAAAAATATCTAATAAAAGTTAATGATTTATTATTTATTTTTAATATTAAACATTTCTTTTTTGAGCTGAGATTTTCATGAATAAAAAATAAAATATATTTTATAAATTTAATAATTTATTTTACAATTTGATATTTTAAAAATAGAACTAGAATTTACCCCCTATTTTAAGTGATGAAAGTGATGAAGAGGAAGAGGAAGAAGAAGAATCTAAGGACATGTATGATTAAAAAGGCTAGTTAAAATTGATTAAATTAGAATTAAAAGGACCAAAATATAACGATGATTTAGAAAATTCAAACTATGTTTGTAAATTATGTTATGATTCAACAGACAGTGAAGAATTTTTTTTTGCTGAATGTAATCATATCTTCCATTAGTAATGCATAGCTTAGTATTTGAATGACTAAATTAGTTAAGAAAATATTTCACTAAAATGCCCTCATACCGATTGCTATTATCAAATTCCTCAAACAAATTTAAAAGAAATTTTAAATTAAGAATAATTTGAAATTTATCAACAAATATCATTATCAGCCTTTTTTAGTAATAATGATCTTTAAGTAATTATTAATTAATTTGCTGTTTAAATAATTTTAAAATAATTTTTTAAAGCTTTAAAAGTGTCCAAATAAGGAATGTTAATTTGCTTTCTTAAACGAAGATCATTTATCTTTGTTTGACTGTCCATCTTGTAAAAAAATTTACTGTTTGGCTTGCAACTGTTTATATCATGTAAATTAAACATGCGATGAGCATTAAAGTGAACTCAGAGTTTAGGTAATATAAACTTGTCTTTTTAAAATTCATCATTCTTCTTTTTCAATACTTTTTAATTATTTTTTCACAAATTAATCTTTAATTAATTTTATATGAAATTTAGCAAACTCAAAATACATTACAAGCTTAAGGTGGGAAAGAAAACTTACCCTTTTAAAACAACTAAATTTAATCAGAAAAAATATCTACAACTTTAAACAAATTAAATAATTCAGACTAAGATAAGCAGTAAAGCATGTCTATTGAAAGCAAAAAAATCTTAAATGAATAAATACCTAGCAGCATTAGCCAAATAAATTAATAAGGTGATGAAATTGATTGGGATTGTGAAATATGTTGTGAAAATATGATAAGCTAAGAATACTTACCTCTTATCTGTGATCATATTTTCCATAAAAATTGCTTAGCTTAATACTTTAATACCTAAATCAGTGAAAAGAAGTTTCCTATAAAATGCCCTAGCTCTAATTGTGTCATACCTATTTAATAATAAGACTTACAGGAAGTCTTAAGCTTTAGTGAATTTTAAAAGTATGAAAAATTTTGCTTGCAAAACTATATAGACTCAAATTAAGATGAAGTAAGCTTTCATATAAATAACAAATTTTTTTATTAATTATTATTTTTTCAAAGATATCATGGTGCCCCACTCCTAACTGTGAATTCGCTTTTATCTTAGAAGACGGATAATATACTCTTAAATGCCCATTATGCAAGAAATCTTACTGCTTAAGTTGCAAGTGTGATTATCATCAAGGACAAACTTGCTAAGAATATAAAATTTCTAACAACTTTTCAGTAAAAATTATTTGATAATACCAATCATTCATTAATTGTAAATATTTTTTAATAATAAAAGGAAGATGATAAAAAATTAGAGTAACTTGCAATTGGTCTAAAATTTAAGAAATGTTCTAAATGCAAAATGTGGGTAGAAAAAAACTAAGGGTAACTTATAAATTTTAATTAGCATTTATAATTAATAAATTAATGGTAGATCTAATTTTTTTATTTTAATAAAAGGTGTGACCATATGACATGTAGATGTGGCTATTAATTTTGTTATAAATGTGGAGGAGTTTATTTAAAATGCGAATGCACTTAATAACAGTATCCATTTATGAATTTTAATTAACGTTATGATAATTTTGATATTATGGATGATTAGCCTAATTTTAATTTGTTTAATGACAGAGTTAGAAACAGAAAACGTTAAAGTTTATTTGGAAATAACAATGGGTAATTCAATTAATAATTTATACCTATTTAACAAAACAATAGTTTGTAAGCTTAAAACATTGGTAATGCTGCTGGCTTTTAAAGTAGAAATTAGTAAAGTTTTTAAGGCTTTTAAAATGTTAATCTCCTAAAATAAAATAGGAATAGAGAATATAAAGGAAATTAACAAAATTAGAATTTAAAATAATAAAATAATCTCAATTTACCATAATTAAATAATTTCAATTTACCATAATTAAATAATCTCAATTTTACTTAATAACTCAATAGTACCTAATAATAATTATAATAATAATAGTTACCTACAAATAATAATTTCTTAAGCTTCAATGAATTTGTTTAAAGACAATAAAATTAAACAAACCAAGTTCAAAATAATTTTATAAGAAGTTAAGATTAAATTATAAATAGTTTAAACTAAAGTTAATTATTTCCTAATTATTAATAATAAATTCCTCTGAATTATAGTAATAGAGACAATAATTAGATTAAAAGGTAATATTAGGGACAAAATTAATAAAATGAAGGATCATTTAATTAAACACTTAACAATTATTAAAATTTAAATCTTAATGCTAGCATGAATTAAAATTTAATAACTAACTAAAATAGAACTAGCAATACATTTAATTAAAACATTTAATAAAATCTAGCTAATGATCCATTTATTTAAACTTAAAATACTCAAAATATGATGAGTATTTAAGATATATAAAAGTAATGATACTCAAAATAGTGATAAGCACACTTGATTCTATAAAATAAAATTAATTAAAAGACTATTAATCAATAAATATATATTGATCTTTAATTAATATAATATAAAGACAAATTAAATTTTACTAACTAAATTTAATTTGTTCGATTGTTTATTCAAATTTACTTTAGTCAATTTTGTATTTTATTCAATATCCATAACAACTAAAAGGTTATTTTTTTTTACTAACTTTACTAAATTTTGATTATTATCATTATATGTTTAATTTTCATCTCAGTTAAGGTCAACAATGTTTTTAATAATTCCATTATTTTTTACTTTCCTTAGCAGATAATTCCAAAGAAATAAGTCACACAAAATGCAAAAGTAAGTTCTCTACATTATTCAAAAGTCATTCAGTATAAAAAGTATCAACATTAGTAAATTTATAAGCAAATAAAAAAATATTATAAGATGATTTATTTATCTTAATAAAATAAAATAAAAAGTGTATGTATTGAAAAACGAATACTTCTTGATTATAAACATTTTCAAATAGGAAGACAATACAAATATAAAATATATAAGCATAAGCTTTAGATCAAATTTTATACACGCCTTTTTTGGTAATACTTATTATATTCTATTACAATTTTAGATTATATTTTTTGTGATATTTTTTGAAGACTTTTCAAAAAGTTAAGATAAGGGAATGTGAAGTGATGACGCTAAAACTTTTAATTTATTTTGATAAAAGATATTTTTAAATAATAGACTCCGCCTATTATCTTTATGTCCCAAATATTCTCTATTTCATTTTTGAAAGTAAATTTTTAAAAAGTTTCTAATTTTTAGATTGTATGTTTATCAATAAAAGCATTATTTTATATTTAATATTAACTCAAAAGTAAAATCAAACAATAGCAAAAATTGTATTTATCTTAATAAAATAAAAAGAGTCTGTAAAAGCGAATAGTTCATGATTATAAATATTTTCAAATAGGATGACAATACTAATATAAAAAATATAAGAATAAGCTTGAGATCAAATTTTATACATGCCTTTTTTGGAATACTTATTATATTCTATTACAATTTTATATTATATTTTTTTTAAAACTTTTCAGAAAAGTTAAGATAAGAGAATGTCAAATGATGACGCTAAAACTTTTAATTTATTTTGATAAAAGATATTTTTAAATAAAAGACTCCGCCTATTATCTTTATGCCTCAAATATTCTCTATTTCATTTTTGAAAGTAAATTTTTAAAAAGTATCTAATTTTTAGATTGTATGTTTATCAATAAAAGCATTATTTTAAAAGTATTTTTTTATACTTAATTCTTATTCAAAAGTACAAGCAATAGCAAAAATAGATTAATAAAATATACAAAAATTTAGATAAATACCATAAATTAAATGGCTTAAGAATTAATCTAAAATTTTGAAATCAGAGACGTGTAATAAATGCTATTGCCTATATCTTCTGTAGGTGTGGATAAATAATCACTAAAATTCTTAGCTGATGCTTAATTCGCATATGGCAAAGTAGAGAAGACTTTAATAAGTAGTTTAACTGCTAAGGTAGCTAAATTAATTTAGATATCATAACAAAATGGTTAAAATGAAATCAAATAAACCATCTTTACATCTCTAATTAACAATACTCTATATGAACCATTTATTTATTTGTTTGGAAGAAATCTCAAAAAACCATAAAAGGATAAATTAGCAAAAAAAATAATGAGATGATCTTAAAACTAACTTTTTTATTACACAAATACTAGTTGAAAAGAATACAATTTTATTAATTAAAAAGATTAAAGCAAATTATTTGAATTCTAATGTCATTTAGAACATTTAAGATTAAGATAAATGATTTTTATCAAAATTGAGTATAAAATAAAAGTTTCTATCTAATAAATACTCTAATTCACTAATTCGCAAAACAAAATTAATGTTTTTTTTGCAAGGAGAATTAGATAAAAAAATTTATCTTAAATGCAGAAATCATAGAAACATTTTTTTAATTAATATTTTTCAAATTAGAATTAGAATTAATATTTTTCAAATTAGAATTAGAATTAATATTTTTCAAATTAGAATTAGAATTAATATTTTTCAAATTAGAATTAGAATTAAAAATTTACTTCAGATGAGGTGAAAAAATTTTATGATATTATAATCAGCTTAAATTAAAAATGTTTATTTTATTCATAGCTAATTTCAAATAACCAAAAAATTGAATAAAATTTTTAATAGTTTACAAAATAAATTTAAAAAAAATCATTTTTCTTCTTTTTTAGATTTTTTAGAGAGATTTTAACCCAAAAAAATAACTTTTTCAATTTTAAAGTTTAATAAATTAATATTTAAAAAAATTAGTGTTGGACTGATGAATCTATTTTTTATCATGAAAAAGAAGAAGAAGATGCTTATGATAGTTAAGTCAAACTAAATCAGATATAAAAAAATTTAAATGAAATACAACAAAGAAAAAGCTTAAACAATAACAATTTAAATGTAAAATTATAAATATTATTCTTATTATCAGCTTAGATTAAAAATATTTATTTTATTGATAACTAATTTCAAATAACTAAAATATTGAAAAAATAAATCTATCTTCTATTTTTAACAGTTAATTCAATAAATTAAAATTTTTAAAAATTAGTATTGGATTATAAAATCTATTTTTGATGATGATGTACATAATGAAGATGAAGAATAAGAGGAAATTAATGATATAAAAGGCTAATCAAAATAGATTGATTAATAATTTAAAGGAATGTAAAATAATGATGATTCATTAAATTCAAACTACGTTTGCTAAATAAGTTAAGATTAAATAGAGAGTGAAGATTTTTTTTATGCAGAATGCAATAGTATTTTCAATTAGAAATGCGTAGATCAGTATTTGGATGAATAAATTAATAAAAATAAGATTCAGTTAAAATGCCCTCATACTAATTTTGAGTACGAAATTCCTTAAATTAGTTTAAAAGAAATTTTAAATTAAGAATAATTAGAGGCATAATAATCGTTATAATAAGTATCATATTCAACCATTTTAAATAAGAGTGAACTTCAAGTAATTTTTTAATTTTTGCTTTAATAATTGAAAATGTTATGAGCATTAAATGCTACTCAGTCGTTGAATTATATTAAACTTGTCTTATTATTTTTTACATAATACATTAACTAACCTTTAATTACTTTTAAATTAAATTAAGGAAATTAAAGGACAACCTTTAGATACGAAAGAAGACTTGTCATTTAAAAATAGCCAAATTTAAGCAGAAAAAATATCTACTAATTTAAACTAAATAGATAAATCAGATTAAGATACGAATCAAAGTCTTTAGAGCAAATAATTAGAAGATGAAAATGATTGGAACTGTGAAATATGCTATGAAAATATGATAAGTTCATCATACTTATCACTTTCTTGTGACCATACTTTCCATAAAAAATGCTTATCTTAATACTTTAATACCTAAATAAGTCAAAAAAAGTTTCCTATAAATTGCCCAAGTACTAATTGCAACTTACATGTCAAATAATTAGACTTAAAAGAAGTGTTAAGTACAAATGAATTTTAAAAGTATGAAACATTTTGCCTGTAAAACTACATAGACTCAAACTAAGATGAAGTAAGCTTTCTCTTTAATAACAACATTTATTTATAGTTTTTATATTTTGAAAGATATCATGGTGCCTTACTCCTAACTGTGAATATGCTTTTATTTTAGCCAGCGGTCAATATAATCTTGACTGTCCAAAATGTATGAAATCTTATTGCTTAAATTGCAAGTGTGAGTATCACAAAGATTAAACTTGCTCAGAATATAAAATTTCTAAAAATTTTACAGTAAAAATTAGCTGAAAGTTACAATAATCATAAATAATTCCTTTTTTTATAATAATAGGAAGATGATTTTAAATTAGAGAAACTCGCAGTTGATTAAAAATTTAGGAAATGCTCTAATTGTAAAATTTGGGTAGAAAAAAACTAAGGGTAACTTATAAATATTTTATTTTTTATAAATTTATCTTTTTAATTTTTTACATCTATAAAAGATGTGATCATATGACATGCAGGTGTGGCTATTAATTTTGTTATATATGTGGAGGAGCTTATTTAAATTGCGATTGCCCTGAATAGGATTATCTACTTGATAATCACTATCTGTAAGCTCTTGATAGTATTTATTAAATTAATTATTTGGATTTTGATGATGATAGTGATGATGATAACCATAATTATAATTATAATCATAATCACATGTATAATGATAATGATAGTGATAGTGATGATTATTTCTTATCTATTTCTCTCAAAAGAAGAATACGAAGCTTTACACAAAGACATCAATATAGGTTTAATTTTCTTTTAGAAAGTAGATAATTTTAAGACAATATAATATAACCATAATAATTAGATTAATAATTATATCTTAATTATCTCGATTTAACTCATAGTAAACAAAAATTTAGGTAGCTCTTAAGTAATTTTAAATTATGTAGATAAAAAAAAAATACAGTAATTCAATGTTTAACATAAAGCCATGGAAGTTTTAAAGATAGTTTCTAAAGTAATTTTTTATAGCAGTAAGATAATATTATAAGTAGTTAAAACTTTAATTATTTAGTTGAAAATAATTTTCCTCATTAGTAATAAAAATTTACTTAGGATAAAAATCGAAACAATAATAATAGGAAATATAAGAAACGGAAAAGTTCAAATCATTTATAAATTTTAGATGATTTTCATAATTAATAATAACAACTTTCTAAGGATAAAAATAGATATAATAACAAATTGAAATACAGGCAGCGGCATAAACAAAAGTGAGACAACTTAAATTTTTGGATCAATACCTTTATTTGACCATAGAATATACAAAATTTAATCTTTAATTAAATAATTAATACACTTATATATATATATTTTCAAATAACATTTTAATTAATAAGAATAATTTAATTGGTTATTAAAATAAACTTTTTGTTTATTTTTTGTTTTATTTATTTGTTTGCTCAATTGCAGCAATTAGTAGTTTTTTTATTTTATTTTTAACCTCCATCAAGTTTTTTAGTTTGGGATTATTATCTTTTTAAGCTTAATTATTATTCTCTAATAGCAGCTAAGCTAAATATAATTTTTAATGATTCAGTTATTTCTTTATTTTCTTTAGCAGATGTCTCAAAGAAATAAGTCACACCTAATGCAAAAGCAAAGTTTCTACCTTCTTCATAAGTTATTTAACGCTATTCTTCCATATCAGATTTATTTCCAATCAATATAATATCACTAAAATTTTAACAATACTTTCTTGCTTTATTGATTTAGTTTTCTACTTATAAAAAGCTATTTCTATCTACTATACTGTAAACAATAACCACAATATCTGTATCTTTCAAGAAAAGATTATTAGTAGGCTAGTACTTTTAATTGCCGCTTAGATCAAAAAAATATATTTTTAAATTATCATTTTAATATAATTTCTGGGTTAAATATCCCCCAATCGTAGGATCATAAATTTGGTTAAATTAATTATCTAAATATCTGTTTACAATTTATGTTTTGCCTACTTAAGTTTCTCCTAATAAAGCTACCTTCAAATATATTTTGTGATCAATTCTACTAATATGATCATTTACATTCAATTAAACATCTTAAATTTTTATTTCTTTTTTATAATTATTATTATTAACTTAAGGATTTTTGCTTTTAGATTATATTAGTGGTTCATACAGGCACTGTTCTTCTTAAAAAGTAATATCTTCATTTTTTACTATTCCTTTTTATAAATTAGCTCCTTATTAAATATCTATTTGATCCAATTAACTCTCTATATCTTTATCAATTTTTATGGATGCATTTTATTATTAAATATTTATTGAAATAGGATTGTTTAAATCACTAATTTAATATTTTTTTCTTAAAAATAACAATATTTCTTAATTAACTTTAAAAGATCTAATTTAATTTAATATAGCTTAGCAGTCAGGTCTATCATCGGGATTAGTTGCAATAAGAGATTCAAGAAGTGATCTTAAAGGTTGAGGTGTGCCATCTAAAATTTAATCCTTGTGAGATTACTAAATTCTAATAACATCTAAAGGATTTAGTTTAAGTAGTAATTCACATATTATAAGACCAACAGAATAAATATCTGAAGGTAAACCAAATTATATTTATGAATTATCTTCTTTTTTTTCAGGAGCCGCATACATAATATTTCCTTATTTTGTTAAAGCCTAGTTGGTTACAATAAGCTTAGCTAACCCTAAATCACCAATTTTAGCTTAAAAATCTTTTGTTAAAAGAATATTTTGAGGCTTCAAATCTCTATGTATAATTTTTTTCCCCTATAAATACTTAATTCCAAGCACAATATTCTCAGCTAAGTCAATCAAGGTAACAGGTGATTATAATCCAAATTAGTATGGATTTTTTAGAAATTAATCCAGGGTTCCTTTTTCTGCGTATTCCATCAGAAAGCATAATTTACCATCTACTTATAAACAATCATAGAATTTAATAATAAACGGGTGTTAGATTTACTATAATATTTTAAATTCTTTTTAATACTCTTCTACAGCACCCTCATCAACTAACATTTTTAAAGCAAATATTCTATTTTTCGTAAGTACTTTATAGACTTTTGAAAAGCAGCCCTTTCCTAATTCTTCCCTTCTGTAAAAAACCTCGCCATTAAATTCAAAATAGATATTATTTTATTCATCAATCATCAAATTGCATTATTAAATTTCATAATCTAGACCTTAAAAAGAACTATGTGCAAAATTTTAAATATCTTTAAAGTATGAGAACCTTTCTTAACTCATTATTTCATCCTTATTTTGAACACAAATTTTACTGCAGCATAAGCACCACATTTGACTTAAAAATAAATTTATTTAAAAAATATCTTTTTTTTATAGAATATTGTTTTAAAAGATAGCTAATATTAACTAAATTGTATCAAAATATAAAGGCATTCATCTCATAAAAAAATTGATAATTAAAAAAATAAGGATAGAAGAGATAAACTTACAGTTTCCCTTCGTTAATCAAATAATGAATAAGAAATTAGGTACTTAAACAATCAATTAAATGAAATAAATTTTATTAAACAAGAAGCAAAACTTTTTAAATGTTTTAATTTTTTTTAATATTGATTTTATTTCCTTACCTTTAAAAAAGCATATAAATTTGCTTTTCATATTTTAAGTAATAAATTAATTTGTAATATAAATTATTATAATTTTATAAATAAAAATGTTAAATGTAAAAAAATGATTGAAAGAGGTTTATAAATTTATTTATAATAAATTTGAATAGTTTTTAATAAAAAAAGAGTTAATAAGCTAAAAATTTCATTATTATATAAAAATTAACTATAGCTATTAAATAAATATTTAATAGAATGTTTTTTTCATTCAAAGTTTTACAATCAATTAAATTATTTATTAACAAATTTAAAATTAAAACCCTACTAATTTATATAAATTTATAATTAATTAATAAGCGTATTATCAAAATTAAGTTTATTATTACTCGATATAAAAAATAAAATACAGAAATTAGATATAATAGGAAATAAATCATTTTTATTAAAAAAAGCAGAATGAGAGGTTTTGAAAAATTATCAAAACGTAACAAGATTGTAAAGTAGGAGAACTTTGTTTCTTATATTTAGAATTTTTACTAGTATAAAGTTTCTAATGTTGAATAATTAAAAGATTAAAACAGAATAATTATTAAAATTTTTGAGTAATGTAAATAAGAATTTCTCAACTTAATTTCTTAAATTAAAAATATGGATAACATAAAATAAATTTAAATTTTTTAGTATAAACCAGTCAATTCAGCTAAATTATTTACTATTTTGTAGTAAAATATTTAAACATTCTCTAATTTAAACACTTTTGAAACAGAATTTCAAAGGAAATTTTCGATTCGTTTTGAAGAAGCTAAATTATTATCTATGAGTTTTAAAAGTAGTATACAATATTTGGTTATTAAGTTTGGTTAAATAGATTAAATTTCATACTTATAAATAATAAACGGTTTCAAAAATCTTCGTGATTTGCTTGAAATAAATCTTAAAATAAATTATACAAATTAATTGGATATTAACGATGTGTATATTTCTATTTCAGCTTTTAAAAATTTAAGAAAGCTATAGCTTTTGATAAATACCTAATACATTAACTATGAAAGATAATAAAATTTGTGTTTGACTGAATGTGAGTATATTGAGACAAGTCTCCTTGAATTCAATTAAATTAACTCATTGAAATAAGCATAAAAACTCTCTAGTTTAAATTTAATATTTAATTTTGTAGATAAGGATTTATTTAATAGATTTATCAATCATCATTTAAATTATATTACTGATATTTCTAATTTAGAATTATAAATTGAATTATTTGATTAACAGACCAAAGAATTCTTAATATTTGTTATATAGCAACTTAGATCTCTTAAAAAAGTTATAATATTTATGAGTACAATTGAAATAGACTTGTAAAGTTTATTTTAAATAATTGAGCTTAACTCATAAATAAATACATTTGGTCTATTTTTGTATGAGAACCCTATAATCGTTAAGGAAACTCCATAAATCAAATTAAGTAACTTGAAAAATTTATCTATAGAATGTGATCTAAACAAATAAGAAGACGAATTTAATTTCATAAAATAGCTCAAAGCAATAGATAATTTGTACACCCTTGAATTGATGAGCTTTGAAAATAAAGTGAAAATTTTTAAATTAAAAAGATTGGTTAAAGTGACTTATCTTTCTATTTGAATATAAAATTATAATTTATATAATGATTTATATTATTTTGCCATTTAGTAAATAAAGTAAATTAAATTTTATTTTACATTCTCTTTTACTGTTACTGGGAAAATACTGAACTTGAAAAATTTATATCATAAAAATTAAAGCAGAATCTAAAAAAGTAAGAACTCAATAAGGTTTTTAAATTTAAAAAACTTACAAATTTAAAAAATTTCTTATTTATAAAAATATCAGGAACTAACACAAAAGAATAACTTAAATATTCAATTCAATAACTGCCTGCAATGGCCTATAAATAATTTAACTTAAATTTTAAACCAAAATTAAATTTATTTTAAAAATATACTTGAATCATCTTACCTTTGTATTTTCTTAAATTCAATAGGATATCTAAAATGAAACTAATCTAGGCATTTTTTTTACAGACATTTTAATTTTTGATTACAAAAATATATTTGATTAAATCTGATAATTGTTTCTTTCATTTGTTAATCTAAATAAATAAATAAATTATTAAAAAAAATAATTTATGTAAATTTTTCATGTTTAGAAAATAAGAAATTTATTTGTAGTTTTAAAAAATAAGGATTTTTTTATGTAAAGAATAAATTAACTTTAAAATAATCCTCAAAACTCGTATGCCTTTAAATTATCTGAAAACAGATGCCAAATTTAGTAATTAAGATTTTTATTCTTCACTTAAATTCTTTTCATTAATTAAGAAAGTACTATAAAATTATAAAAATTTAAATAAATAAATAAAATAAATATAATTTATAAATAAATACAAAGACTTACTATGCATTATTAAATTATATGGTGAGTTATTGTAAACTTTTACATTGAGATAGGTACCTGCAAAGCTCAAAAAATTCAAAAATAGTTTTAATTGGTTTTGAATAAAGTGAAAAACATTCCCTTAATATTTAGGAATAAAAATAATTTAAAATAGTATAAAAGTTTCACTAATCAATCAATCAATTAAGTAAGTAAGTAGGTTGATTGTTAAATTTTAAATTAAATTTATTATGGATACCTTATATTAATTTCTAGTCTTCTTAGATTATAATTATTTACTAAGGCAGGAGCTATAACTGCAGATTATCTTTAGAAGTTTAAATAACTATATAATAATATTTATAATTAATAAATAAATAATTTCATTATATAAAAAACTAAAAATTTTTGAATTTGTTTTTGCAAAAAAGTATTTTCAAATTATTTAGAATGCCTTTGTTTAAGTATAAATAATTTTTAAGTACATGCAATCTTAAATTAAATTACAAGCATTTTACTTATATGGAATTTTACTGATAGTTTAATATTAAATTTACTTGAAAAAGTAGATAATTTTTTTTTCTTAGGTATAAATTAGTAAAAATAAAATTGAGAAATTACTCCAAATTTAGAGTGAATTCAGATATACTTTTTAAATATGATATCTCATTAGCAAAATTTATAATTCTATTTTTTTCTATGTACTTAGGAGTAAACCAAGATATTTACGAAAAATCCATTTTTAATTTAAATAGGTTTTTCAATTTAGCCAAGTGACTAATACCAAGTTACAGATTCTGATTACCAACATTGATAGGATTTTCACTAATAAAATATTGAGTTATAAAATAATATTTTGTTCAATTTTAAATAATATTTTTAATTAAATTTATTTTTTTTAATTTAACAAACAAATTACGAAAGATCAATAACTAAAGAGTTGATATTAGAGCAGTTTAATAAAGAGCTAAACAAATGAAATGTCACTCTCTCATTTATTTAATTTTAGCTTTTTAATAATTTATAAAGATTTTTTAGTTATAATTGATTAAAATAACACTCTATTATTCAGATATCATTTATCTTTAATTTTAAATATAAAAGATTTAATTAAAGGGGAAATATTATAACATTTTATCAAACTAATGAATATAAATAGTATCTTTTTAAAATATTTAAATTTTACCTCAGAAGTATTTCTAATTCAGATAAATTCTTTAAATTTTAGAAAATAAATTAGAAATTAGGCAAATCGTATGGTTATATTTTATTTTATCTTAAAATAAAAAAAAAATATATTCTAAATATATTTTTATAAGAATTTAAGGTTTATACTTAAAATTTAAACTCATTTAATTCAGATTTTCCCATTTTACAGCAATATTTCTAAATGACAAAGGTATATCTTTAAATATTCTATTTCCCCTTTATTTAAAATTTTATTTAAATAAATCATATTAAATTTTTTAACTAAAAAAACAATTTAGATTTAATTTATTTTCTATTAATTTAATGTTTTTTATAATTTTCAAGTTATTACTCTAAATCTAAGTTTATTGACACAAGGCTCTAGCAATTTTAAAGACCCGTCATTAAATCGAAAAAACTCTTTCCATTTATACCATTCCTTCTTTTATATATAAATTAATTCAAATATTTTGTTTAGTGAGTTTTCTTTTGTTTGGATTTGATTTTAGAGTTTTTTTCTATTTATTTTTTGAAAAATTTCATTTATGTTCATAAAAAATTGTATTAAATTTAGAAAGACTCTTTTAAATTTAAGGTTTTTAAATTTGATGTATAAAAAAATAAATAAATAAATGCATAAAAAATATGTTTTACACTTTGAATATAAGAAATAAAATATAAATTGTTATTATTTTAAAATGTGATTTACCTGAACTAAGAATTCAAACTTTATAAATTTTTACATCTTGATATAGCAGATGTGAACAAATTAATTTTCTATCCAAGGCTAGTTTCACTTAAGAATTTTAAAAAAGAAAAATGTTGATCTTAATAAATTTAAATTTTATATAATTAATAATGAAAATTAGATAAAAATTTATAAATTGATTTTGAATATTACTTGAATTTTAATTCGATATTTATGAGATTTTCTAAAGAATATTTTTAAAACTATTAAAATTAATTATATTTTAATAAATGTTTTTAAAATATTATCTTTACATCTTTAAAATTTGCAAAGTTGTTATTTTATAAAATAAATTCATTTTATTAACAACTTTCTCTTCTAACTAGCTTTGATTCATCCTCATTATTATTCATTGTACTTCTAAGATTAGATTCACTTTTAATGTTTAATAAATATATTTATGAATTTATAATTTTTGCTAGTTAAAAATGAAAAGAGTAGTAGGTGGGTTGCATTAATATTTTTTGTATTAATAATAAAATTTTGAAAACCTTTTAAAAATAGTTTCTTAAAGTATAGTAATCTCATTTAAGCAACAACATAATTTATAATTCTAAAAAAATTACATTTTAAATTTAAAATCAAGCTTATTTAAAATATTATCTCTGGTTGCAAATTTGTGAGATTTTTCAAGTTTTAAGATACAAAAAAATAATATTTTGATAAAAAATACTC
Source organism: Tetrahymena malaccensis 436 (assembly GCA_000231845.2). Taxonomy (NCBI): domain Eukaryota; phylum Ciliophora; class Oligohymenophorea; order Hymenostomatida; family Tetrahymenidae; genus Tetrahymena; species Tetrahymena malaccensis. The sequence continues at coordinate 283,120 of AFXY02000798.1, read as the reverse complement.
AAAGGTTATGGTAACATCGCTATGCTAGGTAAAACTATTATTCTGTAACATTATTTATTTTGAAATCAGAAGATATTATCTACTTTTAATTATAGATTTAAGTGACCTTTTTTTTATATAATTAATCTGATTTTTTAATATGTTCTCAAACAAATTTTTTTGATGAAAAATAAATTATCCTGTTGCGATAAATTCTCATCATTAAATTTTTAGATTTGGTAAAAAATAGTCATCATTAAAATGAAATAGTTTCTAATTAAAAATTTAAATTAATTAATTTTTTCATTTTATTACAAAATTTTTCCTAAATTTATTTTAAAGTATGTGGATTAATTTACTTAAAACCTAAATTTTTATGATAATTTATTTTTTCAAAATAACAAATAACATTCAATATTTTTTAAAAGTAAAAATAGCATTGGTAAAAGTGGCTCATTAAAATTGTGCTCAGCTTTAATAAAATGTATTAACATTGTAAGTTTGATTATTAATCTCAAGTAATATAAATATTAAATTATTTTTATTTTTTATAAATTTTATATTTATTAATTATATTGGCTAAATTAATAAAATGGCTTTGATTAAAAAATTTTGAAATATTAAATTTATTTTGTTAATGTTTATGGTTAAAAGTGCTGACGAGACAGATTTACTTTATAATGCAAAATTAAAGACAATAATTCACAAAATGAGAAAATTAACAAAAAAGAAGATATTTTTATTCTATTGAAATAAATGTAAAAATCTAATAAATTAAAAAAAATGATTTAATTAATTTTACATAAACTCTTTAAAAGTATGTTTTTTATATTTATTAATTATTAAAACCACAAAATAATTAAAATAAGCTAGTTATAATATTTATTTTAAAATTAAAATAACTTTTGATTATTAGAAGAAAATAAAAAAAATAAAATATGTTTTTATTAGATTATTTATTTCATTTTTGTAAATTGTTTTCAAAAATAAAAGTTTATTTTAAAATATTAATACCCTATTTTTCATTAATAATTGAGAAAAAATGATAATATGTCATCAAAGTTAAGAATTATATTTATAATGATATTTTTTGGATGATAAGCTTAATTCAGGTCAAGTGCAATAATTAAAAAGCATTATCCTAAATCAAACTATTTTTTTTCTATAAATAATGAGTTACTTATTATTAATTTGATGAAATTAAATTAAGTAAAAAAAGATAAACAAAAATACATTTATTAAATTAAAAAGTGGTAATTTATAACTTTTAATACTTCTACTAAAGTAAAAAAGATATAGAGAGATACAAAGTTTATAGTAGGATGGTTTATTCAAAATTAGATTTATTTTCTTAATAGTTTTCATTTAATATTGGAGGAAAATCTTTGAAAAAAGGAACTTTATTTGGTTCACTAATTTCAATAATTATTGTTGTAGCTATTGTTTATTACCTAGTTTACCTTTTTTAGTAATACATTAGCAATTAAATTTCACCTAACTACAAGGCTCAAAATTTTATTACTGAAGATAGTATATCTATCAATTTAAACTAAGATTTTATAGGCTTCAGGTTTGAAAACGACTTAAACACAAGTATAGATATTTTATAAGAAAAATAAGGTAGAATCTACATTGTTTATCTTGCTTTTTTGTTCTACTAGAATCAAAATGATTACTAAATGATAAAATTGGATATCATAAAATGTGATAATCCTCATCTTAAAGGGTATTATTGTTTAGATTTCAGCAAAGTTTCTAATTATACTCTAATTCAAAATCCTAACGATGAAATTTAATCTCAAATTCAGATTTTTACTTATGGCTGCTTAGATATAGACACTTAAAAAACTTTTGTCCCTGAAAACTGTGCATCCTAATCTGATATTAATAATGTCATTAATGCTGTTTATGCAGGTGTCAAATTCAAATTAAGTACTTCTTAATATAATACTGAAACGCATAAGATTTAATCTAGCTATAGAACATTCTTCATTTACACTTTGTAAGATGCTTAAATAATTTCTACTTTTAAGTCGTAAAAATAGACTACTTAAGTGAAACAAGGAATGTTTTTTTAATCTTAATATAATTTTTCTTCTCCATTTTAATACGATTTATAAAACTAAAGTTTAATTAGGGCTGATTGCTTATCATAAGCAGGAGTCAGCTACTACAGTTAAGCAACTATTTTAGTTGATGAAATTTTTTAGCAAATTTAAATTTAATACCCAACAATACCTCAATTATTTGCTCTTGTTAATAGTGTTCTTACTCTATTAATGATTTTTGGGGTTTTTGGTAGGATATTTTCTGAAACTTCAATCAAAAAGGATTTTATCATGCTTTATCTGCAAAGTATTTATTCAGGTTCCTACTATTAAATGTTAAAATAAAACAATTTTATAGAAAACTCTGACTTATAATGTTAAAATAATTAGAAAAGCTAAGAATAAAATAATCACAAAAGAATCTAAAATTTTGTAAAACAAAAGAATTTGGAAGAAAAAGAAAAAGAGCAAGTTGAAGTTGAAGAACCTGAAGGCAGAACGCCTAATAGAGTACCATTTTTTATGAAAAAGAATAAGCTATTTGATTTTAATTAATCAATTCCCAAGGAAATAAGTAAAGAAAATAGCTCTTTTTACAACATTAGTGATTTAACAATCACTTCTCCTGTGAAAAAAATACCTCAAAGCTTTTAAGCTGCTTTAGAATAAGAGTAATTAAAACAGAGCTAATTAGTTAAATAATCTAATTCTATTGTGTCAAATGAAGCTTCTCAAAATTTATTTTAACTTTAAGAAAGCCAAGATTAGTCATCAATATTTAAACCTTCGAAAAAGTCAGATTCGCACATTTTGCAATCATCTGAAAAAATTTAATCAGTTTTCTAGCAATAAAAAAGGTCAAGATATATCAAATCTTTAGAAACATAAGAAAACAATGCGGAAATAAATTAAACTGCAGATATTTATATAAATAAATTAAAAGCCGTTAACAACCTAAATTTACTACAAAAAATTAGAAAAATGGTCCTGGGCTTTAGGTATGCATTTATTATTTTTTTGAACTAACTTATCAGTTAGTTTTCAGAATTTGGTTAGTTCCATATGATCAAATTAACTTAAAACTAAATTTTAACTTCTGATTTTAATTTTTTGGAAAAATTCTAGAAAAAAAAATAAAAAGCTGGCCCTAAATTTTATTTTAAGTTTTTAATTTATTATTTTTCATTAAATTAATTGAAAATTGATAACACTAAATTTTTAACGCTTTAATAATCAAATCATAATTTCAAAATAGAATCAATGACGATTATTGTAATATACATAAAATTAAGTATTTTATTTAATTATAAAAAAGGCTTTGCAAAAAAAAGAAATATCTAAAACAAAAAGGATTGAGTACTTAAATGATCAAGGTTGTGGAGTAGCATGTTAGGAAAGAGTTAGACATTTTATAATTATACAAAGATATAATTTTAATAAAGAAAGCAATAATGATTCTTTTTACCCCAGAATAGCTGGCTACTCTACAGTTGATAGGTTGCTCATCTAAATATTTGAATTAAAATTCAAGTGAAACTGATAGTTCAAAACTAAATGGTAAATTATTAAATTTAAAATATATATTTAATAATTATTTTAATATTAATAATAGAATATGAAGAATTAAGCTATTATGAGCAACAATTATAATTATTTTAATGCATCAAACTATAAAATAAACAAATTCAAAGTTTCTTAAAAAGATGTCAGGTGAGCTCAAATCTAAGTGAAATAGATTAAAGGATATTATCATCAATTTGCAAAGATTATAATAATTGAAATTATTTTTAATTTTATATAATTATGCAGATATTTTTGTTCATCTTTTATCTTAATAGTTGTATAAAATGTATTCTTTATTTTATGTAAGTATTTTCTAGAGTTAGTTTATAAATTTCAAATATTTAAAATAAAAATTAATAATTTTATTTTATTTTTAAAAATATTAAATTAAGGATTTATTACTTACATCAATAAATAATTAATTTAAAATATTAATCTGTTTTATAGCTTATTTATGAATTAAAATATTGCGTCTCAGCATTCTTATGATTTTGATTCATGGAAGTGCTATATATTATTTTATTAAATTTTAATTGGTAATCTTAGTGATAAAATAAACTAAAATATTTTTAAGCCCTCGTAGATAATCATATTGATTGTGCACATATTTCTTTGAAATATATGGTTTATATGCACTAAAATTTTCTCAATAATTTCAATAAGCTTGTATAATTTAATTAGAATAGCTCTTTTGAAGAACTATATGGACTTTAAACACACAAATTCTTTTTAATGAGAATATGATGTTAAATTTATTTTTGAAAAATGCATACTTTTAATTACTTCTAATGCGTTTAAGATGCAAGGTAAATGTATAATTTATAAATTTAAGGTTTATTTATTTAAAATATTTAGTTCATTTCATCTAATGAAATTGAATAGATATATTATTTTTAGAATTTAGACTTTTCAGATAGAAAAATATAAATCAATATTACTCTATTTCCTTAGCAAAATCTTAATTTTTTCTTTACCAAATTTTAATTTGGGAAAAGAAAGTAATGATATTTAGTTATTTATTATCATTGAGTTTCAATTTATATACTTTTGTATTTGGTAAAAACAATAGTTACAACGCAAACATATTTTTCTGTCTAGTTCTGATAAAAATTAATTTAAATTATTTCGAAATTAAATTAATGTTACTCTTTCTAAATATCTGTAGCAAGATAGCTAGATTTTTTTATTGTAATCAAAAAGCAAAGTCTTAAAAAAAATTAAATCTAAAAGTAGCTATTACTAAATGAAAAAGATTAATTAATGCATTTAATTTTTTTAATAATGTTTTCCAATCACAAAAATTAAAAATAGGCCGATTTGACTTAATCAAATTCTAAGCAAATTAAAAAAAAAACATAAATTAATTATCTTTATTTTTTATTCATATTTTTTTATAAAAATCAATTAAATTATTTGATTCAAATCCAATTAGATTTCTATACTAATAAAGATGTTAAAGTTCTTTACAAAGTAGAATTTAATCAATAATCTAGGAAGAGTCGTTTATGGCATCTTAGTACTTATATTAGCAATTATACTCATAGCTTTTTCTGCCGTAATTAACAACTCATATAGTTAGAACCACATTGATTTATCCAATATTTTAGATAATTGGGAGGAAAATCCAATCATCGATTTATATTTGCCATCATCTGATTCAACTTACTGCAACTAAGGAGATGAATCTATCTTTCTATATAAGTAATAATAAATTATCTAATTAGAAAACTTCAGAATTCCAAATCAATTTTATAATTTTAATTTTACTTGATAAATATTTAGTTGGCCAGGAACCAGCGCAGGATGCTATTGTAATGATTCAACATTCACAACTAATTTATGTTGTGGAGTATCTGGTAGCAGAGGATCTTGCTGTAATGGGACACCTATTTAGTAAATATCCCCAGAGTTTCTTAGATATTGGGATTTAAGCTTAGATTCAAGCTCGCCAAATCCATAAATAATTTGTGGTTAAAAGTTACATGGATACAATTTTAGACTGAACTCTCACTATAATAATGAATGTCCATCTAATTTAAAAACTTGTGGTTCAGATAATGATTTTGTATTCTGTGTGCCGTATGATAGATAATGTCCAATTCAAGAATTAAGGTTTGAAACACAGGAATTCGAAGATAACACTTACGAAAATTTCTAATTAGATAAATAATAAAATACATATTTTATCTATATAAAAAGGACATATTAAAATAAATTACCAATAGTACAATTTAGAGTAAGTAATCATTTGTCAGCATGTTAGGATGAATCACTATCTTATATTCCTTAGTTAGATTCTATATTCGATCTTAGATCTACTAATTGTTCTCTCACTAACTAATATTTCTATACAGATTTATCTTTATTGGAAGAGGATTACTTTTCAATACATAATTTAACCAGTTAGTTATTGAGCCTGCCATCCTTTGCTTTTAACACAAACTATCCCTTTAGATTACTCTCTGAAAGTTACTATAGCACTTAAGTAGAATGTTTACAATATGTAGAGTAATTTTATTCAATTAACACAAAAATGAATTAAATCTCATCAGCTGCATCTGTAACATTTATACTTTGCTTGATATATGGTTTATAATTACTACTTATAGAAACTTGGATTGGACTTATTTATAATAAATATTTATGGGGACTTATTTTTTTGAGAAATAAAGTTAATCTTATTTGGAAAATTATTTATTTCATAAAGTTTATTTTGATAATAGCTTGCATAACATCATCTATTGTCCTCGCTTACATATACAATAAAGAGTACAGCTTTTTCTAAAATTAGATATCAGTGAGTTGTTTTGATGATGATGATACTAATTATTAATTCCAAAACCAGGTAAATAACATGTATCCGGGATTGATTACTGGAGTAATTATTATTATTTCGATATTATTTTTTATTGAACCAAATGTTTGGTACATTTTGATCACTTGTTATAACCCCGGACAATATGAAAAGATTAAAAACAATTCTTTAGTTTCTACTGAGTAACTTGATGATAAAAAAGGATCTTAAGAGATAATGATAACGATGCCAAGCAAGCAAACCTAATATCCTATTGATTTTCAAATAAATAATAATGAATAAGTAATATAGCAGCAATAAATTAATCTATAAAATATAGACTTAAATAGCCAAATACCATAAAATTAAGTCCTAATTATCCCTAATAATCCAATTTAATAGTTATAGTTTTAACCTTAATAATAATAATAATAACAACAACAACTATAATAACTATATTAATTTTAAAATGGATTTAATTAAATCCAGCTATAGGGAAAACCATAATTTGTATAATAAAATAATATGCTTAGTGCTGAATATAATCTACAATAATAAAATTATTAAAATAACAATCCTAGTTAAAATGTATCTATGTATTAAACTAACAGATAATTTATCTCTTAAAATGATGCCTAAATATAAATATAAAATTAAGAATACTAATAGAACTAATAAAGAAATATTGAAGAGGAGTATGAAACATAACCAAAACCAGGAACATGATATTAATTATTGTTTATAATCAATACAAAACATTTTCTTTTCATAAAGTAGATACTAATTAGTAATAAATCATAATTATTTTGTTTAAAGTATATCTTTGTTTTTTAAGTGTTAATAACAATTATTTGATTACAATATTAAAATATAATTTTAAAAAAAACAAAAAATTAAATTTTTAATAATCTTTTTATAAATCTATCACAAAATATTTATAAGGGTTTAGCTTTAGAGAATTTTATTGAACATATTAGAAAAAATTTAAATAAAAATGGTGGTGCAAACTTAAAAATGCTTTTTAAAAAGATAAAAGTATGAATTAAAATTTTTGGTATTTATGAGAGATAAATAGTTATTTTATTACTTATTTTACACAATTAATTACTAAATTTTAATAATATGAAATCAATCTGTATATGCCATAAAAAAAATTATTCAAACAATAATTGATCGAATTTGGTAAAAAATTATTTGTTAGTTTTTTTATATTTCATGAAAAGGTTTACTAATTAATTTATTCATGATTTATTTATTTATGAAACAAACAAATTAATTAGATACAGAAACGATCAACTAAAATATTGGTTGAACTATGTAGTAGCTTTCAAATCAACATACATCCTAGAAATCTAAATAGTTGTTATACCTTTTTATACCTATAAAAGGGAGTGATAATTAAGCATTTTGTGACGAAAAGGCTTTAATTCATGTTCTAAATTATCTATTTAGTCATCAATTTTTTAAAAATTTAAAAGTAAGTTTTTTTATTTGTGAAGGTGGGTAATTTAAATTTTGAAACTTTTATTATTCAATAATAATTTTAAGTTACTTTTTTTGGTGAAATATTTTTTTATATGATTTTTAAGTAAAGAAGAGTTTTATTTTTTTAGATTTGTATAGATTCCTATAAAAATTATTAATTTCAACTAATAAAAACTATTTAATATGAGATTAAATAATTCTATTATAAATATTTAAACACTCGATTACTAAATTGAATTAATAAATATTGTAAAATATAATTAAAGCCTGTCTATGTTTGATTAATTTTGAGAAATTTCAAATTAGGATATATGAATCGATTAATTTAAGATATTTTAATATGATTTTATTAGTTAAAATACTAGTTAAAATTTATTATTAAATGTAATTTAATTAATAAAATATATATTAATACAATAAAGAGTTGATAAACTCAAGAATATTGAGCATTAAAAAGATTTTCAATATATTTATGGGTTTCTTTAATCCATTTATCATTAACATGGTTAATTTGTTGTTGATCAATTTTATTATTTTTATTTTCTTGTTCGGTAAGTTTATTTTATTATTTTTCGAAATTGAAACCGTTTTCTTCTTCTTCATCATCACTCTCTTCGTGACCGTTTTGGTCGTTATCTTCTATTTCCATGTTACCAAAATTTGCAAAGATATCAATATCTCCATCTTCTTTTTTAAGCTAGTTTTTAAGCATCAAGTTGTCAAAGAATTAATTAAAAACTAATCCACTTGGTGGGATCAAATGAGATTTTTCATTGTAAAACTCGCTGACTAACTTAAAGTCTTATCTGTATCTAATATGTTTTTAATGATAATTATTTTAATAATTGCTTTAATTTTTTTAATGAAGTTTTTTTACTAGTAATTTAAAAAGGTTTAATATTTCTGAGAAAAGTTCTGCTACTTAGCTTCAACATTCATTTTATAGGCTTCATTTTTTTATAATTTTTCAGCTTCTTGTTATTGCTCTTGTTAGTATTCAGAAGATTCAGCAATATTTTTAAGATATTTTCTAGCTTCTTCTTCTTTAAAGTGGTCATCGAGAATCATAAAGTTCATGCCTAAGTCCAATCCAACCAACACTTTTCTAAATATTACAAATTAAAATTTATATAAAATTAGTAGTAAATCTATTTAATTTACCTTGTCTCTAATTAAATATATGATATTTTATTCAAGGGGCTTGGGATAGCATAGGCAGATATAACCTAGAAGTTTTTGGTAGAAAGAGTAATAACTCCACTTGTTTTTTTGTCAGAAACAATAAGTAAACTAATTTAATTTAAAGATTTTTCAAAAGATAGGTCTTTATAAGATTCCATATTTAATTCAATTAAAGTTTAGCCTGAGGTGTTGATAACTTTGAATGTATTTTTACTCATTAAAAATATTTATTCATGCTCTAAATTAATTTCAAATCTTTTAACTTCTTAAATACCAACGTTAATAGTTTTTTCAATTTTATTGTCACTGATATTCTATTAATAATAAAAAACCAATAAATAAATAAATTTTTATAATTTAAAATTTGTAATTACCCATTATAAATAAACATCTTCAGCCAAAACTGCAATAATATCCTTATCTTCGTCATTGAGATAATGTTAAACGCCTAAAATCTTCTTATTTTTGTAAGATCCTTCAAATTCACAATTCCAAAAGTATTCATAAACTATTTATTAAAATTTTTAATTTCATTATTGAATGAAGTATATAAAATGTTTATTGTTTACCTTTAACCTCTCCAGACTTGCTGTTGGGAGCTATTCTTGTATACTTTTTCCATATTTTGAATTTGTTATCGGAACCATATGTGATAAATTTATGTGTGTTTGATTTATGACTAAAGAAACAAACAGCATCATAAATATGAGCACCATGAGCATATTCAATTCTAGTGTTACAGTCATAGTTTAAATTTTGGTTTTCTTACCAGAATTTTAAGCAACTTAAGCTGATTTAATCTTCGTTTCTTTCTGAAACGGTTAGCATATCTTTCCAACTCTTATCAAATTAAACTATTTTAACGCAAGAAGGGTCGGGAAGATATGATCCACTTCTTGATGTAAGATTTCTAGAAACAACATCAAAGTCTTTTATTTTTCTTTGTTCAAACAGAGATAGGAATTATATTCTTCCTGGTAAGGAATTTAAGCAAATTAAATGTGATTCTTGATTTTAAACAATTTTATTGCAGAACATATCTTCACTACATTATACTTAGGGATATGCCTATGGATTTGTGAAACCTAATATGTTAAATTGAGTTTCAAAATTGTGAACTTGCAAAAATTAGATGGAGTTTTCTCTCAAACTGCAACCAATCAAGTCATTTTCAGGTGAAACACTAATTGTCATAATTTCACTTCCTAAACGAGGATAAAAATCCTTTTTGTCTTCATATTAATGCCATATAAGTAACACACCCTAAATATTATAATTTTATTTTACTTTATATTCAAAATTTTTTTTTTTTTACTTCTTCACCACCAGAAAAAAGTAAAGAGTAGTCTTAATTATAAGCAAGAGACTTAACTGCCAAAGAGTGCCAGTGAACTGAGCTGCTACTGAAATCCTATTACAATCATATAATAAAAAAAAATTAATTACTTTTAATATGTGTTTGAACTAAAAAAATCTATCTAGCTATATAACATTCAAAAAACTATTTCTTATTAGATTATTTTATTTTTCATAAAAATATTCATTCATTTTCTATCCTAATTATTTTTATTTTTACAATTATTCCCTTTTTGCATATTCAATAAATGTTTCTAATTTATATAGTTAGTCCACAAAATAATAGGTTGATTTTATTAAATTCATTTTAACTCTGTAAGATCTTATTCTCATTGATTATTTGATCATTGAAATAATGACATAATTTGATTCCTAATTTGTTTAAAATCTTTATTTTTAGCAAGATGCTTCTCTCTTTATGGAATTGATTTTACTATCTTTTATACACACTTAACAAAAGGCAAAATCTTAATGCTGTTTATGTCTTTATATAATATTTTATTCGTGATTAACTTATAAACCTTTTTACTTTGTCTGAATCTTTATTTTAAGGGATGACTAAAATAAAGGCATTTTATATTTGCTTTTATTAATTTATATCTCTTTGAATGTAGATATTTTAGTGGGTTATGAATATATAAAAAATATTTACAGAAAGTTCGAAGGCCTGATGATAATAAGTGATTTTACCCATTTCGTCACCAACTGCTATAGTAGAAGGAGAGCATGCTAAAGCAGTTATATTTAATGGGTGGTTAATAACTCTAAAAACTTTTTGATCTTCCAATTCTACTATGACTAATTTTTTTCCTACACTAATTAAAGCATACATTTCATCTTTTGTAATGACAAGAATTTGTTTCACTGATTCGTCTTGATTGGATTATGATTTTTACTACTCGTTTAATTATTCCTATTCCTTATTGCTTTTAGTTCCGTTTTATTTATTTTCTGAAGATGTACTTAATGAAGCAAAATCATAAACGACCTTATCTGTTTACTTGCTTATCTTAAAAACATGCAAACTAGAATTTTAATCTATGTAGAATAGCTTAGAGCAGCTTGAATCAAAGGAAGCAGAAACAATAGTTGTATCCTTGAATTAATATTCAGAAAAAACAGTACTGGTTCTTAAGTCAATTCCTACAAGCTTTCCGCTTTGGTCTAATGTGTAAGCTTCATCGAAATTTTTAGAAGCGTTTATTGAATATGAAATGATATCAGCCGAATTGGCATCTATTTCAGTGATTAAATAACCAGTTTTGGTGCTAAAAAGACATAATTTAGTTCCAAAACAAGCGGCTACTTATTCCTTACCTTCCAGCCATTAGACTGGAAGTGGGCGAAGATTTCCACCATACTTCTTAATGTTAATATGCTAATTGCTCATTCGTATATTGCTAGTTTTACCTATTTGATAATATATGTATTTTGCTTGTTAATTTAATTACTACTAGTCCTTAATTCTATTTGACTTCTTTTTTAGACTCTTAGATTTTATATAGTTAATTATTTGATATTTATTAGACTGAATTAATGAGTTGCTTGATCTTCTTTCTTTCTATTTTTACTTGTTTTTATCTAATTTATTACTACTTTTAATGAATGAGTATTTATATATATCCAAATATATTTTTATTAGTTTTGCTTTATAAAATAAATAGAATATGTATATTCAAAACCATAATGCCTTTGATTTTTCATATTAAAATATATGTATCTTTAAATGACTTTTTAGTTAGATAGTTAGTGGATTTTTGATATGTTATTTTCGAAACAAGATAAAGCCAATAAATATTTATTTTTATCTTTTCCTATTAATTTTGCTTGGTTTTTATACAAATTTTTCAAAAAAATTAATTTAAAATTTAACCTTCTAACATTTATAAATTATCTATACTTGCTATTATTCTTCTACTCAACTCACTTAGAGCAAACAATAAATCTACATTTTGCATCAACAAAAACATGATAGATAATTACAATAATATATTTTATTATATTTTCTTTTCTTTAGATTTGATTTATTTCTATTTGAAAGATAATTTTTTTAATTATTTGAAAAATTAAAATCTTTTTTAAAAAAACTATCTATAATGCAAAATCAAATTTAAGATGTTAAAAAATAAGAAACAATCATAAATCAATTTAATTTTGTGAAAATTTACATTTCACATAAAATATATTAAGAAATACTTCAATCATTTTATCCAGAATTAATTTAAATATTCTTTATTTAAAACTTAGCATAAAAATTATAACATATTTTATTAATTTTCCATTTAAATTAAAATTAAAATCAAAGTATAATTAAGCTATTTCTATGCTTTTTATTTAAATTAAGATATCAAATAAGCTCAAAACTAACAAAAGCTGTTTTTTTTCTATTCATTCCTGTAATAAGTTTTATATCTTAAAAAATATTATTATTTTCATTTTTTAATTTAAGATTTTACAGATTTAGTAAAATATTTTAAACTCATTGTAAACTCTAAATAAAATATTTTTGAAAAGATTTACTTATCTAAAAATATATTTTTAATTTTTATTTAATAAAATAAATTTAATTCAAAATTTATTTATAGATTAAATTAAATTTATTTTTAGATTATTAAAAGAAATAATTCAAAAATTTTACTTGAGTGAAAATAATTTTTAGAAAAAACTAGTAAAGAAAAAATTGCAAAATTCGTTATTATAAAAATTAAATTTGTAGAAGATAGTTAGTTGATTAATTTTTATAAAAACTGTAACTAGAGTGTATGTATATGCAAACTTCAAATTTCTTTAACAAAATATATAGATGGATCTTTAACTAAATGAGACTTTATAAACTCTTTCAGACTTTCGATTTCCTGATTTAAATTTTTAAGTAAATCTAAAAATTCGTTTTCATTTTAGTAATCTTCAGTAATTTTATTTAAAAAATCTTTGAAGTCAAAGTTAGAAATATCTGTTTCGTTTGTAAATATGTGTTCTTTCAGAGAATTATTTACTATTTCAGAATATTTTGTCTTCCATTTCTAATTTTTTAATGCAAAAGTTTTTAAAAAACTACTTATTCACTATAAAAATTTTAAAATGCTAGATAATTGTAACAATTTAATGAATATTTACAAGAAATCTATCTTTAATATTTTAAGAGCTAGGGTTTTTATCAAAATCGCTACGCATTTCATTTATAGTTTATTAGACATCTCCATTCAACTTTTTTAAAAAGTGGTAGACGCTATCTTTATCTGTATTCAATTATGAATTCATCCTTCAATCTAATAATGCCTATATTATAATTTTATTTACTAACTAATTAATATTTTCTACTTTCTGTTTTTGTATATTTATTTAAATTTAATAAATTATTTATAAATATTAATATCATTTAAGAAAGATTATCACTTGTTGTTTAAATTTCTATATTAAAACTTAATAATCCCATTCAAAAAAATATTAAATTATTTAAAAAACTATTTTAATTTATAAAAAATTATTTAAATTTAACTAATTTTTATGAAATGTAAAGAAGAAGAAACAGTTAACCAACTTAAACTTTAAACATATAAAATGAATTATAAAGGAAGAGTTAAAGCAATTAATTTCATACTCTTTATATAAAATTTATAAAATACTTAATATATTTATTTGTTTATTGATAGATAAATAGATGCTGAGATTTAAAAATAATGTGAACTGTTAAATAAATTTGAAAAGAAGTTTTCAACTTACCTGTTTAATTAGCATGTATGTATATAGAATTTAATGAATTGTTTTAGTTAATAAGATTGCTGGCATCAAGCACTTCTAAGTTATTTTTTCATGAAATTCTATTATTTATTATTTATTATTATTGCTAATTTTTCTATTAATTCTAGTAAAAATAATGCTTGAGTATTTATTTATATATGCAAATGTGTTGGTTTATATAGTTTATGTGTAAATGAGTATATCTTGAATAAAAACTATGAGATTGTTTGATAAGACATTTATATTTATTTATTAAGACAGGTAAGAATTAAAAATTTTTATGAAGCTACTAACTTAGAAGCATATTATTATCAATATTTCCATCACAAATGCAAATGCTTATTTATTAATTAAGTTATTTCTAATGGCTCTCTATGCATTTAATTTTAAAAGTTTTATGCAAACAGTTTAAAAAACCTTACTAGAATTCCTTTTGCAGCTTCCATTTCTGTCGAGTTAACTCGATTCATATGGTTGAAATGAAGAATTCACAGAAATGCTTAAGTAAGCTTAGGCAAGTTTTGAGTTGAAAATTTATTAAATATTTTTTTTCTTGAATGATTTTAGGAATTTGATGTAACAAATTATTAATGAGTTTTATTAAAGAGATGAAAAATTTTATATATTTTTCTACCAAAGCTCATAATTTATTAAGTATCGTTTATAAAACTAGCTATATAGGATTTGTATTTATTAATGTTTGTTATTTTTGTTAGAATAGAGGCAAAATATATTTAATTCTCAGCTCACTTACTTTTGAGAATAATTTTGAAAGGTTAAGCTAATGAAAGTTAAAGCGAACAGCCAGCAATTTAAATTAGAAGCACTATCGTTGTTACTTGGTAGAATAAAATGCAGGTTAAGTTCTTTAGAAAAAGATAGATAGATAGTATAATAGAGTAAATGCTCAATCAATTTAATTTTTGTAGTATATTAATGTATATATTAAAAAAGATAAAATATTATAAATCTTATCAAAATTATTTATGGGTGATTACGATAAGTGAATGAATAGCGTTTGAAATTTATTTTATGTGTGTAGGTGAAAAGTATTTTAGAGTTTTCTCTCTCTTTTCTTAAGAAAGAAGAAGCTATCTATTTATTTACATTAATAAGAAAATTTTTCAATATTAGCCCAAGAAACTAGTGTAACGTGGCTGAGCTTGTTGCTATTGTTGAGGGGGAGTTTGTGACTGAATATACATAGGAACTCCCATACCATGATTCATCATTTAAGAAGGAGCTTGAGTGGATTAAGCACTTGGAACTCTTTAAGGAGTAGATGAAGCTGTGTCTTCTGAGAGCAAACCTAGATTTGACATAAGTTGGTGATGCAGCTTTCTAACAGAATCATCCTTAATTAGGCTCCAATTAGGGTCTTTGAAACCTTGAGGGATTATTTTTTTCAGTGCTTCATTAGCTCTATTTAAAAAAGAATAAATTAAAATTAAAAATAAATTTGATTAAATTTCAACCTGTTGTTTTCAGAAAGTCTTTGGTAACATTTTATAATGTGTCTTAAGAGTCTCTAATCATCTTTTTGATTTTATTCTAAGTCTTCAATCATACTTTAAAGAACAGTAGAAACCTAATTTAAAATTGATAAATTTTAAAAATAACATTTTTTAACATATCAATTTGTTACAGCAAAGAAGCGTTCAGCTGTTTGACAAATGTAATTCAGACCATTATCATCAATTAAAATCTTCTAAACGATAAATGTAGCAACAGTTCTTGATAATTCTTATCCCCTCTTCATGATACGCAAACACAAAGGAATGATTTCAGTTTACATTAAAAATGTTATTGCCTCTGTATCGTCTCCCTTTACGAGTGCTCCAATAACACCTAAAGAAGTGACTCTCAAATTTTCAAAGGGCTTTAGTTTTGCTGAAGTATTGAGGAAAGGGTACAAGAATAAAGGAATGTGAGCTTTTCATTGCAGAATTAAAAAATTTATTGATAAATAATTTTTAATAATGAAAAATAAAAAACTAAATTATTAGAAAGAACCTAACCAGCTATTTAGGTTTTGAGATAAATTTAAATGACTCAATAAATCAGTTTTAAGAAATTTGTTTGGTAGTTAAGAAAATTTTTAGTGTATGAAAATATTACCTTTAATGAAGTGGGGCTTAGTTTCTGGGTGCAAAGCTAAGCATTAAAGAAGACCAAGGACTGAGCAAACCTGGGTTGAAACAGCTTATGTTAATACATTTGGGGCTAACTAAGAATATACAGAAACTATATCATCTATGAGCAATGCAATTGTTCCATTTGAATGCCATAAAAGGGGAGCTAAGTTATTGAAAGATTCCCTTTTTCTACTAAGTTCTTACAAAGCTTCTTCCTTTCTTTCAGGGTCTTTTAAGTTTAAAATATGTTGCACAATTTAGTCTAATTCCTTTTGATTTTGCTAGTCATCTATCTGAGGAGCTTAATGAATTGATGAGTTCTGCTAAGAAAGTTATTTGTATATAAAAAAATATTGATAAGAATAATCTAATAAAAGCACAAAATATTCTTTTTTCATTAAAAAAGCTGTTTACTTCAGTTATTCTAATTCATTTTTGGATTAATTAATTATTATTTAAAAAAATAAATCAATGCTTACTTGAGGCGGTATTTGTGAATAATTCATTTGTGGATGAATCATGTATGGCTACATATGTTAAATAGGAGGAGTAGATGTTACAAATACATTTTAAGGAGAAGGACTGCTGAAAGGAATTGGTTGATGCAGAGGTGGAATTTAAGATACTGGCTGGGGCATATGGAGGAGACTACTTGGATAAGTTTGAGAAACATTTGGCATTTGCTAATAATATTTTTATATTTTTATTCAATAAAACTGTGTAATATTATGGATAAAATACATATTAAGCAGCTTGAGATACTTAGGGCTAAGGAGATTATGAAGCCGCTAACATTTATGCATAATCCATATGAGAATACATCCCATAAAGCTCTTTTAAAGTTAAATAAAAAAAGTTATAATAACAAAATTTTATCTTTACCATTTCATACCTTAAGGATATATTACTTGCTAATGTGGGTGGCTGTAGATAATTTGTGGAGAGATGGAGTGAGGTGGAATCACTTGAGGATCTATTTTTAATTTGAAAATTTTTTATATTTTGAATATTTCAAGATTAGTTAGAACATTATTTTTGTATGTTATTAATTGTTTGATAATATTTCACAAATTGCTATAAATTACTTGGATTTTATGAAAAGTGCGGTTGCTGATTGTACATGGCTTTACTCTCTTCGACCTAGTTTAATTACAAAAAAATGTTAATTTAAATATAAATTAATCGAAATTCAATTAGTTTATGAATTCATTGTTAGTCTCATAATTTTTTAATTTTTTAGATTGGCTGATAGAAAATGTGTCTACTAAGCTAAAAATGATTCTTTTAATTGATATTATGTAGAAACTCTATTAGCCACTTGTTATTGGAATACTATGAATTACTTTTTGTTAGAATTATGCTTGATTGGTCAAATTGTGCTTGCTTTATTGAACTAATACTATATTTATTACTTTAATACAGAAAAACTTTTTATGCAGAAAAAACTTATTTGCTTTAATTTGTTTGCCTTTTTATTTGATTATAAATTTTAAGATTTTGGTGCCTTTATGTGTTTGCTTATTTGCTTGCTAGATTGTATAATTAAATTTTCTGAACTAATAACGCTGGGCATTTATTATTTAATAAATTATTTAATATTAAGGAATTCATTAAACTAAAGCATTTTTGAATAAAGTTTTCATTCAATCTTTCTCTCATGGATTTTGGTATGCATTCTTCTCAAGGCATCTAATATTTAATTTAATTAATTATTTTAATTGTTATCTTCTATTGTTATCTGTATGTATGTGTATTCATATATTTATTCATTTGTTTACTAGATATCAATTATCCTAAAAAATCTTATAACTATCTAAAAAAATATCAATACCTCTAAAGATTTTAAGATTTACTTTTATAAAATAATAATAAATGTAATAATAATTGTTAACAATCAGTCATCAAGAAAGCCAATTAGTCAACACAGCATTTTAAAAATTGATTTTTTAAATTAATTCAAAATAATTTCCAAATCTTTTCAAAATAGTTCCTTGAAATTATATAAAAATTAAATTTATTTTTAATAAATAAGAGCAATTTGCATTATAAACTCAGTAAAAAGAAATAACTTTTATTAATAATTTTAGTATTTACTTTTATTTAAAATTAATAGTTATCCTGTGATCAGTTAATAATTTTGAGTTATAAAAAAATTGAATGATTTTAAAATTTAAGTTTCTTAAACAATCTTACCATTTTCACATTAGATGTTTCTAGGTTAAAATTGTACATAATAAATTCAGTGAGTAAACATTTTTTAAATATTTGAAATTAAATAAGATGAAAGTTGAAGATATCTTATTATAAAATTTTTTGAATTTTATTAAATTAAATAAATGTAATTATTTGTCTTCTCTTAAGTTTTTAAATTTTAAATAAAAAATCTCTGAAATATTAAATTATCTTTTTGAAAATTTGTCAAAATAAAAGATTAATCTCTAAATATACTCTTAAACCATGTAATTAATTAGCTTTAAATTCAATTAAAAAATTTTTTTTTTCCTTAAAAATGACATCTAATGGTTTTTTAATATTCGTAAAATAAGCAAATAAAAATTAATTTCTAATTAATTAAATGGTTTCATCTCTCTTTCATTAATTAGATATCAGAATTACTATATTTTTTATAATATATCGACTAAATTACTTAAAAAAAATAAATCAAGAAAAAAAAAAAATTTATAATTATTTTATATAATTTTTAGTCATTTTAAAATAAATTCTATTAAGATAAAATATGAGAATAAAAATTATCTTTTAATCAATTTAATTCATATTAAAAAAATATAAGAAATATTCAAAATAAATTAAAAAATTTTATTAAAGTTTTTCTGAAAGAATGGCTTTTACTATAATAACTCATATTATATTTTTATATTGAAGGAAAGTTTAGCGATTCCTATAATAAGATCAACATACCTGATATCAATACAATAAACAAATCAGTGATTTTATAATTGTTGTATCAAACATCTAAAAATAATAATTTAAAGGATAAAAAACTAGTCAATTAAATAAAATAATTGTTTAGCATACATAAGAATTAATTTCTTTTCTAAAATAATTCATTTTCAAAAAATTACTTCAATTTTTAAAAGTTATAAATAAAATTTAAGCTTAAATTTAACAAATTTAGACTAGAATTTAAGTCATGCTAGGCTTGTTTCTTTGAGTCAAAAAAATTGTATTAGTAACTAAGAACCCAAATACTTTTTTGTAAAATAGACAGACAATATTATTTCTGTATTAAATATAATTAATTATCAAGTAGATAGATAGAACTAAATTCCTGAAATTATTCTGTAAATGTTCTTGATGCAAATAATTAATTAATTTTTAGAAAATTGATATAATATTAATTCTGTTCAAAAAAATGATAAAAATTAACAAGATACTTATTCACTCGTTTAATCCTCAGAGATTCTAGATTTTTTCTACAATGAACCTATACTAATTTAGTTTTTAAAGTAAAATTGGATATTAAAAATAAGATTCGTAATATACATATTAAAATCATCAGAACTAAGAAAAGGATTTTTATTATAAATTAATAATTAATTTAAAAAAACACTAATAATATAATTTATCAATTAACTAATGCAATAATAAGAATTTTAGTATGACTACTTCGTGATAGGAGGTGGTTCTGGTGGACAGGCTTCAGCTAAAGAAGCAGCTTCTTTTGGAGCTAGAGTAGGCTTAGCAGATTTTGTAAAGCCCAGCCCATAGGGATCAACTTGGGGTTTAGGAGGTAAAGAGAGAAATAATCTAATTCAAAGAGTGTTAAAATAACTAATTTTTAAATAAATAATAAATTAAAGGAACTTGTGTAAATGTTGGATGTGTACCAAAGAAAATGTTTCATTATGCTTCTGAATTCGGAGATATTTTAGAGCACTAAAGAAATGCTGGTTGGGAAGTTCCACATAATATTAATCATAATTGGAGTACTCTAGTGAATAAAGTTTAAACATATATCAAAAGATTAAATGGTATTTACATGGATGCTTTGAAAGATAAAAAAGTCACTTACTATAATGCTTTTGCCTCTCTAAAAGATAAAAATACTATTGAAGTAATTAATTTTAATGTTAGTTTATTTTACTTTTATCATAGTTTAAATTGCTTTTATATTTAAATTTACTATTTCTACTTTAAATGTTTTATTTAATCAAAATAAAATCCAGTCAGATTCTTTCTAATCTGTTAAATATCAAAATATATATATTTAAATGACTCACAATTTTTTTCAACAAACTAAACTAAATTTCAATTTTTAAAAGATAAAGGATTAATTTAAAATAAATTAAATGATTTTAGTTAATCTAAAAATTTTATTTACTAAAAACACTAATTTATTTGATAGCCATCATACTGTATTTTGATTAAATTTATATAATTTTGAATTAAATACTGCTAAAGTTTTTTTTACAAAATTTAAAATTACTGGTTAGAATTAAAATTTACAAATTCATTTATTAAAAAATATTTATAATTCTTTATTTGTTAAGCTTGAAGATATCAATGGAAATAAGACTTAAGTTACAAGCAAGTACATCCTATTGGCTCTCGGAGGAAGACCAAAATACTTAGAAGAAATTCCCAATATTAGAGAATTAGCTATAACTTCAGATGATATTTTCTTTTAATAAACTCCTCCTGGAAAAACACTTGTTGTTGGTGCCTCTTATGTTGCTCTTGAATGCGCAGGTTTTTTGAATGGTTTAGGGTACGATGTAACTGTTCTTGTTAGAAGCAAAGTACTTGCTAATTTTGATTAGGAGTTTGCTTAGAAAGTTAAATCATTCATGTAGAAGCATGGAGTTAAATTTATTGAAGGAGCTATTCCTTCAAGTATTAAATTATCTGAGCAAGGCTAAGATCTTAAGCATGTAGAATATAAAAATACTAAAACTGGTGAAGTTATAGGTAAAAAAAATTATAAAATTCAAATTTTTATTTTATATTACTTTAAAATAGGCTAAGATCATTTCAAGACAGTTTTAATTGCTGTTGGTAGAGGTGCTTAAACTAAGGGTGTTAATCTTGAGTAAATAGGAGTCTAATTAACAAAAGATGGTAAGATTGTTTGTGATGATAGCGATACTACTGCTATCCCTAACGTTTTCTCAGTAGGCGATTGTGTTGAAGGTAGACTTGAGTTAACTCCTACTGCTATTAAAGCTGGAAGAATGCTTGCTCGTAGATTATTTAACAATCAAAAATCACTCATGTAATACCATAATGTACCAACTACCATATTTACTCCTTTAGAGTTTGGTACTGTTGGTTTATCTGAAGAGTAAGCAGCTTAAAAGTAATAAATTAATTAATCAAATATAAATAAATATAAATAATTTATTTTTCATTTAATTTAGGTATGGTAAAGATAACTTAAACATTTGGATTTCTACATTCAAACCTATGGACTGGTAATACTCTATTGCAAAGTAAGACGATAGAGCTATCTGCAAGCTTATCACTGTTAAAAATGACAATGATAAAGTCATCGGTCTCCACTACATAGGTCCTTAAGCAGCAGAAGTTACTTAAGGATTTGCAGTTGCCATTTAGATGGGTGCAAATAAAGAGGACTTTGACAATACAGTTGCCATCCATCCTTCATATGCAGAAGAATTTGTCCTTCTTAGAACACCAAGACTCTGAAAAGCTAAAAAAATAAAATATAATATTTGAACTAAACAAAATATAAAAATATGTTAAATTTATGTTTTATACAATATAATATTACTTAGTATTAATTTTCTTAAAATGATCTTAAAAAATTGTTAATTTATTAATTAATAAATAAACAGATATTAATAAAGTAAATGTAAAAATAATTTCTATTTTTCAAAACATTTATTTATTAATTTCAAATTATTTTGTGAATTTTATCCAAAAAAAACCAGTTAAATATATGGTTAATTAATTCAGTTTGATTATTTCATTATTTTATATTAATTTTAGACTTGATATTCAATCTGACTTTTAAAAAAAATATATTCAGTAGAGTTTTGAAAATTGTTTTATATTTCTAAATGATAAATTAGTTATTTGAAATTTATAAAATAGATCGGCTATTTGTTAATTTTTTATTTTTAAAATATCTTTATTAAATATTTATTTAAACTTTATTAAAAAACATTAGTTTATTATTATTATTTTGGAAAATAGATATACTTATTGTGGTGGTTTTTTTTGAAGTATGAAAATATGTTTTAATAAATTAAATTATGTATTTATGTTTTTTAAAAATACTATTACAAAAAAATATATTTAAAATATTAGAATTCCATAAAACAACTAAGAGAAATTTTTCTTATTATGCTTAAAATAATAAATTATTAAGATTTTCAGCATTAAAAATTAAGCTTAACTAATCTTC
Organism: Tetrahymena malaccensis 436; assembly: GCA_000231845.2. Classification (NCBI taxonomy): domain Eukaryota; phylum Ciliophora; class Oligohymenophorea; order Hymenostomatida; family Tetrahymenidae; genus Tetrahymena; species Tetrahymena malaccensis. Next base: position 260,449 of record AFXY02000798.1, on the reverse strand, counting down.
TTATTTTAAAAATACTTTGTTTAATAATTTATGCATCTCTTCTCAATAAGTTGTTACTCCTAATTAATTAATATACATTTAATTAGTTCTGTTTTTATATATAAAAAGAAATATTTACTCTAAATTAAGCTTTAGAACTTTTATATCTGAGTGTTTTCTTACATAAGAAATTGAATTTTAAGCTCCAATAAAGCTAATATTATTTTCACTAAAAAAATTATACGTTTTAATCAAATAGTAATTTTTAAAAATTACAAAAGTGTTAGTCTCAATGATAATAGTTTTTTGCAAAGTTTTAAGCTCCTTGATAAGCTTATCATTCCCTCATCAGTAATCTAATTATTTCTAATGTTTTTTAAATAAAATTTAAATGCTAAAGCTAAAATGAAATTTAAAAATTATTTAACGATAACACTAGCCTTAATTTTTTTAAATTTATCATTCCTCCAATAGCTAATGATAAGTGAAAAACTCCATCATCTTATACTTGATTACTACTTTTAATGGAAAAATTATTACTAAAAATAAAAATTTAACTTACAATAAACCTAGTGTTAAATTTAAAAGATTCTTTAATTAACATAAACCAAAAGCTAAATGATTTGCTCCAGCTTGATTGATGGAATTTCGTCTTTTTAAAATAACAAAAATTAATTAGGAATTATTTTTTTCAAAATTGAATGGTAAAATTAATTATTCAAAACCCTAAATATAGCTTTAAAATCTAAAGATTTTATAATTCTTTTAATCCTTGTGCTAAGTAAAATATTCCTTGAACACCTATTGAGTTATATCTTGTAAGTCTTATTCAATTTTAGATCAATTTATTTATTTAAAATACTGCAGTTCTAGTATTAAGGTTGTAAGACTCTTGATCTAAAAAAAAGAAGATTTAATACTATTAATTCCTTCATCTCCAATGTAATTTGTGCTACATTAAAAGAATTTACTTAGTTAATTTATTACCTTTTTGAAAATATTTACTATAAATTTATTTTTAGTATTTTCAGATTAATGCATTTAGATAAAAAAAATCCCAATTAAGAAGATCCTGCTCTACCAACTTTATTTACACTTTGTCTAAAAGTAGTAAAATTTAATTTGTATTTAAAATTACTTAAAGTTTAATTCTAAATTTTAATGACTCGAAGTATCTGACTTGGCAAACTATTTAAATGTTTATAATTAAATAAAATTATTTCCAGCGTTTTAATAGATATTACATCATCTAATCCTCCAAAATACATTTTCTTTCTTATTTTATAATAATTTATTTTTACAATTATTATATTTATTTTTTAAATTATTTTGGTTAAGTATTAAATAAATTATTTAAAGCTTTAAATAAGAAGAAAAGTAAAACAGAAATTTCTTTTTGTTTCATTAAAAATATTAATTTTAATTTATTTAAAAACTTCATAAAAATTTATTTGAAATATTAAAAAATGTAAGTTTAAATTATAAACTTCTTCAAATAAAACTTTTTATTAATAGTTTGGTATACATTTTTAGATATTATACTTTATTGTGTCAATTTATTATTTTAAATTTATAGTTATTTGGTTATAAATAATATCACAAAAGTTTTCTGAAAAATAGTAAAATATCTGGAGGTAAACAAAAATCAAATTTTTAGTAACTTTTTTATTTAATTAGTATTATTTGTTAATATTATAAATATCAAAATTTTATTTCAATTTTAAATCTGAATATCAATTTATAAATTAATTTTAAAATATTTTTAAATTGAAATAGTTTGGATTTTGAACCGAATATTGTTTAATGATAAATTAAGTTAGTAATCATAAGAGTACCAATAGCTAGATTGCTAAAAATTTCGGAGAAGAATTTTAAACAACAATACTTTCTCATGTAATGGTTTCTTTTATTTGGGAAAATATCAAAAGTCTGGAAGTGTAGATAACCAGCCCAATCAATTAATTTAACCAAGATTATCCTTAAATAACCATAAAAATATGCTTGGATGATAAGAGAAAGACTACAAAAATAGAGCTATATTTAAATTTTAAACATAGAAAAGTAAATAATGTTTTGCTAGAAAATATCATATACAGATCCATAAAATGAATTCATACATTGATGATATTTAGAATATTATAAAAAAAAGGATAAAGAAGAAAGATTTTTGAAGCTAAGGATGAACTATAGAAAGAACTATTAAAGATCGATACAAAAATTACTCAAAAGAAGCAACATATTTTAAAATAAAAATATCATTTTGTATAGAAAAAAAATTTAAATAATGATTAAGAAGGTCAGATATCAGAAGTAAATTAATTTATACATTTTAAAATAAATGCAGAGGGTATGAAGGCTGGGTGTGATTTAGATGTAAAAGAAATATTAGATATCTAAAATAGAAAAATTTGTTTGGAAGCAACTAATTTATTATAAAAAAAAGATAAATATTATTTTATAAAATTGAATAAAAGGTGGTATTTTTGGATTTCAGCTTGCTTTTAAATAAATTAAAATAATTTTGAGAACCATTTTTAAAGAGAAAGGATTAAATAAGTATTTTTATTTGATACTCTCTTTATTTTTCTTGATAGATTTATTTTAAAAATTAAAAAATTTACTCTAAAAGTGTTATTTATTCTCAAAAAATTCATATTCAAGAATGTAGTTGGAATCAAATAAGTATTTTTTATTTTTAAATAGAAATTTCAATGTTTATTTTTCTTTAAAATATTAATATTTAAACTCTATTTTATAGATTTAAATGCTCCTATAATTCAAAATTTTAAGATTTTATACATAATTATGCTTTGTTTTGTAGATTCTCTTCTGTGTGTTTGTTCTATATTTTATCTTATTGAGATTAGATTAATATCAGAGTTGATCATTCGATGGTATTTGAAATAATTAGTGTGAAAAAGAATAAATTCATTAAATTAGTTTTTACTTTTAATTAATGATTTTCCTCACTTTTATCTATCCTTCCTTACCTCAGTTTTTTAAATATCTTCAAAAATATTAAAGTTTTGTATCATTATTTATTTGTATAAATTTTTGAGTGTGTATGTGATAAATTCAGTGCTAAAACATTTTTAATCAATTTTAAAATGATGTTAACATAAATTCCTTCTTAAATATATCCTATCTTTTATTACATAATCAGATTTAACTTGACACATATGTATCAAGGAGAAATCATCTGTAAAATTAAATTCAAATCTAAATAATAACAAACACTCTTGCTCCCAATCTAATCTCAATTTAATCTTTCTATTGATTTTTTTAAAAAATTATACCAAGAGCCGAAGAGTTTAAGCTTGCAAAAATGTTTAGATAATCGTAGTTAACTTATTATAATAGCTCAAATGTTTATATATATGGAAGATGAAAAATTTTTGTTGATAATTCTGATTGATTTAAATAACTAATGAATAGTAAAGTAAAATAAATAAATGTCTTTTGATTAATGGAGAGAATTTTTAAAATCCATTTGTTTTCATGATAATGCTTGTTTAAAATATGTATATAAAAGAGATGGGAATTAGAGGAGAGCAAATTTGAAATAGATAAATAAGAGAAATGAGTGGGGAGGAGTATCGAGTATTGAGTAATTAATAAGGGAAATTTTAATTTATGAATATGTTCACATCTTTGATAATTAAAGCTTAATAGCTAATAGAATAGTTAAAATAGATGAAAAAGAAAGTTTAAAGTGGGGTTTTGTAATGAGTATCGAATAAATAATAAGCAAAATCATAATTCATCAGTTTATTAATTCAGTGCCTAATAAATATTTGTTATCAAATAAAGTATGGTAATTAATTTATCCATATCTCACTTATCTGTAGGGGGAAAAGTAGCCTAAATTTTAAAGACAAGAAAATATTGCTTATAAAGTCAACATAAAACATAAGAAATTGTAATTATAAATATTAAAGAAAAAAGAAAAATCAAAAAAATAAAGAACGAAAAGCAAATATCTATTTACCTATTAAATTGCAAATCAAGTATTTTAAATTTATTTATTTCTTGATTAATTAATTAATTAATTATTTTAGGATAAATTTTATAAATGATTACACATTACAATTCAATTAATACAAATTTACTCTTTTGATATCTTTATCTGAAAAATAAAATATAACTTGCTGCTCTATTGCGATAATTTTTATTTATATGGCAAAAAACCAGAATTAAACAAATGCAATTTTATGAGACAAAGTATATATTTTTCGAGTTAATTTACAGAAAGGATGAAAATTTTATTCCATTTTTTATTTTTAACATTTTTAAAAATCTATAATATCATTTCTCAATAAAGATATTATTTTTAATTTTTAGTATTTTTATTTATTAGCCATAAAATAATAAATTTATATTATAATTTATCTTAAAAAGCTAAAATTACTAGATAAATGTAAAGCATGTTTGATGAAAGACCAAAAGAAAAAGACTAAGAATAGGAATGGTCTCCCTGTAATTTGAAAATAAAAATCCCAAGTAGCGATTCTGAAATAACCTTTAACCTAACTCCTGCAAATTTTATAGCACTCTCTCAAGAAGAAGTAAATATTAATTTATTCAGTTAATTTATAAAATATACCATTCCATTTAACAATTAAACTCATTTTATCTTTAAAAAATAATCTACAAAATTTTTATTTTTACTTGTTTTAAACAACAATTTTAAAATTTTTTTATTTTTTTTATATCTAATTATTAAATTTTTAAATATAAATAGGGGATAAGCTATAAAGTCGATTTAAACATCAATTATAAAAGATTTCTACCATATGAAGAATATGGGTATGAATGGCGTACAAGTTGGAATATACCTGATATAAATTGTACTTTGAATGTAAATTATTCATAAAGAAATTAATAAAATTATTTCTTTATTATTTTTTATTGAGGCTATTAAAACCTTAATCAAAATTTTTCTAAAACATCTTATTGAGCTTTTTCTGATTATTCACATAAAATGAATTTAACAAAAAATCATATTTTATTTTTAAAATATTTATTAACAAAAGATATCTCATCATGATAATTTTTATTCTTAAGATTTTGAAATAGAATAAGCATAATTTTATAAAATTATTATGTTTTTTTAAATTGTTTAGAATGAAAATATAACACATGTTAAATTAATTAAAATTTTATGATAAAATTATTATTATTTAAATGGAAAATTTAGATAAGAGATAGACTACAGAATGAAATAGTAATAATACCTGAATCATAAATCTATGTAATTCAAATATTTTTGAATAAAAAATAAAATATATGAGGTATTTAATTTAAAAAATAAGGCTGAAGTCTATGCTGTTAAAAAAGTATTTGAGCCAATTCAGTAAACCTGCTTATTAGAAAATGTAGGTATTAGAGGACAAAATAGATAACCTTTCGAAAATTCATAGTGTTGTTTTAAAAACATCAAATTTAGTTCAAATGCATACCAGCATTAAGTAACTTCTAATCATAATTATTACACATTTCCCTAATTTCATTTTATCAGTTGTTAATAATTTTAAATTTAAGTTTTGCTTAAATCAGCTTATAATTTAAATTTTCTTTTTAGAACTTAAAAATTGTGGAGAGAAGCATTCTAATTAAAATCAGAAATATTTTATGATAAAAATCTGATTTTAGAAAATTTTAATTCTTTTTCGATTTCTACAAATGAGTTATTCATTAATGCCCTTAAATAAATAAAAATTAAACAAAATATTAGCTTTTTAATATAATTATATCTATGTTACAATTATATTTATCAACTTTTAAAGTTTAGTTAAAATTTTTTATTATTTAATTTTTTTCTAGGGTCAAAAGTTTCATCTTGTTGTTGTAGTCTACTTCAATTAAAGTAACTCAAAGAATCCTTTCGTTATAGATTCACAAATTTCAAGGCCTATATTTGTTAATTACAGAACATCTCCTTATTGGCCTTCTTATAACAAAAAGGTTATTCTTTATTAAATAATCATTATTTTTTAACATTTTACTTTAATTAAATAAAATCAAAGAAAACTTATTTGTTTAATCCTTTTTCCCCAGAATGTTTGGATCGAAAATATGTTAAAAGGGAGAGCAGGAAAAAATAATAATAAGATATACCTATTGAGAATGATATAGAAGGTTTGATAAACTTCATATCAGCTCCTAATATTCGTAATATTCGTAAAATAAAGCATCCACTGTTTTTAGCTATAAAATTCAGTAACTGTGTAAAATGTTTTCATAATATCTACAAAATTCCTGAAAATGAAGTAAATAAATTATTAAAATTTAGGAAATTACTTTTTAAGTGTTAACAAATTATAAATAAGGATGATTAAGAATTCATTAAAGTTTTATAAAATCAACTCTAATAGACTTATATTCAATTAAAAAAAAATAAATATATTATTGCTTAAGAAAAACCTCTCATTATTTAAGTGCTACATACATTTTCACAAGATTCTAATAAATTGGAAAAAGTAATTTTAATGGTTTATAAAATTTTTTAATAATAGTAAAAATACTTTAAAAATAAATAGATTAATACTTTTTTATAACCCTAAAATGAAAATCTAGTGCATGTTATATTAGGTCCCTAAATCATTCCTAACAATTTTATAGAATTAAAAGATATTGAGAGCATTAAGCAAGCATATAAAGAAATATACCCTTATATTGTAAAAAGAGAGTATGATTCAAATGAAGCTTCTGAAGATTCTGAATTAGAAGTAGAAGAAGAAGAAACAAGTATTAAAAAAATTAAAATTGATTAGTCAGAGCTTGATACTGTAACAGATAGTGTTTAAAAATTAAAAATAAATGATTCTCCTTAATAAATTTAAATTGTACAAGAATAAATCAGTAAAAATGCATAACAAAATGGCTATTCTTAATAGGACTCAAATATTTATCCAAAAATTAGCAACTAACTTTAATCAATACTAAACTAAACTTAAGATAAAAATCATTCTTTATTTGATAATGTTTAATTATCAGCTTTTGCTAATCTCAGCTCTACAAAGTCTAACTTGTTTAATTATCAAGCAGACTAATTAATATAAATTGAAGACGATAAAAAATATATTAAGGAAATTTATCGATGCCAGAATGACGAACTTTTAAATTATAAAACTAAATTGAGTACTTTATAAAGTGAGAATTTTAATTAACTAAAACAACAACACGAAACTGTTTTTCAAAATTAAAGTAGTGATTGTTTTAGTCTACAAAGCAATCAATAAACAAACTAAGAAACTTTTAGTATTGGGCAAGTAAATTTTAGTGAATTTTAATAAAAAAACTCAACAATCTAAAGAGCAGATTTTAATCCCTTAATAAATTAACAAAATGTTATAACTTAAATAGGAGTTAAAAATATAAATAATATTTAAAATGTAGATTATCTAAAAATAGATATTGATTAATAAAACAATAATATCAATCTTTAAAATTCTCCTTCTTAAAATATGCTCTATTTTGAATAAGACTAATAGCTTGGTAAATATCAAAATTAATTTCATATCAACCAAATTAAGTAACAATCGTATTGCGATTACTATAATCAACAAAAAATAATCAAAGGACATTAATTAGGAGATAATTAATATTAATAATAAAGCTTAAATTAAGGTTTTAACAATGAATTTCAGAAATTTTTAAATGAGTAGATGATTCAATAACCTTAAGTGGATGACAACTTTACTCAAAACAATTTTATTTAGAATTGTAGTGATTCTTCTACTTCTTAACAAGGGCAGAATTCATTAGAAGAAAAATGAAAACATTCATACAATATAAAAATATAGTCAGTACAAAACTTAAAATTGAATCTTTTAAATAAAACAAAAAATGTTTTAATTTTTTTTTAATAAAGAATTATCATTAAAAATATATATTTAAAATTAATAATTTTATTGGTTACTATAATTATTATGTGTGTTTAATTTGTAGTGAATTTTATTTTTTAAATACATTAAACTTTAGAATTTGAAATTACTGAAATAAAATTTGTTTCTATTTAAACATTTTCTCATTATTAATTATTGCTATATTTAAAATAAATTATTTTTTCTAATTGAAGCAATATTGATTACATATTATAAGGTGGATCATTTATTTTAATTATAATTTTATTTATTTATAATCATATATTGGCTTTAGATTTATAGTATTTGAAGTTAAGCTTCAAGGATTGTTTTTTTATCAAATATAATCCATTAATTAATTAAATTGTATGATTCTATATATACTATTATTTATTAAATTCATTGATAATCTCAGAAATATGTATCATTATTTATTTAAGTATGATTTTACTTTTAAATTTCACAATATTTAAGAATAATTTTTTAAATCCAAATAAGCTTTTATATCAAATTATACTTACTTTTCATAAAATTCCTTTTATGATGATAAAGAATGATTTCATCTATTATGAAGATTTTTATCACTTATGTTCATAATTTTTACAAATTTTAATTTAAATTTCATAATCAATTGAAGTAAATTTATTTCAGCTCAACTTCAAATATTCCTCAACTAAAATCTATTGACAATATTTGTAAAAAACTTTAAAATGAAAATCATAATTAAAATCTTAATAAACATTACTATTTAAAATGTAAATGAGCTATTCGTAGAAAATTGCATATTATTTTAATTAGCAACAATATCAATCCATAATTATCTTATAAAATTGATGTTAAAATCAACTATGCTATTACAAAATAATTACTTATAGGTCGGGTTATTGATATCTTTTATAATAAAGAATATATTTATGTAAATAGTTAAGTATTCAAAGAAAAAAGTTAAGCTTTTATATTTTTTTGTTTTAGAATTTCATATTTTTTATATTCACAAGAAGCTATATTAATGGCCAAAAGCAGAAATATTCAATATATTTTAAAGAATCTTTCAAATTTTTATTTTCAGCATTTAAAATTATTGCATTGAATAATTTAAAGAAACATGATAACATTTATTAATGAAATTATTTAAACAATTTTTATTGGATTTTTTATAAGGAATTTCATAAAGCATAAAAAAAGCCAAAGCTTGACAGAAGAAGTAAATAAATTTCTAACAAAAAGGGGGGTTTTTACACTGAATTTGTGAAATTTGAATCATATTTCAAACCTAACCCAAAAAAGAAAAAATAAGAATAGAATAACATGATGTAAATTAGATCATTAAAATAAAAAAGAAAAAATAATATTATTATATTTCGTTCAACTATAAGTTTCACTTTCTAAAAATTACGTTTTAAATAAATAAAAAAATTGTTGTTCAGTAAATTTTTTAGTTAAAAACAGACAAAAGGGAAAAAAAGCAAATATTTACTTTTTTAATAACAACATAAGTTGTAATACAAATTCTTTTATTGAATTTTAAGAAAATGTGTTTAGAAATGTTAGATTTCATTGACATATTCCAAATAAAATAAGATCTTTTTACCAGGAAAACCTAATATTTTGAAATAAATTTCAGTAAGGATTCTTTTAATTTTAGAATTTGAATAATATTAACTCAATTTAATTTAATTTTTAAAAAGGAGATTATGGGGTTTTTAAAAAGTTAGGACTTTTACAAATTAAAAATATTTATTTAATTAAAAAATAACTAAATTAGAAATGAATAAAAACAAATTATTCGCAGTTGCCGGCTTAACTTTGCTTGCTGCTTGCACTTGCTGTACAATCTTATTATGTAAAAGTCATCATAATATTCAAAATGACGAAGATATATAAGCTCTTTGGTCCGCTTTCAAGACTAACTATAACAAGAAATATGCTGATCCCGATTTTGAACATTACAGAATTCAAGTTTTCACTGAAAATCTCAAAACTATAGAAAACAACTGTGAAAATTATGGTATCACCTAATTCATGGACCTTACTTAAGAAGAATTTAAAGAAACTTACTTAACTTTGAAGGTAAAGGAAGGTTTTGAGGCCTCTGTAGTAACTGAATTCAACGACTCAAATGTCGAAATTGATTGGACACTCAAGGGTGCTGTTACTCCAGTTAAGAATTAAGGCTAATGTGGTTCTTGTTGGTCTTTCTCCACAACTGGTGCTGTCGAAGGTGCTCTCTTCCTTTCTACTCATAAGCTTGTTTCTCTCTCTGAATAATACTTAGTTGATTGTTCCAAGAATAGTAATGAAGGTTGCAATGGTGGTCTTATGGACAATGCTTTCGATTTCATTGCTCAAAATGGTATTCCCACTGAAGGTTCTTATCCTTACAAAGCTGTAGAGGGATCTTGCAAAATGACATCTGGCCCTTACAAGATATCATCCCACACTGATATAAAGGACTGCAACGATTTGCTAAATAAGCTCTAAAATCAACCTATTTCTATTGCCGTTGATGCTACTAATTTTCAATTTTACACCAAGGGTATATTTTCTAAGTGTGGTTCTAAATTAGATCACGGTGTCCTTTTAGTAGGTTATTCTTCTTAAGAAAAATATTGGAAAGTAAAAAACTCTTGGGGTACTTCTTGGGGTGAAAACGGCTACATTAGACTTGCTGCTGGTAACACTTGTGGTATTTGCAAAATGGCTTCTTTCCCTAGTATTTGATCTTAATTATCTAATATAAATATAATTCAGAAAATTATAAATTTAAACTAAAAATAAAAACTTTATTAACATCTTTAAAACTTAATTTTATAAAAATTGTAATTTAAATTTATATTGAAAGTTATTTTTTTATTCTAAATAAAAACTAAAAATATAAAATCATTTTTATAAATGCTTAGTTGGATATTTATTTTTAAAATATTTCAAGAAAGCTGTTAATAAAGCAACTAAGCTTTTTCGCTTTAATAATTTAATTAAATTTTTAAGATTAATTTCTAAAATCTAACTAAAGTCATTCAAAAAATAAAGGGTTAGGATTATTCTTAATTTTATCACAAAGCCTAAGCCCATTATACCAATCTTGAATTAATTCTAAATAAAATTGCTCATTTTAAACAAAATTGTTGAAGTTTTATGAAATAAAAATAAATTTATTTTAATTGTTAGAACAATATTTTGAAAATGAAACATCAAATTTAAATCAAACGGAATTCCTCATTTAAAATTAATAAATTAAATATATTTTTTAATATTTTATTTATCCAACCAACTAGTAATTTTCGATGAATTAGATTTACATCTTTATAAAATTAGTTTAGATTTACTAATATTATTTTAGATATCTTCTTTGAAATTTTAATTGATAACTTAAATATTCTTTTCTTCAATGACTGGTTAAAAGTAATTCTAAAAATTCACATAATGATTTATCTTCTTGTAAATTACATTTTTTATTAAAAATTTCAGCCAATAGCATTCCCATTCCCCATGATGGCATCCATTCGTTGATTTAAGAAGGAGAATAAATAGTTTAATTAGGATCGATTCCATAGTGGTCTACTTATAGAGAAGAAACATATAAACCTAATAAGCACTAATTATGAGTATAAATATCTTCATTTTAGTTGATTTAAGCATATAGTTTTTTACAAAATTTAAAAACCTTTTTTTGCAGTTGCTTTGGGGAATATGAATCGCTTAGACCATAAGCTCTTCTTGCATACATAGCATTTTCTACAACATATATTTTTTAATTATTTTATGTTTAAAGTATATTTTGTTATGAAGATTTTTCTGAGCAATCCCTATATTTAGGATAACCACAATTTTCTAATTTAAAGAACCTCCTAATTAAATTAATACATTTCTCTGGATCTCCCTGTCCAACAATCTTAAAGTTCAATTCTTCTTCATAGCCTTCATAGCCCTTATTATAGCAGCTACTATATAAAACCTGCTCACTATTTTACTCTTTTTAATCTGCAAATTCTTACTTTAGAATTTCCATTTTAGCATTCTTAAATCCAAGTTTTTCACTATTAACTAGAAAGGCATATTTCGAGCTTGAAACGATTTAGTATTAAAATTAAGCATCCTTTTTTTTGACATCTTCGGTATTTGTTAAAAATGCAATTTAAGATGATTTACCTCCTACATCAATAGTTGTAATTGCATTTTGATTGAATATATCCTAAATTTTGCTGACTTGTTTAATCATATCATTAACAGCAATCCATAGAAATATTCCTTCTTAATCACCCGTTATAACTCTAGCATTAGAGGAATCTTAAAAACGGAATCCACTATTTTAGAAAATACTGACTATTTAATTAATAATAGCTTCTTGTTTTTCTTAGATGAGCTAGCGCATCCCTTCAGTTGCTCCTAAATAAATGTCTGTCTCACTTAATTTGTCTTCAGGTATGATTTCTTTGATTTCTGCAAATTTTTATTCAAACACAGAAATTAAACCCTCTAGATTACTTTCATAATTAGATATTGGCTATTTATCTTTAGAAGATTTAATTGATTAAATATTAATCTTTTAATCTTCACTAAAAGCCTAATTACAATCCCACTAAAATATTTCATACTTAGTTCCTGTTGATCCTGCATCAAATACTACTGAATAACAAGGATCATTATCTTCTCTAATTTTGCTTAAAATAGGATAATCCTCTATATTATTTTCATTTTTTTTAATTTGATAGTTTAAATCATGAGATAAATCAATATGATTTAGGTTATTTTTTTATTTTCTATCTTAAATAGCTAATAAAGTTGATGCTAGCAATAAAATTAGAAATAAAATGATTTATCTTTTCATAAATATTAGCTATATCTAATAATTTTTTTAATATCTTTGTAAATAATTGCAGACAATCTTGTATAAATTTCAAAGTCTTAATTAGGATGATTTTTGATCAATAAAATCTTAATTAACTAAATGAAGCCAACTCATTCTTAATTAATAAATATCAGTTTAAAAACGGTCACGGCTGTTTGTAATATAAAATAATTTTTATAAAAATTTTTTTGAAATTCAAATATGCAAATCATCCCCATATAATTTATTATTTATATCAAGTAAAAATTAATTTATAAATTAAATATATTTCATTATGAGTTGAATTAATAAAATGATTAATAAGTAATACCCTTAGTAATTTAATAATTAGTAAATTTATTTTAACTTCCAATTAATAATTAACGTTTTTAATCAATAAAATGTATTTTGAAGAGTTTTATAGAGATTAAATTTATGATTACTTAATAATTATTCATTTAAATTATTAATAAAAATGTAAAAAAAGTATAAGATAGAATAATAAGAGATAACTAAGATACGCATTCTTTATCATTAACTTTCTTTAAATCTTATTATTTGATATTCATTTAATATTCTAAATATTCTTTTAATTAAAAAAAATTAAAATGATGGTTAAGATTAATAGTGCATGTCCATGTAATATAACTAATTGAAATATTAATAACTATCACTTACTTTATCAATAGCGCCTTCAAAATATTTAATCTTAGAATTACAGAAATTTATTTTAAATAAATGAAAAATAGCTTTTTAATTAAATTAAAAATAATTTAAAAGTAAAATTTTGGAATATTTAAATAAAATGAAAATAAAATAAATCTTAATGAAGAAAATATGCAATTTTAAAAAATACTCTTAAATTATATCTATATTTAAGGAGAAGAAGGTATTGGATAAATTTTTATATCTTTGATTGAGCTAAAGAAGATATTTTTGTATAAGAATTATTTTCAAGTAAATAAAATAATCAAATACTCATAAAAGTTAAACATTTTTTACACAAATTTTCATTTTAAAGTACAAAAAGCAATTTTCAATTTTGCTGTCTTTAAAATATATTTATGGCTAAAATTATACCATAGATTTAAGATAAATCTATAGTTAAAATAAAAAATGATTGTTTGTAATTTAAGTTAAATTATTGTTTATAGAATTTTTTTAAAGGTATTTATTTGTTTTTTTTTTTTAAATTTCTTCTAGGAGCAAAGGCAGGTTAAAAATATTTACTATTTATAAATGAGAAAAATTATTTATTTTAAAAAAAGATAGCTATATAAAATTGGAATTAATCCATTATTTTTAAAAAAGCTGTATATTTAAGTGGTTTCTGATATTGATTGCATCTGTAAAGCTTATATTTTAAATTGAGATATATAAATTATAAGGAATTTTATTCTAAAATGAGCTTGGATAAAGAAAAATACAAATTTATATTAATTTTTTTTCGAAGCACTGCTTAACTTAACTTTTTCATTTTATTTACTCTTTTATTCCTTCAATTGGTAAATCATACTATTCTGATCAAAAAAGCATCTTATATCTAGCTCATTTTTTTTAAAAAGGATTTTAAACGTGTTTAATGGAAAAATAAACCACTAGAGTAAAATTTACAGTTAGGAAAAAATCTATAAATAAAAATTTTTATTGTTTTTCTTCTCCATCTGATTATTAATAATAACAATTATTAATCGATAATTGTTAAGAAATAAAATTCAATTGATAGATAGATAGACTGAGAGACAATTAATAATCAGGAAAAAAAATAGATAATTTAGTGTTGTGAGATGTAAAAAGACTTTAAGTGATGAAATAAAAAAATTCTTTTATTAATGTTAACTCCCCGTTAAATTTTCTTGTTTAAACTCATGTATTAATTGTGCTTAAAAAAGTACTCAGGATACTTTTTAAAATCTTAGAAATTGCTAATAAGCTGATTCTATCTTTTTCTAAACAAAAAAGAAACAAAAAACCTTCTATTTTTTGATTAAATTTTGTTTGATTTGCAAATAAATGTATTTACTAAATTTCTAGACAAAGCTAATTGCTAGCTTTAAAAGAACAATTTTTAGGATAGTAACAAAATCAATAATAATAATTATTAATCTAAAAAGCTAAAAAACTTAGAAATGAATAAAAATATCTTATTCGCTATTGCTGGTTTTGCCTTATTGGCTGCCGCCTCTACTCTCCTCTTGACCAAGACTCACCAAGCTACTCAAGAAGACTAAAACATCATGGCTCTCTGGTCTGCTTTCAAGACTAAGTACCACAAGAAATTCGCTGATCCCGATTTCGAACACTACAGAATCGAAGTTTTCACTGAAAACCTTAAGGTTGTTCAAAGCAATCCCACTAACTATGGTATCACCTAATTCATGGATCTTACCAGAGAAGAATTCAAGTAAACTTACCTTAACTTGAAGGTAAAGAAGGGTCTTAAGGCTTCTCCTTTCACTAAATTCAATGATGCTGGTGTCGAAATTGACTGGACCACTAAGGGTGCTGTTACTCCTGTTAAGGACTAAGGTCAATGTGGTTCTTGCTGGTCTTTCTCCACCACTGGTGCTGTTGAAGGTGCTCTTTTCCTCTCTACCAACAAACTCACTTCTCTCTCTGAATAATACTTGGTTGATTGTTCTCATGGTGATAACGAAGGTTGCAATGGTGGTCTAATGGATGCTGCTTTCGACTTCATTTCTGAACATGGTATCCCCACTGAAGATAGCTATCCCTACAAGGCTGTTGATGGTAAATGCAAGATGACTTCTGGTCCTTACAAGATCTCTTCTCACACTGATATCTAGGATTGCGATGATTTATTGAACAAGGTCTAAAAGCAACCTATCGCTATTGCTGTTGATGCCAACAACTTCCAATACTACGATAAGGGTATCTTCTCTAAATGCGGTACTGAATTGGACCATGGTGTTCTTTTGGTTGGTTATTCTGAAAAAGGATAATACTGGAAGGTTAAAAACTCCTGGGGTTCTGGTTGGGGTGAAGATGGTTACATCAGACTTGCTGCTGGTAACACTTGCGGTCTCTGCAACATGGCTTCTTTCCCTAATGCTTGATTTCCATAATGAAATAACATAATCAAATAATTTAATAAAGTTAGTTCTAAATAAATAAACCTTACTGTACGTGTGACTGAATATTTATTTATTTGTATTATCATTTTTTGCTTTATCTCCAAAAAATCCTACTATTTTAATTTGCTTATTTTTCAACTTTATTTTTTTTTCCCATTTATTTAAGAAAGACTAAAATTTGTTCTACTTTTCAAATCTACTCAAAAAATATCAAAATTTGTAATAAAAGAATTAAAAATTATTAATTAAATAAATAAATGAATAATTAGTTAATTATCACATTTAAAAATTCTAAAAATATGTTTATGGAAAAAGTAATAAATAAAGTTTTTTTTTGAATATGAAATTTAATTTTTAAAAAAGAATATGCAGCTTACATTTCGCTCCATATTAAAATTTAATCCTCAAAAAAATAAAAAACAATTTAGAAAAAACTATTTTGAATAAATTTTAAATAATTTTACATAAAATCAGAAATAGCAAAAGTCAAAATCAAACAAGTGCATTTAGGATTAATTTTTTAAACAACAATTAAATTTTTAATTTGAAATATTTTAAATTATTAATAAATTATTTTAATAAATCTATATATTATAATTAAATAAAATAACATTTTCAATATTAGTTGAAGAAAATAAGTGCTTCTAAATGATTAATTATTTTATTCAAAACAAAGTACTTGCTTAGAGTTCGACTAATTTAAATAAAAATGAATTTGATTTTATTAGAGAAAATTATATTTAATGTTAAGGCATAAGGACAAAATAGATTAATTAAATAGTAAGGATTTTCAACTATTATTAAAATAGAATAAAATTAAAAATAAAAAAATAATTTAAATAGATTTTAGTTAATTTTATATAAATCAGAATTAGAAAAAAAATATAAAATAAAATAATTCTATTTAGGTTACCTCTTAATACGATAAGGAAGCTCTTAATTTGAAATATTTTTATTTATTAATAAAATCATTAAAAATAATTAATTTTATAAATCTTATGTAAGAATAAATCAAATGAAATAGAATTTTCAATCTTACTTACGTGAAGAAAAGTGGTGCTTTTAAATGATTAATTATTTCATTCAAAGCAAAGTACTTTGATTTCAAGTAATTTAGATGAAGAATGATTTTGATAGAGAAAATTCAATAGTTAAAATTTAATTAAAGGCATAAGAACAAAATAGATTAATTAAATAGTAGGGATTTTGAAATCTAAACTAAATAGAATATAATTCAAAGAATTTAAGTTCAAAAATTCACCTTAAGAAATATATTGATGCTTAAATCTGACTAAAGTATTGCAAAGAAGATTAAAAATATTTTTTATAATGACCATTTGATAGAAAAAGTGCTAGTCACGTCCGTATTTTTATTTCTTTACTCTATCTATGATCTACTTTCATTTATAGTATTATCTATATTTTTGATCAGCATCTACATAACCTTCTCTAAAGAAATCAAATAATTTAAGCATAAAGGCCTTATATATTATCTTCCATCATCTTTACAAAATCTTCTCACAAAAAGCAGCTTCTTTGATATATTTACTCTCTTCTGGAATCCTAATTTCTTCATGTATCTGAAGATATTCTACAAACCATTTTTTCATAACATTTCTCCTGAGGAGGCTGTAAAAACTTTAGATGAATTACCAGATGAAGCTAAAAATGTTATTTTGACAAAGGGAATCATTTATTCTTTACCTCCATTTATGAAATAAATTCTTTTACCACAATAAATTTACAAAGGTAACAATTATTTATTTATTTTCATAAGTAGTTAACTATTCCACTAGCAAAAATTAAAAAAATAAATTTTTATCAAGTTAAATTGAAAAAATGTTAAGGAGATTAACGGTGTCATTTAATGCTAAAAACAACACTCTATGTATTTATATATTTATAATAGAATAAATTGACCTTAAATTAGTTAAGAGCAATGAAAATAATTCGAATTCTTCTTTAAAAATATACTCCACCAGCCAAACTATTTAAAAACTAAATTCAATTAATTTCAGATAATATATTAATAATATGCAATTATTATCAAAATAATGAAACTAAAATATTTGTTTGAATAAAAATCATATATTAATTTGAATTAAAATTTATTTTATTAAATAAAGAAATATGCCAAAGAGAAGAAGAAGATAAAAATGAGCTTTAAAAATAATAAAATTTAGTGACGAGCAAAAAATGTGATAATTCTGCAAATTGTGAATGTGAAAATTGCACTAAAGAAGAAAGCAAAGACCCAAATAATAAATGGGGAGTAGTTAGCTAAAGAAGAAGTAAGGCAAATCGCTATAACTCAAACTAACATTTTTATAAAAATGTTATTGAAGAAGAAGATTTGCTACATTTAACTGAAGTCAAATAAGACTAATTTTATAAAATTTCCTAAAAATCAACTTTAAATTTTCACAAAAACTTCGAAGATGGAACATATGAAAATTAAAATAATAATTCAATTATTTAAACACTTAATAATAGAAGTGACAAATTCAAGAACGAAGAAAAAAGAATTAAAGATAGAGTAGAATCTATAAGAAAAATCATGATGGAATAACCACTAGAAATTAAAACTAAGTTGATAGCCTCTTCATAGGACTAATCTTAAAATAATATGCTAAATAAAAGAGAAAATAATTAGAGTTAAATTAATGTAGAAGAAGGAATCTAGAATATGATTGAAGGTTTAAAGAAAAAATTCAACGATTCTAGCAATGACAGTGCAATAGGATAAATTAAAAGTGCAGTGAACTTGCTCTTAGGAGTAGCTGAAATGAAAAAGAAGAGTAATATATTATAAAAAATAGAAACTACTAAAATGTACAAATACTTTGTTTTTTCAGCAGTTTTTCTGCTCAGCCAGTATTTCATCTCAAAGAAAACAAGAAGATGGCTCATATCTAGTACCATGCTAGTAGCTTATGTAGTATCATTCTTTCTTACATTTGGCTCAATTGGCATTTATATATATAAAAATGTCAACTAGACTGAAGATAATACAAATAGTAATGATTCTTAGCAATTGAAGCGTAAAATAAAAAAGAAATTAAACAAATCTACTTTGGAAGACTCTAAGTATTTAATGGATGACTCTGAAAATTGATAAATTTTTCATAAAAACTAAATTAAAAAATTTTAATTCCTATTTAAAGTTATTCTTAAATCTATATTTAGTAAAAAATTTGTGTGCAAAAAACCAGTTTTTATATTTCCCTAAAAATTAATTATATAATTCAATTGTATTTATTCTAAAACAATCAATCATATTTTGAAATACTATTTAATTTTAATGACTCTAAAAGATCTAAGAAGATCTCTATTAAAATTATTAATTAATTTTTAAATAAACAAAAAAATATTAATTTTAAGTAAAAGTATTAATTTAAAATATAATTTTTATAATTAAATTTATTTCAAAGATAATTAATAAATTGATTATCAAATATTTACTAAAAATTAAAAATGTGTGTTTTTAATTAAAATAATAATTTTATTTTTAAAAATATTGGTTTAAAATTATTTATTTTTTATTAAACTCACTTTTATTTTTTGTTTATTAAAAAGAAAGATTTTTATTTAATAAACTTTAATATGTGTGATCAATATTTTAATATTATTTTTAAAGATAGATTATTAGAGTTTTTAATGTATTAAATTATATATCTTCATGAATTTACTTGATGTATATTTATTGATTAAAATATACAAAATAATTTTTTCTATTTTCAATAGGATTATATTAATATTTCTTTATAACACTTAATTTTTATTTTCTATTTTGTGCAATCATTTTAATTATAAATTTCCTATTACTTCAAAAGTATTAAATTATGAGCAAATTTTTCTTTAGTTGTTTTTTTTAATTTGCTAATAAAATAATTTAAAAATGTTAAAAGAAGAGTAAAATGTCCATTTAGAAAATCATAATTTATTTAACTTTTACTTTAAAATTTTAAAATGTAATTTAAATAATCATATCTAAATAAAATTAGAATTATAATTTCTTTTCTTATAATTTAATCTAGAAATTCTTTTTGTTATTTTTGATCGATTATTTCTTGATTATGTAATTGACGTTGTACCTATTTGTTTATACTTTTAAATCTTTTTTCTTTTATATTTTTATAAAATTTAGCTACGATCAAAAATTATTTAATAAAAAACTAATTCAAGTAATGAGAAGCCAAATTAATTTAATGGAAGATATTTCAATAAACTTTAGGTTATATGGATACTATTCTGTTTAATTTTTAATATTTTTTGAATAGATTTATAAAATATATTGAACTTTAAAAAATACTCCGATATACCAAATGTAGAAACAGCAGTCTACTACTTTTTGCTTTTAAAGATCTTTGGTTTTAAAATAGAAGCAAATGTTTTTGAAATTACAGAAGGAATTACATATTTTTGTTGTTGGGAACTATAATAAAAAATATTCACATAATTGATCGAGTAAATATTAATTTAATTATTTGATAATATTCTTAGAGAAATACAGGTATAATTTCATCAGATTTTTGATAAGACGCATTATTTGAAATAAAATTAACAAAATATAGACAAGATTTGGTTGATTAAATGATGATATCAATTACTTTAAATGATCAATTATTAATGAAATATTTAGTTGAGTTGATCACCTTTCATAAAGAATTTTAGAATGTAAAACACTTATTCCATGAAATTGAACAGAAATCCAAATTTTTAGTATTTATAAAAATAAAATTTTATCAAAATGGCACATTTTATTTGATAGGTTAAAACTAGATTTATTTTATCTTAGATCTACTACTAATTTGCCTTAAGGCAAAAGTGTTCTTTTACTGGAATTTAAAAGACATTTATTGAAAAATTAAAAAGGAATTTTTTTGTTAAAATTTCGTCATAAAAGTTAAGAAGCATAAAAAAATGGTTTAATATAAACAAAAAGTTAAATTCTAAAGTAAATTCTTTGATGGCTCAACATAAAATAAGCATTTACAAAATTCAAAGTGGTCTAATCAGTTTTAGGTATGTTGTAAACAAATAACTTCTGAAAGTTTGTTGTATTAGGTATTGTTGTTATTTATAGCTGTTAAAGGAATATAATGCGTAGAAGGTGGATCAATTAATAATTTATTATTGTAGAGGTATTGATAGTGGGTCTGATTAAGATAAAAATATCTTTAATTTTGAATGCATTTAATTTATAATATGTCAGTTTTTGAAAAGGTTCTAACACAAATATCTTTAATTTTCATATTAAAATTAAATAGTGATTAATATAGTTACTTTAATAAAAAATATAGATTCGTAATCTTTTCTAATTAAAAAAGCTAATCCAGCGCTCATTTAAAGTACTATAATCAATCAATCAATAAAGCATAAATTAATTAATTATATATATAATATTTCAGTCAGACAAGTAGTGTTTAAAAGCTGCAAAAATACTAAAAATAATACATAACTCTATTAATTATTAAAAATATATAATTAGCATTATAAAAATAAAAATTGCTTTACTTGCATTCATTCAAACATATACATACATACATACATACATACATACATACATACATACATACATACATACATACATACATACATACATACATACATACATACATACATACAGTGGCTGAAAACAACAAAAACATAATCAAAACAAAGAAAGAAATAAATCATCACAATTGTATTAACACAATATAAGCAAACATACATATATACACACTTAAGAAAAAGAAGATATGAAGCTATCAAAAAAGTAATTTAATTTACATCCAAAATTTATTATAAAAAAATAAATAAATAAATAATAACTCAAAAGTGATCAAAAAGAAACTAACAATTAGTTAGAAGAAAAAAACGAAATGTACATCGACGGTGCCGACACAATTGCAAGAAAGGAAGGGTCTCGTACTTACTCCAAAAAGAAATCTACTTTCTGTCCTCATTAGCAAGGCTTTTCCTTGGACTCTTACCCTGAAAATATAGATGAATTTTAAGTTTTCAAGGACGATGCCTACTTGAATGATTATAAGGAACATTTCAGAGTAAGAAACGATGCCTTCAGATAATAGCTTACTCACATCCTTCGTGCTGAAAACTCCCTTGAGGACTTTGCTAAAGGTATTTTATCATTATTTTTTCTACATAACTAGCTATGTCAATCATATTTTATGTTTATTATTAACAAGCTTTATTTAAATTTTACATATTTTAGATGCATTTTACAATTCAGATGGCTTATTAAATTAAAGAAAATTTAAAACAATTTCTTGATAAATTATTCAAACTTGCCTTTAATTGCATAAGCTAATTTGAGAAATTTATCATACTAAAGCAGATTAAAATAAATTTTCTATTAATATTTGTTAAAATGAAAGCATAGCAGTTTTTATTTGATTATTTGCTTTTAGTAATGTTTTTTGCCAGTTTAAATGTAAAATCTACTAATAAAACATGGTTTTATAATAGATCTAGTAATTTAATTTTATTTAGGTGATTAATCTTAAAATCAATTGCAAGTAAATATTAAAGTAAAATAGAACAGTTACTGCTACATCTGCAACATATAACAATAATGAATAGAAAAATTATTCAACTTATTTAAATTTTAAAATATCAACAACTAAGAATTTAAAAAATTCTGCTAAAGAAAATTGAAAATAAGCTAAACATTTAGTAAAATTATTATTATTAATTCAATAGGTTATAAGAGATACGGTTTTAATCAAGAAGGAGATAATCTTGTTTACAGAGAATGGGCTCCAAGTGCAAAGGAAATTTATTTGACAGGTGATTTCAATAACTGGAATAGAAAGCAATTTCCATTATAAAAAGATGCCTTTGGTAATTGGGAGATATAAATTCCTTTCAATTCTGAGGGAAAACCAATAATCCCTCACGGATCACGTGTAAAAGCTCATGTTTTAACAGCTAACAACGAATGGGTTGATCGTATTCCAGTATGGAGTAAACGAGTTATTCAAGATGAAAACACCAAGCTTTTTGATGGGTAATTCTGGTGGCCTGAGAAGAGTTATCAATTTTAGCATCCTCGTCCCCACAAACACCATGCTTTGAGAATCTACGAAACACATATCGGTATGGCTGGAATAGAACCTCGTGTCCATACTTTTGCTGAATTCACTAGGGATGTCTTGCCTCGTATTAAAGATCTCGGTTACAACACAATCTAAATTATGGCAATTGCTGAGCATGCCTATTATGGTTCTTTTGGATACCATGTCACAAATCTCTTCTCTGTTTCTTCTCGTTTTGGTACTCCTGAAGATTTCAAGCATTTGGTTGACACTGCTCATAGCATGGGTATTCATGTTCTTATGGACATTGTTCACTCGTAATATTTTTATTGCATTTAATATATTACTATAATAGCAAAACAATACATTTCATGTCTGCCTGCAATAAAATTCATTTAGGCTTAAAAAAAAGAATTATCAAAAAATTAGCTAGTGATAGAAAAAAAAACCTAAAATTAGAATTAAACAGAATTAGTTTAATAGTTGTATTCAAACAAACAAAGTTAGAAAGAAGATATTTTATTAATCAAAATGAAAGAAAAAATATTAAGTAAGCATTGTTAGAATGTTAAAAATATCTGAATAATAAGATTTTATTTTTTAGCATGTTATTTGTTTGGAGAGGAATTAAAAGTGAAGAAATTATTTTAGCTAATTTTAGTTTTTTAAAAGCGCAAGGGATTAATTAAATTTGATTATGTCACAATATTGTAAAAAATAGTAATATTGATGTATTAATTTAGCTAATTTACTGTAAATAGAAATTGAAAGCGAAATTATAATTTCATAGAATTTATTTGATTAATTTTCATGAGTTTCATTCAAATAAATTTAAAATTTGACTTTATTTAAAGTAGAAAAAGTTGTTTGCTATCATATTATTAAAAATAAAAAATGGTAATTAATTTGAATTTAATAAAATAAATAGTCATGCCAGTAAGAATGTAAATGATGGTTTCAATAACTGGGATGGAACTGATTATTAATATTTCCATGAAGGAGCAAAAGGAAATCACGATTTGTGGGACTCAAAGATTTACAATTACGGTAAGTGGGAAGTTTTAAGATTGCTTTTAAGTAATTTAGAATGGTTCATGACTGAATACATGGTTGATGGTTTCCGTTTTGATGGTATCACTTCTATGTTATACAAACACCACGGTATGGGAGTTGGTTTCACTGGTGGCTATCATGAATATTTTAATCATGATGCTGAAATAGAAACCTTAGTCTACTTAATGTTAGCTAATGAGCTTGTCCATGAAATTTATCCTGATGCTATTACTATTGCAGAAGACGTATCTGGTTATCCCACACTTTGTAGAAAAGTAAAAGAAGGTGGTGTTGGTTTCGATTACAGATTATAAATGGCTGTCCCTGATAAGGTAATAACAGTTAAAATCTCATTTAAAATTTTAACATATTTTTTTTGTTAATAGTGGATCAAGCTTCTTAAAGAAAAGAGAGACGACGATTGGGATATAGAAGACCTTGTTTGGACTTTGACAAACAGAAGAAGCGACGAAAAGTGTATCGTTTATGCTGAAAGTCATGATTAAGCTTTAGTAGGAGATAAAACACTTTCTATGTGGCTTTTTGATGCTGTAAATAAAAAAATATGTGAAGAATATTATTTTAAGCTCATAATAATTTTTAATAAAAGTAAATTTATGAATACATGAGCACTCTTTCACATGAAACTTTGATAGTAAACAGAGGTATTGCCCTCCATAAGATGATCAGATTGATAACTATTGCCCTTGGTGGAGAAGTATTTTCATTTTAATTTTTGTTAAAAAAACATAATAGATTTTATTGGAAGAATTTTTATTTTTATTCTAATATTTATATTAATTAAAAATAAAAAGGGCTATCTTAACTTTATGGGTAACGAATTCGGACATCCCGAATGGATTGATTTCCCCAGACAAGATAATGGCTGGAGCTATCATCACTGCCGTAGAAGATGGGATCTCGTAGATGACTAACTTCTCAGATTCAGATTCTTTAATGTAAGCATGAAAATAAATTTATTTGTTTAAGTAAAATAAAAAAAAACATTTATAAAAAGAATTTCGATAGAGACATGATTCATCTTGAAGGACATTTCAAGTGGTTAAACTCAAGATACAACTATGTCAGCACCAAGAATCAAGGAGATAAAGTTATTGTATTTGAAAGAGACAACCTTCTTTTCGTATTTAACTTCCATCCAACATAAGTAAAATCAAAAGATTTAACAACAAATAATTAATATATTTTTAAAATTTCATTAGAGTTTCGAAAATTATAGAATTGGTACTAACATCGCTGAAGATCATTTAATTATCATGGACAGCGATGAAGTAAGTTTTACATTTTCAAAAATATAGTTAATATTTAACAATAATAATTTCTTTAATAGCCTCATTACGGTGGTCATGATAGAGTAAGAGCTGGACACGAGAAACCTTTCCCTTATATTTAGGAAAGCTTTAATGGTAGACCCTACAGCATAAGCTTATACATACCTTCAAGATGCGCTATGGTTTTAACATCTGTAAGCTAAGCCCATAATTATTGGAACTAAAAAAAGTTACTTAGTGAATCCAAAAAGCATCACTGATTGCATACATACATAATAACAATTTAAATAGCTATGTATTTTAAAAAATATTCTTCTGAAATAATTAATTTTTATAAATATAATTTAAAATAAATAATCAATCATAATCTTAAGTATTCTTAGTATTTATACCAATGATAAAATAAATTTATCTATTTAGTACTTTTATAATTTTGTTAATATATTTTGCTCGCTCATAAAATAAATTATCTTTCAAGTTTATATCACAAAAACTAACTCACAGTTTCCCCAACATTATTATTTAGCAACAAATATTCTTAATTAATAGTTTAAATCCTCTTTGAACAGGTAAGTCCATGAAATTAATTTGATCTCTATTTGATAAATAGAATAACAACTTAAGAGTTTAGTGTAAATTTTATTGATAGAAAAATTATAACTTTATTATTTGTTAAAAATACTTTGAAAATAAATGTATTATTATTGACTCTTTGAAGCTTAAAATTAGTGCAAAATTATATATTTACAATTCCATACATTAGTATATCATATTTAACCCTCCTTCTAAGTTAATAGAATTTATTACATCTTTTAAGGTTGATTTTGTAAGTGTTTGCATGAATTTATATTAATAATAAAATCAGAGTAATTATTTTTGCTAACTTTATTTCAATTTTAATAGCATTTAATCTTTTAAATATTGAAATTGTAGAAATATTTTTACATCAATAGCTAGCAAATATTTTACAAGAAACTTTATTACAAAACTTCATTATCTAGAAATAGTTTACAAATAAAAAAACAGTAAATATACCACCCATCACTTCACATATTTGTTCTATATTTTGAGATATTAAAACTATTTCATAAAAATTATAATAACAATATTTTATCTCTTTTTATTTAATAAATTGATTAGAAAAGATCAACACATAAATTATAAAATACTCATTCATTTGCATTATAAAATTAAGTAAACCAGTCCATATTTTGAAAATATTTTACTTTTTTCAACATACTTTATATTTGTGAAATTTCATAGCTTTAAAGTAAAGGTTATGCTAGAAAAACGTGAATAAAAATATGACTAATTCATTTATGGATAATAAAAATATTCATTTTATTTACATTTAAATTATTTGTAACAAAATTATGGCAAACATATTTTTGCTTGATTTTATATTTATTCATAAAAATTATAAAACAAACAAAAAAAAATATTTTTAATAGCTTTTATAAATAAAAACTGCAGGAAATTACTATTTTAAATTCATTTTATAATGACACTTCATAGTTTCTTAGAAATACTTCGTTTAATATAATATTTCCAAAATTTTATATATAGTTAATTACAACTTAAATCATATTTTCAAAAAAAGCTTTTTTGTTCTTTAAAAATCGAATGTAAATCTATTTAAAAGTTTTTAATGATTTGAAGAAATTAATTAAAAATAAACTAATCAGAAATGAATTTTGTAATTGCAATTTCAATTTTTGTTCATCTGATTATTTAATGCTCTGCATAGTAAGGAAATAGTGTAAGTTGCTCATAACCTTGCAATTGTAGTAACCAGAATTGTGGAACATTTCCTGGTTTTCTTTGGGTGCAAGGTGTCAACACTTAATGTTCCATAAATGATTGCTCATCAGCCCCTTTTCCATAGACTGGCCTAACAGATATATTTTGCGGTTCTTGTACACCCTTTTAAAATGCTATTTATGCTAACTCTGCTGGTTATACATGTGTTGCTAGCACTTAAAGCTGTAGCTCTACTTAAGGATGGACAAATTCAAACTGCTAATTATGTAATCCTGCAACGCCTTATGCAAATGCTTCTTTAACTGGTTGTGTAAATTGTAGTTCTACATCTGGATTGACAGATGCTATTTGTGCTATTTGTAACCCAAGTGCCCCTTTTGCTTCTGGAGACACTACTAGTTGTGTAAATTCTTCATAATCATGTTCTTCAAGTTTAAATGTCAAAGATTCTGACTGTGCAATTTGTTTTCCATTAAAACCTTATGCAAATATCGCCCAAACAGCATGTAAATCTGTAAAATGTCGAGGCAGAGATCCTAAAAATCCTGGTTGGACAGATAATGAATGTAAATAATGTTATTCTCCGGGATCTAAAGCAAAAAAAGATGGTTCAGCTTGCTACAATTGTTTTGCTACAAATGGGATGACAAATGATTTATGTTAATTGTGCTTTGGTACAGGGAAAGGTGCTTATCAATATGCAAATTCTTTAGGCACTTGCGTTTCAGTAAATTGCTCGAAAACAAGTGGATGGAATGATATTGATTGCTAAGCTTGTAATCCAGCTACTCCTTATTCATCGTAAAGTGGAACTGTTTGTTAATCCTTTCCAAGTAATTCTTCAATTCTAATTTAATACTTTATTTCTTTAATAATCTTTATGTTATGAATAATCAGCAACTTTAATAATAAAAATAATTATTTCATATTTATTAACCAACTGTAACTATATTTTAATAAAATCAAATAAATCTCAAAAGATTCATAAACTATTTTTAAGAATATATCATTTTAATTAACTTTTCCTTATTTTAAAAATCATCTTAAAATTTAAATCTATTACTAAAGAATTTAAAAAAACAAATAATAAATACTTTTATATTAGTTTATTATTTCTTTTTGTACGATTAAAGAATTGATTTTAAATATTATTAAAAAACCATGGGTTTGTATTCTAAGATCGCTAATAAAGCTTTAAATTTTTACTTAAGAAATCAAAAATTTAATTAAATTTTAATGAAATTAGTTGAATTCAAATGCAATTAATTATTTATCTAAATATTTATTTATTTGTGTGTTTTTATATCTTCTTTGTTTGTAAAATTCTGTTCATAAAATAAACATTAATTAATTAATTATTAAGCAAAAAAATTTTTAAGATAAAAGGATAATGAAAGGAGTAAAGCCAGTAGTTAAAAAAGTCACAAAAATTGTACTTTAATTAGTTAAACAAAATCAAATTTGTTAAAGTTTGTTTATTTTTAGAATAGAGACTTACTTACTTTAACTTATGGAGCAATCGTAAGCTAAATCGTGAAAGACACAGATAATATTAAAGAAGCCAACGACTAACTTGAAAAATTGTATATTTAAAAAAATAAAAATAGCTAAATAAGTTAAAATTCAATTAATATTTAGAGGTTTTGATATAGGTTCAAGATTAATTGACGAGTTTGTAGCTAAATCAGAAGGAAAATTGTGTTAGGATTATAAAGAAATGGCTAATACAATAGCAAAGGTGATTTATTATTTATAAATTATAGATTGAAGTGGGAAATATCAAAATATTAAAATTTCTAAAATAGGAAGGATTTGAAATGTTTTTAGGTGTAAAAGGTGAACTACAAGAACTAAAAGCAGATAGTCATAAGGATATTTCTTTTAATATTGAATTAAATGAGAATCCTTTGACTGATTTTGTTGAAATTCCAGAACATTTAGCAGGTTTATCATATAATAACATAATTTGCGGTGCTATTAGAGGTGCTATAAATAGTGTAATCATACATAATTTTAATATAAAATGTGTGTAGATATTTTTAATCATTTTATTTAATAAAAGCTATTGCTTATAGGAAAAGTTTATATGAAATAAGATTAGCTTTTAGGAGATGAAAAAACAATTATTCGTGTTGAATGTAAAAGAGAAAAGCTAAAAGACGAAGATTGATTTCTATTTTAGAATACCTAAAATATATCCTAAAATCTAGACTGTATTATATAGTAGAAAATGTTTTATAGGAAATAACTTTTATATCATAAGGATAAAGTAAATCTTATGATAAGTAAAAAATTATAATAAAAATCATATCAATATTATAAATTTAGTAATTGCAAATAACCGTGTTTAATTATGCATACAAAGTGTAGTAAAATGAAGGCAACCTCAAATTTCTATAAAAATAAATATAAATTACAGGATATTTAATTGCAAATAGTATTGAATTTATGGATAAAATCTATTATTTCTTTCATATGATATATTATCTCATTAAATTATTTATAAAATTTAATAGTAATAAAATAAATAAATTAAAATAAAATAAGTCTCTCAATTAAAAATAATTAAAAATTAGTTTTTTTAATTTGAGTATTTCTAAATTAAATTTTCTCAATAAAAATCAAATTTGAAAAAGGTTAATGAAAAAAAACCAAATAATAGCAAAGAATTTTAAAGTTATACAAATGTAGCATTACAAAAAACAGATTAAAAAAATATAAATAATTATAATGAATTTTTAATAAAATAATTCAATTTTATTATCAAAAAATTCAATATTATTTTTAATTACGAATTTAGAGCAGGTCTTACATTTCAAAGTATGAATCAAAATAATTATCTGGCTAATTACTAATTGGTATACTCGATTGTTATATTTCTTCAATATTTTTTTCGGTTTGTTCATATTTTTAATCAAGTTGAGTTATCATCTTCTCTTTTGACTCTAATTATTATAGGTATCTATCATAGTCTACTAAAAATGGATAATCAATATTATTTTTTTATTCTTCTTATTCTTCAAAAGATTCAATTTTACTATTTAATTACTTATCAATTGCTATTTTTGGAGATTATTTTCTTTTACATATTGTACTATCTAATTATTAAAAAAAATCTTCTGAGATATTATTTTATTCTTATTCGTTTAAGCTTAAACCAGGAATATCAATGCTACTATATTCTGAGTTATTAGAAATAAAGGATTCTTCTGAATAATCTTAATTTTTTTTTCTTTTATTCTTTCGTATTGTTAAATCTGATGATCCTGATAAAAACTCTTGGTTAAAATATTATTGATGCAGTTGATTTTATTTTTTTTTTTAGCTATACTCATTTAGACATTCCAATATATCTTATTTATTTATACTATTTTCTGGATATTCTAATTTGTCTTTTAAATCTTGAATTAAATTGTTTATTAATTTGTCTTGGAGCTGCAGCTGCTATTCTTGCTTTGCATTTTTTTCTAAAGAATATTAATAAAGCTATTAATAACAGATTAATTCAGTGTGCTCTAAGAAGTCTTTATGCATAAATTTTTTATAGCAAATCATACATTTGACTTTCTTGTTAGGGCAATCTAGTTTATGCTATTCTTAGTTTTAAATTTAGTATTATTAATTACATTTCAAACACTCAAATTTATGTTCTGGACAAATATCTTCATGATTAAGCATTTATTTAATAGGAAATGGCTGTCTGCAGTATGTACAAGGCTCTTTTCTATATTCACAAATTTTATTGTGATCTTCTTTTTCTATAGCGCTAACCATCTCTTAGCAATTGTCATTTTAGCATTTTTTAGGGTGATACATGCATACTTAGAGATGGTTCATTCTTTGATCAAGATTGAATATAGTTTTACATTAAGGGTAATGACAAACTATTTATACTGAGCTAAGTAGCTTTTTAAATATTCTAGGACAATCTGAGTATTTTCTTCTTTGAAATTGAATCATAGATATTAACTAACTATCATTTATTCCATTTCTAGAGTTCAAATAAGTATTTTATCCTTAATCTCTGCAGCATGGGCATTTGTTAGTACTATTCTGAGTCCATTTTTGAATACAATTATCACAAAAGTTAGCTTCACATTTATTGCATGTCTCTATTTTATAAAATAAATTAGAAATCTAAATAATTCAATTTTAAATAGTAGTTACTAGCATCATCAATAATATAATAGCAAATAGGACATATTATCTCATCCAAAAAAATTTTTATTTCTTCTTTATTGATAATATCATCTGTTTGAATGCGAGGAAGTTTCTAATCTAGATTTATACCATCTTAATCAAAGTTTTCTTCTAATTAGTTTATTCGTAGATTGGATATTATTTGTTAAAAATTCTGATTGTCAAAATTTGAAAAATTTGATTGCTCTTCTTCATATGAATATTCAGATGCAGAAATACCTACTATATCCATTTTTTGTATATTTATTTTAATTTAATCAAATTGTAATAATTATGTTTTCTCAAATATTCTAATAATTATTTCTGTTAACAAGTATTACAATACACTTTGAAATTTCAGAATAATATTTATTTATTCTAATAAGATACATTAAAAGATAGATAATTTAACAAGAACTATTTTCATTTTAAAGTAATTAAAAAAATATAAAAAATAATAAATTCTTAGAGAAAATAATTATTTTTTATGTTTTACTTAAAATATATATTTTATATTAATCTATATTTCCCTACCTCATAGTGTGAATTTTCAATTAAAATTGTAAAATTTATCCTTAAAGAGTTTTATAAATATTTCATATTTGATATTCTTTAATATTTCACACTGTGATAGCATAATATTTACAATTAAATATTATAAAATTATTTCTTTAAAAGTTTTTTGAAAAAAAATATATTTTTAATATAAAGCTAACTACAGCGACTTTAAAGTGAGATTTTTTTATTTAAATCATGTTTTTTAACAATACCAAAGTTTTATAAAAATAAAAATCGCAGGATAATAACTTAATGAGATTGGTTGTAAAAATTATTTCTCATAAATAAAAATATTGTTAGATGATCAATTAATAAAATTCGCCTCTTGTTTATTTTCTTCATTAATGAAGATTTTATTTTATGTTTTATAATTTTTATTTACTTTTAATTGATAAAATTTTTATATCTAATTTAAAAATTTTGCAAAAAATATTAAATATAGTTATCATTTTTTTAAATTTATTTTAAAATGTTTTTATGAATGTAAGTTATTTTCATTATTATATTATTATAGAAAGAATTTTTTTCTATTTTAAACACACTGATTATAGCAAGGCAAAAAATCCTAATATCAAGTTACTAATCTAACTCTGAAAAATAAATTTAGATCTACATTTTTAAAAACAAAGTAATATTTTAGAAGTTGATTTCATCTATTAAATATGGCTCTTTGGTAAATTTATAAAATCATCCTATTACTAATTAATGTAAGCAGTTTTTGTAAATTTCTTAAGTAAAATCAAGAAAAGTGCTTCTTCAAGAAAAGTTAATATAAAGGAATGATGCAATTTTTCAGTAATAAATATAGTGTAATAAATTAGTATTTGTTGATTTATGATTTCTTTAGCATTTCATAAATTTAGGACAAAAAATTGATAAATAGATGATACCACCTACATAATTCATATAAATTTACATTGATTTGTTAATAATAAAGATATAGAAAAAAATCAGTATATTCTTCAAACATTATATAGTTCACATAAGAAAGATTAGATAGATAGAGAGAATAATTTATTTTTACTATAGAACTTTATTAGCAATTTAAAAATAAAATAAATATTTGAGAGTAAGTAAGTAAATAATAGGGAAAATACATATATCTAATATTAGCAAAGGTTAAATTCACTTTAAACATCATGGGAAACTCGCTAAATAAATGCACGGATAATGATGAATAAATTGGTAAAAAAGTAGATACAAAAAAGAGTATGGCTTAATCAGTTAAGGGTTCAATTATCAAGCCAAATGTTAGTTTTATATCAAGGAAGGAGCCTGTCCTTGATGACATTTAAACTCAGATGTACGAGTCTGGATTGAAGAAAGTGACTTGCGATTCAGATAGATTGCAAGAAAAAATAAAGCAGTGTATTCTGCATTTAATAACTTTAAATCATAGAGTAGTAGATCCGATTGATTCGGAAAATAACGTTTATAAAATTGAAGACATTGACACTGGTTTATTTTTTGCTATAAAATTTTTTGATTAAACAGAAAAGCAGTATAAAGAATAATATGAAAAATTAGAGGCGTTTCTTTAGGTGTAGGATACCTATTCTTTAGTCAAGATTATTGAATACTCTAATATTAAAAAGTATGATATATCATACATGATTATGGAGCTTTGCGAGGACAATTTAGAAAGTTTAATTAATTAGAATGTAAAATATAGTCTGTAAGAGGCCGTAAACATTACTATGAAGTTAATAGGCATGCTTATTGATATTCATTCAAGTAATTTGGTTCACTTAAGCATTGAGCCAAGAAAAATATTAATTGATGCAGAAAACAACTTTAAGCTCATAGGCTTTCCATGCTAAAGACTAAAGACTTAAAAAAAGGAAAAAAAGATTGAAATACTTGACAGTACTTTTAAGGCACCATAATAGCTGTATAATTAAGAAAAAGTTTAGCAAGTTTCATTTATTTCGAATGTTTCTGGTGACGAATTTAAAATTCAATCTTAAAACTTGTCAATCAACTCTCAAAAAGATGGACAAGAAGACTTCAGAGAAGAAATAGATATATTTTCAATGGGTTTGGTTATTTTATCTGTCATAGGAGTTAATATAAACAACAGAACAGCTGATGAAATAAGAGCAGGGAATTTTAATAACCTAATTGACATGAATGAACTAAATCCTTTAGTTTCTTTCGTTATTCATACAATGCTATAAACTGAACCTCAACACAGATATTCGGCACTAAAACTACAAGCAGAAATACTGATATACTTTTAAAAATTAAATATAAGCGATAATTAAGATGAAATAGAAAGGATTGGAAAGTTTATTTAAAGTGAAGATCAGTTAATGGATAGTCAGCTAAATTTATCTAAATATTAGAGTTTTGATTTTGGAGAAATCAGTAGATCAGCCATAAGAAGCAAGAGTAGAGCTAAATTAAATATCTCTACTAAAAAAGCTTATCTCTAATTCAATTACTATCTATAATATATCAAAAGCGACCAATCAGAAATAGCTAAAAAGGCTATCATTCTAGCCAAAAATATTGCTGACTTCAAAAGAGAAGATCTACTTTTATTTGAGTACTACTTAGTTTACAGAAAATGCTTCATGGAAGGATGGATTTACTCACTGACAACAAGAAATATACTTGAGTAAAACTATAAATTAAGATAGCAGATCTTTTAAAACTTAATATAACAGCAAAGCATTTTAGCACCTTCATATCAAAAATATGTAGTAGATAGTTTGAATTCCTTAGCTTGCTCCCTAATATATTCTTATGAGTCTGAAAGTTCAATATAGTATTTATAGGCAGCATTGAATTTAAGGAAGGTTATTTACTAAGATAACAACCATTTTGAGATAGCCTAAACCCTAAGTGATCTAGGTGAGGCATATTGCTAAGGAAAAGATTATGAATAAGCGCTTTAGTACCATATTTAGTCATTAGAAATGAGAAAATCACTTTATAATAACAAACCAAATTAGTTTATTGCTGAATCCTTATTTAACTTAAGTAAAATTTATTATCTCATGAATGATATGGACCAATCAACCAAACTAGACATTGAGGGATTGGAAATGTCAACCAGAATAATGGCCTAGTAGACAAGCAATGAACCTATAAACATGTTGGAATTCTTAAGTGAGTAGCAAAAAGTAGAAATGAATGAATTACTATTAAAATGCTTTGCTTATCCTAGAATAAACCCACATAAGGCAGAAATAATATTAAAAATCATAAAATAATTCGAAGAAATAAATAAATTTGATATTTGTATATTTTTTAACTCTCAAATGATCGACATATATACCAGCTTATTTGGAGAAAATAACTTCAAATCCTGTTAAAGAATACAAAAATAAGGTGAATATTTCAAGAAAAAGCTTAATTACAAAGAATCCCTTGTTTATACATAAAGAGCCCTTAAGATCGCTATTTAACTAGACCTTCTTGCAAAGAGAGAGCTCTAATCAGAATATGAATTTCTCTCTAAAAACTTGAAAAAACGTTGACTATTTAAATTTTTAAAACAAACAAACAAATAAATAAATAAAACAAACAAACAAGCTAACTAACTAACACACCAACTTATTTATAATTTAATTTATATTAATCAAAAAAATAATTTCAATCAAATATATGTAAGTAGATATTTATTTCATCATAATTTATAATTAAGTAAGCAAATAATTTTTAGAATTTTAACATAAAAAATCTATTTAGGTTTAAAGATAAATTACACAAAAAAAATAAAATTGATTGAAATACACTCAATATTTTATTAATTCAATTAAAAATCACTTTGAATTTTTCTATTTTTAAACTAAAAATTATGAAAAGAAAATAAAAGCTAGGACTTGATAAATTCAACAAATTTTAATTATTTTGGGAGTAAAACGAAACGAGCTTAAAAATGGCTTTGTATAATTTGATTTATCATATAAAAATGGAATGAAAAACAAATATTAGCAGATATATTTCAATTAATTTGAAAAACGGATTTAAAATTTTAATTATTTTACAAATTTTTGTTTATCTTGAATAATTCATTCAAGCATATATAAAAATATTTTTAATTTATGTTTTATTTTTTAAGATTAATGAATATATTATTTTTGGATAGATAGAGTAAAATATTTATTTTATTTTTCATAAAATAAGCTGCCTCTGTTCCAAAGCTTGCTCCAACTAATTATTATCCTATTGTTTAGATGTGTAAGAAATTTTTGAATGACAGCAATATCAATATTTAGGCTTGTGATATTAAAATTGTTGGACTTTTGGCATCGGGCCTTAGAAAACAATTTCATAGAGTGCTAAATTGCTAAGTTCATAGATTTTTGAGAAATTCAAAGATAAAAAGTAAATTATTATAGATGAAGCTTGAAGACTTTGAAGAATTATTTTTACTGCATTACTTTGGATGAATTGGCTGAGGATTTAAAGGAGGCATTAAATGATAAAAACACAGGATATAAATTAAATACTATCAATTTTTTAATTAATTGCATTGAAGATGAAAAATATAAAAACACTTTTAAATTATTCTTTGAACAATTGAGAAAATTGCAAGATGACAGTTCTGAAGATGTTAAAATTGAAACTCTCTAATTAGTAGGAAAGCTTTAAGGCTACTACACATATTATTGAAAAACCTCTTAGAAAAATTTTAGAAATTAATAACATGCTTTAAATTTTATTCGACTTGCTCATTTTAGTAAGAAATTCTCAAAATTTAATCTGATTTTAACTTTATTTTTCAATATGCTCATTCTTTAGAATTGAAATAAAATGAATACTTTTATTCAAATTTATAATTTTGTTTTATCAAGAAATTCTTTAGATTTATTGAAAGAAATACCGTTTTAGTTTCAAATAAAATTATAATTTAAAATAATTCAAAAGCTTAGAAAGAATTTATCATTCATTTTAAAAGGTAGATTAATATTTAATTAAAATATTTTTTATATCAAACAGTTCCGCAAAAAGAGTGAATGTTAAAAGTATATTGCTATTATAATAAGATGTATTCTTAAGCTTGCATAGGTCCTGAGAGATGGCTTTGGATAGTTTGTTTATAGAATTCCATCAATAAATTTCTCAATTTAACCTTTAAAGCTTTTAAGATAAAGGTCATAAAAGTAAACAAAAACTATTTTACTTATCAAAATTTTAATTAAAATATTTTTCTTTTTACTTTTATTTTATTCATTAAGACTTATCTCTAATATCTATTTATAGCGATAATTAAATTAATGGATCACAACTATTAAAGATATATAACAAGTACCTTAAAGCTAAAAGATTAGTTGACAAAAATATATATTTATGATAAATCTTAAGTTATTAAATTAGATAAATAGAATGGATAAATTAAAAAAATTTTAAATGTAAAATAAATTGATTTATTTTTTTTTTATTTTTATATTTGTAAAACCAAAAATTAAACTAAAAATATAAATTTATGTATATATATTTATAGAAATGAATCCTAAGATTCAATCCAAGAACTATAATGATATATTTTAAAGTTTAAATTAAATTTCTCTTCAGTATTTAGGAAAAAAAATTTCATTAAAATTCTCTTGAAAAAATTATTTAACTATTTCTTATGAAATATTTCAAATATTTTAGATTTCAACCAATATTGTGAAATCATTTCTAATCTAACAAGATATTTTAAACGATTTCATACTAAATTGTTTAGAAGATAAAAATATTATTTTCCGATAATAAAATTTGAAAATTTAATTGGTAGAACAAACTATTCAGTAAATTATTAATATATATTTTGAATTTATTTTTAGTTCTAAAATTTAAATTTGTTTCATTTTAAATATTTAAAAATATTTTAGTGCAAATTAATTTTATTATTTATTTATTTAACTGAAACAAGTCTTTAAAAAGAAAAGAATTTTATATTAAATATTTTATTAGTTAATAATTGAAATATGTTTAAATACAAATGATTGATTTTCAAAAAAATATATAAAATACTATATTTTTTTATGAATTTAAATAAATGAAATATCAATAATAGTATTACAATTTAATTAATCTAGGAGTCTTTTAAAGTATTTGTAGAGAGTGATTAACATCCTACTTAATATTATTATAACTAAATTTTTTTTGAAAGAAATATTATCTATTGATTTCTTAGATATTAATAAATTAAAATGCAGATAAAAAGTAAATAAATAAATTATGAAATATGTTTATTAATTTATTTGTTTTTTTAATTTTAAGAATTAAATTAAAAATTACGTAATCTATAGACTCAAAATCTATAGCTTTTAAAATTTTCTTAGTGCTTAAACAAGTGCTACTTATCCAATTTCAGTTACTTAGTTAGAGCTGTTTATTTAATAAAAAGCTTAATTAGTTTATAGAAAATAAAAATTTACTCAAAAATAAGCTGAAGAATCTTAAGATTGCCAGATAATTTAGATAAATGCTAAGAAAACATTTGGAATCCTTATGAAGTAATTTGATTATTGCTTTTTTTTAGAGATTATTTTAAGCATTATT
Source organism: Tetrahymena malaccensis 436 (assembly GCA_000231845.2). Lineage (NCBI taxonomy): Eukaryota > Ciliophora > Oligohymenophorea > Hymenostomatida > Tetrahymenidae > Tetrahymena > Tetrahymena malaccensis. The sequence goes on along the minus strand of AFXY02000798.1, from coordinate 222,298 downwards.
TTAAAAAAATCGCTTACTAGAAGTCCAGTTTCAAAGATATTAGGTGAGTACATGCTGACAATTCTTAGCCAAACCTAGAGAGTCCTTCAGAAGTAATTTAATTTATACTTTTAAAAATAAGATATAAAATTAAAATTTTTCTTTAAAATACTAACAAATACCTAAATGAAAGTTAAAGTTCTGTAATATTTTTATTACTTCCTATATTATTCATAAATTCAAATAACATGTCATCTTAAATTGAATTAGAACTATATAAATTAAATAACTTTTTAATATGTTTTTTTGATAAATTACACTAAAACTTTTATATCTAAACTTAACCAACTTTTAATTTTTTTAAATATTCTTTAAAAAACTTAGATTAAAAAAATTTTTATTTATTTATTTATTAAAAAGAGGGTAAATAAAAGATTTGAGTTACAAGGCATCAACACATGAATTAAACAAAATTTAATCAAAGTAAGTAAAAAAATGAAAAAATTATTTTTTAAGAAAATAAAACGCTTTTAATAGCTAATCCCAATTCTTCTATAAATAAAATTAACAAATAAATACCTTAAATCGAGATATAAATTTGAGATACTTTTGCATTTTTTTATAGATTAACTAATCACAGCTAAGCTATCTCCACTTAAATAGCAAGAGCTTATTAGAATTAAAATTAGTTAGCATTTTTAATAATGAATTTGATATCGAAAGTAATTTTAATTAAATTGAAATAAAATATATTTCTCAAGTGATGTTTATTACCATAAAAAGAGCTTTAGTTTAATTAGATAAATACAAAGATATAGATCACATGCTAAATCATTGATTGCTTAAGTGGTATCTAATGTGTTTGAGCTATTCATATATAATATTTAAGCTTAATGAATATGAAATATTTTTACCTTAGATTAAATGTTATCTATTTAATTGATTTTATTTAATTTAACTCCATATTTATTTGCTAAGCAGTTTCTTCTTAAACATAGCTTTTATAATTAATCTGTATTATGAATGAAATAATAAAGTTAAATTACCATGATTAAACTTGCAAATTTTCTAAATTCTCACATTATTTTAGCTATTTTACTAAATCTGACAAACCTTAAAAGCCTATGCTGTTTTGGCTTTTATTCAAAAGATTTTCAGATAAAAAATTTAAAACAATAAAATATTACCTTAAATCTAAATCTAAATTAACTAATGTCTTGCACTGTGAAATTGCAAATCCTAGAGTTGTAGCACCTTCATAGTTAATAGCATTTTATCTAATTAAAAGAAATAAATTTGTAAAGCTAAAAAAGTATCTAAAATGTTACTATAAATTTAAGCTTAACGATTTTATTCTAGAACATTAATGAATTTCAGAAGTTAATTTAGCAATACCATTTGAACACAAAGCATTATTACTGTGATTAATAAATTAAATTTAAATATTAAACTATTTAACTAACAAATTTACTTAAAGCTCAAATTCAAATTTGATAGAAATTTTTAATTCCCTATTAATTTACCAAGACTTTCAGCTCCTGATTCACAAATTTAATTACAACTTTGTAAAATCATAAAATAGTTATAAATTCTGCATTGAAAATTTAATTATTTACTCTAAATTAATGTTTAATTCCTATAAAGTAGTGCATGATTACATTCCTTAAACAAATTAAATAATTCCTTCAGAAAATAGATAAATCTATCTGAATTTAATTAATTACGTTTAATAATTTAAAAAATATATTTACCTCAAATTCATATATAGAATTTCTAGCTACTTTAATTATTGAATATTAATAGCAATAGATGATAAAAGATACTAATCGATTTAATTTCCTCTAATTATATTATTTAATAATCAAAATTATTTTATTTTGAAATTAATTATTTTACTCCAAGTTGAACTTTAAAATAGAAATGCTCTAATTTGTGGATATTTATTGAAAGAGCTTCGAAATTTATTCAGGCTCGATGCTATTATAACTAATTGAACGTAAAATTTTAATCTTTATTTATTAATGAATTTACCCAACATCTATATTAAGTTCTCTTAGTTTTTTACACAGCACAATTGAATCACCAAGACCAAAAATACTATTCACTGAATAATGCTCAGATCTTAAGTTATGATAAAGTTAATTTGAATCATTTAAATAAAATAAGAAACATACTATAAAATTAATTATAATCTATAGAGATTAGGGCAAAATTATAAAGCTTAATAGAACGAGTACTAATTCTCTTGAATCACTTGATTAAATCTTATTAGTTTTTAAATGAAAATAAGCTTGAATATTAAATTAAAATAAAAAATTAAACGTTAAATTTAGCCTTAACTCTTTAAGACTTTAACACTTTTTAATGCAATCTGTAATATTTATTAAACTTTCATCATCTATGTATTCATTACTAAATTTAGATAAAATATTAAATAAATTTTTAAACTATTTAAAAAGTTTAAATAAATTTACTCTATTGATAAAAAAATTCTTTCACACTAACTAAGATTAGACCTATAAAACTTTTATTTAATATAAAGAGGAATTAATATAAAAGCAAATTATAATTCGAAATAATAATTTAACGATTTTACATTTTAAAGATTATTGAATTCCATTTATTTTACAGCAATTTATTTTTTTTACAAATAGAAAATTTATATTCTGTTCTTAATTCATTATTTATTAATTGATAATAAAAGAATTTCTATAATTCAAGAAAGATAAAGGTTGAAATTCTGAATAAATAGTAAATTTAAGTATTAAATGTTTTAATTATTTAATAAGATAAGATCAATTATTTAAAATTAAATACTGAAAATTATTTTATATTTTAATCATTTAAATTTATTTGTTTAAATACTGTCCATCCACTATCATTTTTTCTCTTTTTAAATTAGTAATCACTTTTTTAAAAACATCATATTTAAGTAAATACAATGCTATGTTAATTTAACAAAATATGAATATAGTTTTTTAGTCCAATATCAATCTATAATATAATAATTCTAAAATATCTAAATAATAGAGTTATTAAAATATATAAAAATAAAGGAATCAATTAATACTTAAAATATTTTATAAAAAATTAACTAAACAATAATAAAATCTTATTGATAAAAGAATTTAGAATTTGTTCAAATATATTTAATAAGGACATAGAGTGCTTAGCTAATTTAACAAAATATAGATATAATTTTTAGTCCAACATTAATCTAGAATATAATAATTCTAAAATATCCAAATACCAGATTTATTAAAATACTTATCAATAAAAATAATTGAATCAAATCAATACTTTAAATATTTGATAAAAATTAGTTAAATAATAATAAAATCTTATTGAAAAAGAATTTAGAATTTGTTATTAGTTAAAATAAATATAATACCCAACTATAAATTAAACAATAAAGCCAATCGAATAATATTAATATTTGACCATATTAAATATATACAGTTTTATTTAATAAATGGACAACAACAATCAATAATTTTTATCATAAAGTAGCCAAGATTAATGTAATTTTTATTTATGAAAAATCCTTTTTGCTTTGTTTGTTTATCTGTTCATATTTTGTGTAACAAACAGCATTCCATAGTGACTAAGAAGAATTAAAATAAGAAAATGACTAAGGTATTTAAAATTAAGAAATTTCTGAAAATCAAAGATAAAATGATGCAAATATCAGCATTCCTAATGTATCTAATGTGAAAAATATTTTTATAAGCTTTCCAGTTATTGCAATTTTAAGTATTCCTTCAGGATTTTAGAGTTATCCGAAAGAAGAATACTCCTACATCTACACATCTTATGTGTAATATTTCCAATAGAGTGGTTTGAGAATAGTCCCAATAAATTGGACTGATTCTTTAGAGAATTTAGAAAATATAATGAACAAGGTCAATGGATTAGTTTTAACAGGAGGTGGAGCAAACCTAATGATGAGACTGCAAGAAGGAGAAGAAAAAATATTTACATAATTTTCAAAAGTAGGCATATTTTTGATAGAATTAGCGAAAAGAAAAAATGAAAAAGGAAACTACTTCCCTATTTGGACAACCTGCTTGGGATTCGAGTTGTTATTTTTAAGTTTTGCTAATTAAGAGATAAGAACCCAATTTGATAGCAAAAATCATTTTGCTAAGTAAATATTTAGCAAAGAAGCAAAAACATAGTCAAGAATTCTATCTAAGTTATCAAAATCTTTAATAAAATGTCTTGAGGAAGAAGAATTCTTTTATTATAACCACAAACATGGTTTCTCTAAGAAACAATTTTTAGAAAACCCCAAAATTAATCAAATTTTTAATTGCATTGCATATAGTAAGGATTTAAAGGGAAAACAATTTATTTCAATAGCTGAAGGTAAAACATATCCTTTCTATGGAACGTAGTTTCATCCTGAAAAACTCCAATTTGATCATTCTTCAAAAACTAATAAATAATTTACCATGAACTAGCTAAGAATATCTTAGCATTTTCCTAATTTCTTTTATACTGAGTGTCTTAAAAGTAACTAAAGATTTGATTCAGCCTAAGAGCAGATGAGCTTTTTTATAGAAAATCATTAACCTGTATATAAAGGAGGTCTTGATTAAGGAATTTATCTATTTAAGAATATAAAATAAATATAAAATGAAACAAGCCCTAATAATTAAAATATCAGCAATTCATGATAATACAACCAATAGACTGTAAACAAAGAAATCAATTTTTTCTGTATTAAGATTTTTATAATTTATCTCATTTTATTCAACTTTTTTCATTGCTAAGCTTCAATAAAAGTAAAAAAAATAATTATAACAATTTTAAAATATTAATTAATAATTTGTGATATTTTATTCCTAATCCAGCAATTAATATTAGGTGAACTGGTATTCTCTACATTATAATTGCCTGATTAACATCATTTAAAATTATACAAAAATAAATAAATAATCTATCAAATTAAAAGTAAAAGTCATAGTCAACAAAAGTTGTAAATTTAATATTATATCAACATATAATGTATATAAAGCGTACAAATACAAGAATTAATATTTTTTTCAAATATTTGGTTGTTTTCATTACTCAATTTTTCAAAATTGTGTATTAATTGATTTGGTATTTAATAATTATTGAGAAACTACAGTATTATAGCAAAAATACTACTTTGGATATTTTAATAATTAATGATTTAATTATTTAATTTTTTCTATACTTGATTTAAGAAAAAATGAGAAATATTTTGAGAGTAGAAATTAGCAGTTGTGATTGATTTATTTTTATCAGAAACAAATAAAATATTAAAAATTGATTAAAAAAATATTTTTTATTTGAAAATTAGAATACTTAGCATACTATTTTAAGGATTGCAGCAATATAATGTTTGTGTAATTTTTATATTTTAGCTGATTTTAATTTGTTATTTAATTTTAAAAATAAATTAGAAAAACCTATATTTAAAAAGAATAAGAATAAAGAAATTATGTTACTGTTTAGTTATAAAAAAATAGACATAAATAGTTTGTTTAAGTAAATTATATTAATTTTCATTTCATTTACTTATTGTATGCAGTTGAGTTAATAACTCAATACACGATATTAATATACAAATGATCGTTTTTATTCCTTTTTTCTCAAAAAATCAACTCTATTTCAACTGAGAAAATTTATTATAGGCTGCTTGATATTTTATAAAATCTAGTTACTATTTAATTGAGTCGATTAATCAATCAATTTCAATCATCCTTGCTATAAATTCCCAAAATTTGAGCAACACGTGTAAGAATGTTCCAGAAATCTAAAGCAAAATCGATTGAAACACCTAAGTGATCAGCATTACCCATTTCGTATTGTTTAATGGCAACATGAGTATCGTAAGCAACCATGGCTGTGAAAAGACCAACTCCAATGAAGCAGTCAGCTCTATGACACATGAATGTAAATAAGTTGGGTCCCATAAAAAGTTGGGTCAAAGCACCAGCTAATTATAAACCAATTAAACCGAATAAACCAGCATATAAACTGCTTCCCCAAGAAAGGAGAGAATCTTTAGGTTTGTAAAGAGCGTAAAGAGAAGCAGAACCGAAAACGGCACCAGTAATACCAATACTTAAAGGTAAAATGGCAGGGTTGATCATATGGAGAGAACCGAAAAGGACAGATGAAGATAATCCCAAACCAGCCATACCTAAACTGTAGAGACCTAATCTCATAGGAGTGTTAGAAGTCTTTTAATGTACTTATCCTTTAATAACTTCAGAATAATAATTGGGGCTCATGTAGCTGCTACCTAAAATACCTCCAAGTGCCATAACAAATCCTCCAAGACCGCAGAAAAGAGGACTAGTGTATGCTAAACCAGAAGAAACAGCTAAAGTAGAGGTACTCAAAGCACCAATAATACCTAAACCTGTAGTCTTATAAACTCTAGTAATGAAAGCGTTCAAACCATCGTTAGTAATAACGTGATGCATGGCTGAATCGTTTTCAGGTTAGGCAAAACCTTCATTAGATTTGCTCTTAACTCTGTTGAGTTTTTCAGAAAATCTTGTGAAGTTGTAAAGAGGAGCACTGCCTTGATACAATGATTTTTGAAGAACTTGGTTCTTTGCAAAAGTTGAAATAGCTCTTGACAACATTTTAATCTTTCTTTACTATAAATAGTTACTTGCTAATTAATAATTTTTTTAATTAATTAAATAAATATTTGTTATTTGCCTATCTCTGATCAATAATATAAAGCGCCCACCTTCACTGTTCAAGCTAATAAAAAAAAGAAATTTCCTATCTTTGCTTAAATCAGAAAAATTTTATATGGAAAAGTCTATTGATCTGTCTATCAGACACTACCTCCCAATAATAATTAGAATTTTTACTCTTAAATCTAGAATAATCTGGTTAATTAAATCTATTTGTAAAATAGAAAAATTTACAATTTTTTAAAATGAATAAAATGCTTTTTTTTTTTATAGAAGCAATAAAAAATTTATAAATGCTTATTTATTTAAATAAAATTATCAAATTTACTAATAAATTTTTTAGAATTTGATGAAATAAATAAAATTGCCCTCGTTAAAAATGGGTGCAATATTAAAATAAAATAATGATAACTACTTGTATATTATCATTCAATATGTAATCAAAATCTCTTAATTTACTTAATTAGTTTAAATTTCTAAATAAAAACATTAAAAATTATTAAAATTTTTCATTTAGAAATGTTAAAAGGAAAAAGATTAATTTTCGATAAAGAGCTAGAAGTATTTTGTTTTTAATATTGAAGAATTTTCTTTAATTGAAATAAGTTAAAATAGAAAAAGAAGAAGAAAATGTTTCTTCATAATTGCATAGTTATTAATTAATAAATGGGGTTATAGAAATAATAATTGTATAAGCAATTTAAATTATTTTTAAAAATCTAAATATAATTTGAATAATGTTATTAAATTATAATTTTTTTATTTTGAAAAGGTGGAATGAATAAATATATCTAAAAAACTATTAGAATAATTGAATTTAGAAGGCTAATTCATGTGTTTCAAAATTAAGATAGTTTTAATAGTGTATAATTAATTTTGTTGATAAATAATTAATAATATAAGTTTAATATAAATCTATTGAATTATTATAAGCAATTAATAAATGTTTTTTATTAGTTCTTTAATAAATGATTTTAAAAGAGCTAAATTTTGTATGAAAAAATAAGAAAATTTAATAAAATAATAAAAACGTAAATAATTGGGAAATAATATCTTATGAATTAATATCTTAAATATATCTTATTAAAAATTAATTTAAAAGGAGATTGATATGTTTTTTTATTTAAAAAGAAGTTAGTTTTAATTTTAAACAATAAATATATAGCAGGTTGAGGGTAAGATAAATTCAAGGAATGATTATAAGCATATTATAGTTATTTTATTTGTTCATTAGTTAGTTATTAAAATATTTAAAATTATTTATTTGATAGATTATTTTTAGCTTAATTTAGTTGTTTATAATTATTAAATTTGGTTATTATTTTTATCTTTTGGTTATTTTTCGATTTTGTTCTTTTGTGACTGTTATCATGCATGCATGTATGTATAATATATAGATAGATTAATGTTTTAGATTAACAACTTGAGATTTAGTAATTATTTTGAAATAGAAAGAATTTTGATGGCTGCTTTAATTTAATTTAGTTTATAGGTTTTTGTTTCAATTTTATTCCACGATGTAAGTTTTTATTTCCTCTTCAAAGTTTTTAAGTTTTATGGGATTATGATTTTAGAATTTGAAAATATCTTTATAGTTATTCTCAAGCAGAACCTTTGTTGATTCGCTTACTGATATTTTCCCACCTAGGCCATTTGATTCAACCCTAAAATATTTTAATTCAATTTAAAATAAAAATTATTATTTAAATTTTACTTATTCGCAATCATAACATCCTTCCCAAAAATATCATATCTGACTATATTTGTTCCTAATATTCCTCCTAAAATCTTTCCCTTTTGATAGAATAGAGTTTGTGAAAATTTTGAATAAAATAGAAATTTTATTTTACTGTATGGATTCCTATTCTCATTTATAGATCAGAATTGTTCACTTTATCTCTAACGAACTGAATAGTCTTAATCATAGAGAAACCCATATCCACTACATTTTTAGCTTCTTCGTGAATAATTCTGTTATTTATATTTGTCATTCCTAATACTACATAGCAATCTATTTTTTTGTTTATTAAAAAGCATTAATCTATAAATTAAAGACTCATAATTAATTTATTTTTTTGTTTACCTCCAATAGTATAGACTTTATATACATTTCTGGTGATGCAAGATTTATCAAATTCAATGAATAGTTCTCTTAACATTTTAACGACATCTTCAGGTCTAGATTTGCTTGAATAGCTTGTAAAACCAGAAATATCTGCAAAAAGCAAAGTGACATCTTGTAAAGTTTCTTAAAATTCTTATTTCTTTTGCTGATCTTAGAAAAATTTAGTGAGAACATGCTAAGGGAGGAGATGGCGAAGTAGAGAATCTTTTTCAGTTTTTTTGTTGTCGAGTTTAACAATCTGATTGTAATTCTATATGTAAAGTCTTTGTCTAAAAAAGTTTCTCATAATTTCAAAAACAGATAAGCAAACAACAAGAGCGATTTAAATGAAGCTTGTTTTAATGTTGTAGATCCATATTGCGCTATAAATTATATTGAAAATCAGCGATTGCTAGAATGAAAATGTTGAAAAGTTGGAGATAACATTTTAAGCTAAAGCGCCCTCAAAGTAATCTATGATTAGAAGAGTGTTAAAGCTCTCTTGATTAAACACTTACCCAGAGAGGATCTATAAGAAAATCACAGAAATGAAAAAGAATATCAAGTTGATGTAGTTTAAGAAATTCGAGTTAAGAGCTTTAGAATACAAGATCATAAGAATAAATAGTACAATTTCGAATATCATTCTTATAGTTATCAGCACTGTCATTCTTCTACTTTATAGCACATCCCCAATCACAAAAAGCATTAACGTTTTAAAAAAATGCACTGCAATCAAAATAAATGAGCTAATTTAATATGACTTTTATAAATCTTTACGAATCATCTTCTTAAACTTCATAACAGTTTCTTCCTTTTCGTTCTCCAAAGTCAGCAACCAAGTGTTCTTAATTTATAAATAAGCAGCATTGTTTGTCTCCTATTCTTATTTATCTAATTATTATTAAAATATAGCATAAATATAAAATATAATTTATAAAATATTTTTTATCTTATTTTAGAGTTCTTTTTGCTTTTTTAATATTTTTTCAAAAAAATATCTAATTTATTAAATTGACTAATTTTTTACTGATTTGAGGTGATTTTGACTAATTCTTTTGTTAAAGATTTGTGCTTGTTCCTTTTTCTTCTTCATCCTGCTAACTTATATACTAACTTTCACTATTTGCTATGTTAAAATGCTTCTCAGGCTCAATATCTTCTTCATCGATATCCAAATCATCAAATTTACTAATTATGCTAACTCTTGGGATCACCACTGTGTTTGACATTCTTTTTGATTTTCTTTTTGGAGAGAGATCAATCATATTTATTTAATTGAAAGTTTTTGATTTAGAAGAAGGAGTGCTTTACTAATCTAGATTTTCAAAAGAACTCTTTCTAATATATTAACTAGGTTTTTTGGTGGCTGCTCTATTGTAATGCTGGATAGTGTGCTAAGGATAAAGAGAACTATTGTTATTTGTTGTGGTCAATGCAGCAGCTGTGGTCTAATTATTTCCACATTAGCTATTTTATCTTGAAGATTAATTTATAGAGCTTATTGAAGGTATTATGTTGCTGTTGTTATTGCTGTTATTATTTGACTAATTTTAGTTATTGGTGTTTGCTAGATTATTTTAGTTATGAGGTGAACCATTAACATTACCATTCTAAGGAAATTAAAATAAATTTTTAATATTATTCTGAGTTAAAAGAGCATTTCCTTGCATAGAAAAGGATTTTATCAGTTAAGGACTTCTTTTCTCTCCTTCATTATATTTCTTTTTTAAGTAAGGTGTATTATCAAGAGATAAATCTTTATCTGAATCTATTTAATAATTAATAAAAATTAATGGTTATTTAAACATTTTGAATTTAAAAAAATAATATATTTTGATTAAAAAGTAAATTTCAGTTACTTCTTCTTAGCAGCTTTTCTCTTTTAAAGTATTTATAAACTTGTAAATCACCCTTTCCTTTAACATTCTTTACTATTTCTCCTTTGCTGATGTAGTCTTAATCTTTGACTCTTTCATGAGCTTGCTTAGAAAGTGTGATATTATTCGCTTCACAGTGAGAGCATACTCTAGAGGTAGTATTTACTGTATCTCCAATCAGACTAAATTAAGGTTTATGATATCCAATAACACCAGCTATAACTCTTCCATAATGGATACCAATTTTTAAAGTAGTTTTTTGAGATTTAGATCCCCAATAAATTTTCTATGCTTTCTTTTGGATAGCAAAAGCTGCATCAAGAGCCTTCTTAGTCTCGTTTTCTCTCCAAATTCGATCATTACCTTTTTTAGCTTTCTAATGTTTAGCAACATCTAATCCGCTACAAGCCATATATACCTTACCCACTGTCTGTAATCAATTTATGATAAAAAATATTGAGACATTTTTTTTGTAAAATGAATAATTTTACTTCTATTTTTTGAACGCCATAACGCTAACAAACATAATCAAAGCTTCTGTAAAGGTTATCAAGCCAATGAATGAAATTTTCATCTTACTCTTTTAAAATTTCATCAAACGAAACAATTTCTACAAAAATAATTGCAACTTCGCCTTGGTCTTCTTCTATATTAGTATCTCCATCTTTTATAAAATTAAAATTTTTTCTCAAATTTTTTTTTAAATTTATTGCAAATTAAAAATAAATTAAAGATGAAATTAATTTTCAATAATTCTTTAATATATTTATTCTGATTTCTTGAATTTTTATTTTAAAAGAAATCAGAAAAGAAATTTTTATTATTAAAGCTGTTTATTATGTAAAAAATTTACTTCTGTTAAATCTGCTTCTGACAAAATTAGGCAGAAGATTTGCAAGTACATGGTCAACTTTATTTTCTTCGAATTTGATTCTGTTTTCCATCAAAAAAAGGTCTCTTCTTAAATAATCTTTATTGTAGTAAGATCCGATATTTAAAAGAGAATAAAAAAACAACACAACTGTTATTGTTGCTTTGTAGTAAATTTGTAGGTTTTATTCTGATCCTTAATTCTAAATAGCAATTACAAATATGAAAAGGCTGATATAATTAAGAAAATTAAGCACTATTGGGAAAATAAAAGGAGGAGGAATAGCATCCCAGCTTAATATAGCAAATAATACCAAATGCTCTTAAAGAATTTAGTTCATTTAGCTATCATCATAAAAGACAATAGATATAGAATATAGAACCAAAATAGTTGAAAGCATAACTCTTATCTAATTTTATTTTTAAAAATGATTAACTTTTATTATGATTTAAAAGAAAGCAAATTTTTACATTAATTTTAATAATATTGCTTAGCTAGAATACGCTAAATTTTTTGTGGAACCAAATAGCTGCATACGCTACAGTAGAGCAAAACTCAACTATTAACCTTAATATGTCAAGGATTAATAGATAAGTGTTTTTGCTCTAATTGTATATCAGATAAAATAGAGTAGAGAGTAAAAGAATAAATGACATGAGTGTTATTGGTTTTAAATAGATTGTCCAAACAAATTATAACTTGTGGCTTCTATAACTTTTTTCCAATCTTTCATCATTGAATTTTAGTTTTAATTTATCAATTCCAGATAAATTCTCAACTTTTTCACCAGGATCAATAACTAAATTATTTTTTTTAAAATTAATATTTTATAATAAATATAACTAAATACAAGAATAAGCAATTAACTAAGAATTAATAAATACAAAACTAAGAAATATCTTATGTATAAAAATTATAAAAATTTAATTTAAAAATTTAATTAATTTAAAAAATATAAAATAATACTTTTTCTTAAGAATCCATCCATCTCAACATGAGTAAATAAGGCTTTGAAGAGGTTTGCATAAAATTAAGGATTCATAGTAGGATGAGCTTTTAAGCTTTTGATGTAATTTTGATGGGGCTTTAATCCTAGCATGCCTTAGAAATTCATGTTTTCTGATTGTTCTTTGATGAATTTCCTGATAATATTATTTGTAATATATTTTCTTAGTATCTTTTGGTAGAGCATTTCAAACATCCATATAAAAACGCTTACTGAAAAGAACATGATCCAAACACATGATTGATTGAGTGTTTCTGTGAGATTTACTACATACAAATCAGTGTTTAGATTTTAGTGCTGATTCCACCTTTATTTATTTGTTAATTAGCAATAAAAATTTATTTAAGATTTACAAAAATAGTTAATTTACACTAAAGTGAGAGTTATTTGAATAACAGAGAAAAATAAATGGAGAATTCTAGCTTTAAGCGAGAAAATACCATTTAGGCATTAAGTCATTATTACAAGTGAAAGAGTGTATATGATGCAAAGAAGATCAGAAACAGTTTTGTCATCTCTAAGTCTACCATCTGAGCTATTGTATCCAAAAAAAGTATCCTCTAGAAGGATAGATACTATTAAGCCTTCTACTGCTCCCATAATAATAGTTTCTAAGAAATGGGATTTGATCCAAGAAAAATAGTTTTTACAAAAGCGATAAAAAGAGGGATAGACATTAATTACACAGCTTCTGGTTGTGCTGAATCTGCCACTAAATAGGAAGAACGAGGAAATAATTATCTAAAGAAAATGATTCATAAGAATTTAATTATATTGCACTGCTAAGGTGTAATACTGATAGCTGTGGAGGGCATTTATATAATTTAACAACGTATAGAAGAAAGAGTATTTGAAAATTAAAATAACCAAAGACCTAATTTTCTCCTATAAATGTATAGACTCATCTAGTATACACTTTTTGAAGTCCTTTAGCTTATCTATTAAAATATCACCGAGCATTCTTTTTTGATTGATATTAGCACGATCTCCTGGAGAGTCGATCTGCAGAGAAACATCGGCAACATTCATCATCCAAGAATCGCCTATTAGAATAAATAATTATATTTTTTTATATTTAATAAAAAGTAAGTAATTACACCATGAGGCTCCAATTGCTAAGACAGTGGGTTTAACTACAAAGGACTCGTGAATAAGTTGTGTCATGTGAGCCTTCTCTTCATGTGAAAAATCATATCCAATAACACTTTTACAGATCATACACAAAAAACTAAAGTGACTTTTAAGATAAGGATCTTTTAAAATTTGCAAAAGTGAATTTCCATTAACTTATAAAACTAGTCTATTAATTTAATCTTATGAATCTCCCTTTCCTTTGTGTCCTACCATAGAAGAAAGTCTTCTTGTTCTAACTTAATTAGCTTTGGATCTATAGGAAGGAGATGGAGAATTAGTATCCTCGTCTTCTTTTAAAATGAGCTTTTGAACTTAAAGCAAATGACTCTTTATCTGATACTTAAGTTCATCATAACTAATTGCATATAGAAAAATAGATAAATTTATTATATTTTTAGATTTAAATAAATAGCTATTATTATGAACATATTAAAATTTACTTTGTCTAATCAATAACAAGAAATTCAGAATGTGGAGCTATAATTTCTGCTTATAAAGCTGCTGCAATAGCTTTTTACTACTTGTCCCCTGAAAGCACCCAAGTGCAAATGTCAGAGTTTCTAATTATGTCAATTGTTTAGTGAATTTATGGAACCATTTTCTAGCGCAGGCAAACAATACCTAAAAGAGTAAGATCAGATTCAAAGTTATCAATAATTGTTTCCGTTTAATCATTAGCTTCTTAGTGAGCCATTTAAATTTATTTCTTAAAGTCAGATATCTGACTATTAGTAACATATTTTTTGGCATAGATAATGAAATGCATACCATTCATTGAAAAATTATTAAGCAGTTTATTTAATTTATCCTTCTCAGTTTTAGACATTAAGCATTTATGAAGGATAGATTTTTCATCTCCTCTAACAAGCATAAATTATTTTTTGTCTTCATTAGAGCTATTTTTTTTCCTGTCTGGAGAACTAGGAGTATGATTGCTGCCTATTCCTCCTTGAGTATGATCTATCAGAGCTTATTCTTTTAGTATGATTGAAAATCTCCCTCTTTCCTGAGAATAAGTGTTAACTCCTATAATATTCAAATTTATTTTAACAATAAATTTATTAACATTTGTTTTTATTCTAATTTTAAATTCAACTCTAAAATTTAATAAAATATCGAAGAATTAAAGAATGATTTTTTATTTACCTTTTATTTCATATCTTAACTCCTTATTTATGAAATTTATTTAATAAAATTTTTTGCTGTTAAAAGCTCCTGAATATACAAACGAGACTTTAAGACTTTTGGCTAATCTCAAAAGAATATTTTCTTCATGAGAAGATAAGTCATGTATATAAATTCCATCCTGACTTTCTTTAGGCTTTTTAGTTTTTATTTAGTGACAAAGAACTATTGATTTAACAAACTCAGTCGTAGGGTTCTCTAAATTATAATCATTAAAATATTGCTGTTGATGATCTTGAGCTTTTAGTTCAACTTTTATATCTTTAAGTGATAATTAAGAGTGCATATTCTCAATTAAAGGAGTTGGTGTATATTAATATTCGCTAAATTTATATATTTCTCTTTAGACATAATTCTTCCTTCGAGCATCAAATTAAGTATAAGTGTCTGTATTATTCATATTAGTATTTTTTTAATTTTCGTTTGTGTTTTGAATACTATTTGCATGCTAAAAAGTTGTATTATTGATATCTTTTTCATTATCTGTATTAGTAAATTATTGAGCTTGTAACTGATCAAAAGGTAATTTTGGTGTTTTCATTTCCCCTTAATCAATATCTTAAACAGGATGAAGCTCCTTTAAAAGATTAGTATCTCTATTATTTTGAATGTAAATCTATTCAATATTTATTGCTTAGGGTCTGATTACTTTATATTTACTTGTATTTTATTAACGACCGCTATTGATATTTTAACTGCTACTTCGACTATTTCTACTGTGATTAGAATGCTTCTTTTCATGAGTTACTAACAAATTAGCTTATATTTATTGTAAATCTAAATCCTCTTTAAGACTTCCAGTATCGCTTTCTTTATTTTAACTATCTTATTAACTTAAATTTTACTGATTGAAGACCTTCTCTACTTCTTGAAAAAATCTACCACTTTTCTTTCTGTTGAAAAAAAATTTTAATTTTGAATTACTTAAGTAAAAATTTTGTTAAAGAATTTTAATAGAAGCTATTTATTTATTTATTTATTAAAATGCAAAGACAAGTTTCCTTGTAATATTTAAATAGGCTTTAAACAATTATTCTAAAATTTGTAAAATTTATTGTTGTTTTGTTTCAAAAAAAGATTATAATTAATTTAATTACTAATTTGAGTCAGGTTTTGAATTATCCTTTTGCAATATCTAGATGTCTTAAATATCGCAGTTGTTGTTGATGTTGGAACTAGTAGTAAGTTTAGATTTGTTGATATAACTAGAGAATGTAGGAATTTCTTTTTAGTTAGCCTTTTCTAGGGGAATACTTCTGTTAGTAACCTTGATTTAAATTAATAAATAATATTATTATGATAACTATTTTTAAATGAATTGTATGTATACTGTCATGATAGAATTAGTTCTTGCATCTCTCGATTGACTATTTGATATAGATTAGGTTTTTCCTAAGTCGTCCATAAAAGTTTAAAGCTTTGTAATCATCATTTCTTGTTTAGGTTAATTATCTTTGTCAATAACTGTATTGATTTATTCATCTTTCTGCGAATTTAAGAAATTTGGCAATGACGGCTCTTGTAAAAAACTAGGATTTTCTGTTATCTTTAGATGAGGAGTTTATATACATTGAGATTATATATTAATAGGATTATCGTGCCCTTCAATACATATATTTTAAGAATTTTTTATGCTATAAGCTTTACTAGAAGGATCTCTCACAGTTTCCATATCTTCTTCTTCCTTAATGATCTAGTCTGCGTTATCTAAAATATTTAGATAGGTGTGAGTGCCTGTTTTCGTATAGAGTCTTTGCATAAGATCAAGATCTTATTTGCTGTTGGTCTAGCTGCTTATTTGATTTTGTGATAAATTATACTCATCACCTTCATTTTTATCATTTTTATCTTAATTATCAAGAAAGGATATATGTTCAAGATTTTTAGGATGCTTCTTAAAGCTGAAAAAATTATTATTTGGATTCAAAGGATAAGAAATGTTGACGTTGCTGCTTTCATTATTATGATTTCCAGCTTTGCTATCAAATTAGCTGATGTTGTTTTCATTTATTGTTTTGTTCATTTGAAAATAAGAAGCATCGTTGATAAATGTATTGTCGTTGTTAGGAATTGTATTTAATTTCTCCATAGAATTCATTTTAACTGCATTATATTAAGTTTGTAGCAATCCATCTTGCTGTATAGTTTTTAAATTTGACATCTCAAACAGCTGCGTAGTATTGACATTATTTGGACTATTATTATTTTTTTGGTTTGTGTTTTATTTTTCGTAGCCTTATTCAGTATAAATATTATTTTATTGTTGCTTCTGCTTATACTGCTAGTTTTCAATCTCGTCCTCTTCTGTCCCTGTCATAGAATCATTCACTTAAAAAAATTTTCCATCGTAAATCACACCAACTATTTCCTCTTAATCTTTCTGAGTTATAGTACCAGTTTAACTAAATACAGCATAATCAATATGACATAAGTTGGAGACAGCATCTGGATTATTTATTACAATTTATGTTTACTGTTTTCCATATTTTCTCTCAACTACAAACTTCTACAAAAGTGTGCATATGTCTATCATAGAGTAGACTATAATAGGTGCCTAAGTAGAATACACTTAAATAGCATAAATGAGCTGAATTATCCAGCTAGGTTAGATATTATTAAATATTTAGCCCTGTTCATGCAAAGTCTTCCAAACAGAGGTTGTCTATTAAAAATTTTAAATTTATTTATGGAAAAAGAAATACTTTGTTTACAATTTAAAGTTTTTAATAAAATATTTTAATTACCAATATGCCAAATACTATCCAGACAATACTCATTTGCATAAATCTATTCAGAAAATTTTTAAATTTCCTATCAGAAGAAGAATTTTATAGCTGAGAAACATTAGTAATTTCCTTTCCCTTTGTAATAACTAAGCCAATTACCCAGTCTGAGTACTTGATCTAGCTTCCTCTTAGGATGAGGTTAGAAAATTCAATGTTTTATCCTTTAGGATCGTTTTAAAGTTTGAGGTAACCCTGAAACTCTTTTTCAGATCTTTGTGGTTTTGTATACTCTATTTTACCAGTAAAATACTCTTTGTAAGTGTTTATAAAGCTCTTCATATCTTTTTTATTTGCTTTATATAAAACAGTAAATAAATTAAATAATTTTTCAATTTAAATATTAGATTTTTTTACCATTTATTGGAGCTAAAGGCTTTTTGATTGTATATTAGGATACTCCGTCAATTTCTATAGTATCTAAAAAGCACCAATCATCTTTGCAGTCTAATAAAACAATATCTGCAGGGCAATAATCTTTTTTCTTCAAAACAATAATATCTCCTATTTCTATTTTAATTCCAGGGATCTCTTTTAAAGTAGTAACAGTGTTTGTAAAATCTGCTTTCTATTATTTTCAAATAAAAATTTTTAATTTCATTAAGAAAAATATAAATTAAATTTATTTAAAAACTACTCATTAAAATAAAATTCATCTGCTTTTCAAATTGCTTACACATATATTTATTCTACAAAGCTTTCTCAATTTTTTCTCAAAATCAAATTTTGTGAAATAACTAAAATAATTCATGTAGATTATCATATTTTTTATTACAATTTTTACATATTTTATATTTTATCGATAGCTTTTCAAAATATATTTTTAAGTTTAATTAGAGTTTGGGTGTTTGATGAAAATTTATGGTACTGAAATAATTTTTAAGATGTAAGTATTTTATAAAAAAAATATATTTGATTAAATCTACTTAATGGTACTAATTAATTTACTGATAAATTGAAGGTTCTCAATATGGTAAATTTAATGTTTGAATGTATGTTTTATTTTTCAAATTTGATTATTTATGGCTTAATAACTTATTGATTAAGTTGATTTTAATTTAGTGCTATTTTGATTAAGAGTGAATAATATCTTATTGAATAGTTTTTGAATAAATTATTCCACTTTAATAATATATTAAATTATATTGTTACATAGTATCCCTTTTCATCAATTTTTAGAGTTCCATAAGAAATAATAGAAAAGTATATATAAATATCTTTAGAGATTGCTACAAGTAAATTAACCAAGAGAGGGACTATTAGAAATATGCTTATTTTTATAATTTAAGAATATCATTTTATAATGAAAAATAATATTAAAAATTAAGTAAAATATAATATAAAATCAATTGATTCTAATAATATGTTACCTATTTTGATAAAGCTTGAGCGAAAATGATAAAATAACTAAAATTAAAAAAAAGAAATTTCCAAATCTAAGCAGTGATTTAATCAAGGAAGAGACAATTATAGTTAAAACCTAATTAATATTTTTATTTTAATAACAATTTCCATTTAATAATGTTAAAGCTTAGACAGACTATATTGTCAATTATCATATCATTATTTATCCTAAACAAATTAAAAATGCAAATTTTATTTTATTTTTTTAAATGATCAAATATTTGAAATTAAATGGCATATAGCGAACTAATTTAAGTGATGAATATTATTTCTACTTCCATTTTATTTTGAAATCTATTTGCAATTTATTAATTTGTCTAATTATTAATGAATGATTGAGTTAGATTATTAATTCAATAGAAATATAAATATCCAAATCAATAATACGCTTTAATGCTACAATTTAAATTCTTTTGGCAGCTATTTTGATGAAAAAGACGACAACCCATTTTGGAACTCAAACTAATTTTAAAGGTTTATTTTCAAAGATCAAAAAGGAGACTTTAATAAAAGCTTTTGAGCTACAATTAAACTAAAAATGAACATTTACATTATAAGTAAAGTGCTATAAGAGATACTAAGGTGTCTTACCAAAAAAATGCTTAGATTTATTAAGCTATTTTTCTAAAACGGTACTCCTATGCCTAGTCAAGAACATTATAGGAAAGAAAAAAATAATTTTATTGCTTTGATTAGCCTATATCTTAGTTTTTTATAAGCTTTTATTGTTAGTTCCACTGTCTTTCTTTATCTCTTTAGCTAAAATTGGTATAAACGATATTTGTTAACTTATTTATATTTTAATACTTTTTTTATAATCAATAAATAATTAATTACTCAATATTTATTTTTCAATTTACAAATATTTTTTAAATAGTAAAACACAATCAATCAATCAATCAATCAATCATATGATTCTGCTTCTGTATTCATTGTGAATGGTTAATTTTCACTAAACAATTACTCAGTTTTTAACTGTTTTCATTTAAAATGTATTCACTAAATTACTTTGAATTTCGCTATACTCAATTTATTTACAGAATCTTTTCCCCCTTATTTTCTTAACAAATTTAATCTTTAAACACATTTTACTTGATTTTATTCTTTTAAATATATTTTCATTTAGGTAGATACTTTGCTGCTATCTAATTCATTTTTGTCTACATTTTTAAATATTTTTACTATTAATTATTTTACTATCAAATGTGTTGTATGCATAAACAAGGCTTGTTTTGTTGTTTTACCAAAAAATATAGCCTATTTTCTATCAAGTATTTTATTTCCTCTTCTTTTTCATTACAATTATGTTAAACTTCATAACTGTAAAAGTGTAAATTAATTTTCTTCAAAATCAAACTTTAAAAAAATTTATTTAAAATACCATAATTTATTTTTATTTTAACTTAGCATTATTTTTGCAAATTAATTTCTGTAATTTAATTTATTCTAGTTCTTTGGTATATCAAATACTATTCTATTATATATATATATATATTGTTAAAGTATGCAATTTTAAAAAAAAAACTATTTGCACTGGACTTAATAAAATTTAAAGATAATTTTTTCTGATAGAAATTTATAATATAAAATGCTATTATTTTGCTTACAACTGAATATAAAAATAAATAAAATTAACAAAAAAATATTTCAACATTTTCATAATAGAAAATATTTCATTTTTTTAAAAAGAATTTTGAGAAAAGTAAATTAAATTGGTTTTTTTAATGAATGAATTATTTTAAAGTGATTACCTTCTTATAAATTATTTTTAGTATAAACAAAAATAATTTTCATCTGAAATTGTTTTCATCAAATTACTTTTTGAGAGATTAGCCTATGTATAACAAAATCTAATTATCGATGAAAGAAGGTTTTCTGTGTTGGTCATTAGAAGATTTAAATATTTTATTGTAAGAATTTTAGGCATCCTTCATTTTTTTAGTCTAGGTTCTATAATCTTCAAAGACCGTACCTGTATTGAATGCAGAATAACAATTATTCTCATTTTCTTCATCTGAAATTTTATTTGTAAACTACTGCTCGTGAATAAGAGGAGGAGGTATCAGTTCAAAGAGAATTAATTAATCTTTACTAAGAAGTATTCTTTTAAGTTTTTAAAACTCAACTATAGTTTTAATCAGCATATTTACATCTAAAAAATCATTTATTTTCTCTATTCCATAATTTATCATTTGTGATTTTATTTTTTTTTTGCAAAATATGCTCAGAAGTTAATCCTAAATTTTGATTTTCATTTTATTCTTAATAATATCCATTTATGAAATTAAATTTGATATATTTTTAGGATTTTAAATGTCAATATTGGTTTTACTAATAGTTATATTTTGGTTATTATCAGTGTTAATTTAAACTTATTGACTTATTTTTCTATGCTGTGTACTAATTTTATCATCAGTATTTTTTGATTCATCTTCGTTTCTTTTATTAAAATCAGAAATGGCTAAATCTTCTAACTTTTAAGTTTCACATCTTCTAAAGTATCTTAATGGTGTTTACGCATCTTGATTTTAATAGAACTAAGAAGTGTTTGTCCTTTTTAATTTTCTATCTTACACAGAAAAAAAACTTTCGTTTAGTTGCTCCTAATTTTTTTTACTGGTTAACTGATTATCATTCAAATTAATTGTGCTACATTCATTTACTGTTTGATCTTAATTTATTTAAGCACTTTAGTCTTTGTTTTAATTATTTTCAAATTGTACCTCATTTTAATTTACGTCTGATTTTTAAGCTATGCTATAGCTATTTACAAGTTCTGTATTCCTATGATCATCAGATTCTTTTAGCATGTTATTTTTTCGAAAAATACTATTATTATATGCTTTAAAAGTGATGTCACTATTTAGAGGATCTCTTGCTGTTTATGATGTTTATATAGTGTGAGACCGATTAAATGTATATTTTTATTTCTATTTCAAAATTGAGCGATTATTTTGATTTACTGTATTGGTTTTGTCATTATTATTATACTGTGTAATTTAAAATGTTTGATTTTCAATATCAATTGGTGGGGATTATTATTCTGTTAATTCTTGCTAATTTTAATCTAGTTAGAAATTAAAAATGCTATTTAAGAGTTTTTAATTATAACTAAATTTAGAAGCAGGCATCGCTAAAATAAGACCTATAAAATAGAAGCAATTCACTAAACCACCTATAGATGAAAAGAATTATACTAAAGTTTATTATTTTATATTATAAACTGATTCTATATTATTCTCTAAAGACATTTTTAGCTCAAAAATTATGCCATTTTTATTATAATC
The DNA here is from genome assembly GCA_000231845.2 of Tetrahymena malaccensis 436. NCBI lineage: Eukaryota > Ciliophora > Oligohymenophorea > Hymenostomatida > Tetrahymenidae > Tetrahymena > Tetrahymena malaccensis. Next base: position 199,979 of record AFXY02000798.1, on the reverse strand, counting down.
AGTTATCAGCTCTTGATCAGAACTAAAAAGTAAATTTTTTAGGTTTTACATTTACTAAAATAGTATACCAATTTAAGAATTAACAAATGTATTTTTAAACCTTAAATCAATTATTTTAGTTCCATTTGAAGCAGCCCATTACATACTTTGAATGGTTGGTATTAAAGGATTTTCTAATCTGTCAGCATCTATTATTCTATTTACATAGAGAGTATATAAGGAAACCTATTATTAATTTTAAAGAGATTCTACGCAATTTGCAGAATTTTTGCAATAACTAATTTTGAATCTTATAAACTAATATATTTATGACTCAGATTAACCTTACAAGTAATAACTGCTGCTTTATGGTATACAATACAGAAAATTAAGAGGGTACTTTTTTATTTCGTTTGCTATTTCATCTATTTAAAAGTTTGTTTCTGAGCAAGGTTCCAAGCTAAATGATTCTTGAATTGTTTAATACTCATATAAGTTAGTTTAGTTGTTTAAAATTCTTTATGTTGAAAACTATATTCCTTCTATGAAGAAAGATTCTCTTTATAAAAAGCCAGAAGAATTATTATATTTAATCCCTAGTGCAAATGGAAATTCAGTAGCAGATATTTTTGCTAATTTAGGATCTGATTGATAGTTCTCACTATAAACTAATTGAAAATTTTTGCCTTGCAATAGACTTTCTGCTTAGAGTAATAATTGATAAAATAAATAGACAATTATAGACAGTGATACAAACGCTCCCCAACAAGTTTAATGAGTTGAGTTACTATTATACTTTAAACTTATTCTTGTTCCAAATATATCAAACTTTTTAAAAAATTTATCTATCTCTTTTTTACTTTTACAATTCATTAGTTTATTTGATGCTAATTAGTAATTACTATGTTATTTCTACTTATTTTACTTAAAATTAATGTTAATTATATTTATTTTAATTTTAATATAATTTGTAAATAAAACAAATAGCAAATAATTTATAACAATATTCAAATTCTATTTCACTTTCTTTTAGTATTTTAATCCTATTTTATGGTTTTAGAAAATTTAAGCTTTGATAATTTCACTTTCTTAAAATTTAAGATAAATAAATTTTGCATTCAATAATTGTATGAGTATTCTTTACTAATTAGATAAAAAAATTTATGGAATTAAAACCAATCATTTCTACCAATAACATTTATCATCAATTCCATTTATATTAAAATTATTAAACATTTTTCCAAATGATTTTAAATTAATTTTTCAAAACAAATAAAAAAAATGCATAATAAATTACTGTTTAGAAATAAAGCAATTAATTTGTTCTCTGTCCTTAATTTATAAGTCACTTCATTGATATAAAATAATATTATTCAATATCTATCTTTCATTATAAATTTAATATGGCATATTTTTGGCATTTAATTTATATGAATATCATCTTGTTTCAAAATTAATAAAATAATTTAACATATTTACATCAAAAATCATTTTTTTTTATTACCAATATATTTTAATTTACTGTTAAATTTTAATTTTAATATAAAAAACATTAAACATTAGGATATTTTAAATCATTTAAATTACTTTTGCTAAGTATTTTTAAAATATCCTAATTATTTCAATATTAATAATTTATTTTAAAAATACTATTTGTGATAAATAAATTTTAAATGAAGTTGGAATTGCTTGAGAATTACAATCAATAATTTTGAATTTTGCCTAATTATTAGATAATTATTGATGATAGTTCACTAATTAAATTGAACTATTCCCAACTTTATGCATTAATATTTTAAATAAATTATTAGCAAGAAATTGTCAAAATTTTTAAATACATTAGTTTAAATTCTTTTCAGGGAATATAATACAATTACTAATATGATTTTTTATCAGACTAAGTAAAATTATTGTCTACTAAAATATGTCATTTAAAATAATGGTTTCATTCATAGATATATTTTATTTTTATAACAAAATTTAAATTATTAATCATATCAATGGATTAAATTTTAGTGACATACTTCAAAGTCTTTTTAGACTTTACATTAAAATAAATTTAAATTTTAATGATTTGATTGATACACATTTGATGATTATAAATAAGTGCTTTTATTAATTATTCTATTTTAAATCACTCAAAAATTATTTTCTTTTTTATGAATGATAAATAGATCTATCTATATTTTATTTAAAGTAGAAGATTTATTCATTATATTTTCCCTTTTTAACATTTAATAATGAAATATTATCTTATAAAGCATTTCTATTCAAAATATCAAATTACTCTTTTGTATTGATAGAAACTATAAACTATCTTATCTTAAATTATTATCTTCTGAGATATTCTGATCATAAAAAATTCAACGTAATTCTGAACAATCATGAGCATTATTATACTAATATAATTGAGGCATACATAAAGTTATAGTCAGCTTTTAATATAATAGAATTATTAAATTAGTTATTTAAATATAAATTTGCTGCCTTAAAACGCTAATAATATATAAAAAATATTATTTAATAATATTTATTTTTAAATATAAAAAAAGAAACCTATAATTTAAATCCAGATAATTTATTCTATATAAAAGAAATAATTAATAAAAATATATTTTTATTTTATTTTTTTTGGTAAAAATATAAAATATATAATTTGTTGTTAAATTTTGTATTAATAATTAAAATAATTCATTTATTTAGTTTGTTAAATTATTTTAGTTTAAACATATTCTCTTATTTTTACAGTATTCCATAATATAGTTTTTTTATTGAATCTCATCATAAATAAGAATTCATCAAATTATATATTATTAAATTTATGGAAAAAATCAAAAACTTTTATTTATTCTCAAAATATCTTATTTTTCTATTACTTATTTCAATTCCACAAGTAATTCATTTCTTTATTCAGGTATTTCCTGATAATTTAATCTTGTAGAACAAATAATAACATTAAATTCTTCTTTCCAAATTAGTTATTTGTGATAATTATCAAATAAAAATAAATATCTTTTAAATATCTATTCAAACAAACAAAGTAGAATATATTGAAGGGTAATCTAATTAAAAAAATAAACACTGTGAGATGGAAGACATTGAAACTCTCTGTAATAAAGCTCTTGATTTTTCAAAATAGAGCTTGAGTGATGAGGCTATTGAGTGCTATAAAAAAGTTCTAGAAATAGATCCTAATAGTGTAGAAGCTCTCTATAACCTTGGCTTAGCTTATTAGTAAAAAAAATAACATGATGAAGCTCTTGAGTTTTTAAATAGAGCGATTGAAAAAAATTCTAGCTATTTGAAAGCCTATATCTGCAAAGCTGAAGTTTATTTAGAAAAAAAAATGTTTGATGACGCGGTTGCCTCTCTATAAAAAGCTCTTGAAATAGACCCTAAAAGCGCTAATGCTCATGAAAGATTAGGTTACGCTTATAAAAAACAAAACCTTACAGAAAAAGCTATATAATCCTACAAAAAAGCTATTGAGATAGACCCAAATTTTTCAGAAGCTCACCATAACTTAGGAATGGCTTACGAGAGCAAGAATATGATCGATTAAGCTTATGATTGTTTTAAAAACATACTTAACATAGATCCTCATTATGTCAAAGCATATATTAGCTTAGCTCGTAATTACTATACAGATTACAAAACTGAAGACGCTATCAAATACCTTAAAAAAGCTATAGAAATGGATTAAAATTGTACAGAAGCTTACGAAAGACTAGGTTATGTTTACTAAAACACAAGTAAGACGGAAGAGGCTATGAAGAATTACAAAAAAGCTATAGAAATAGATCCTAATTACTTTAACGCATAGTTTAACTTAGGGCTACTTTATTACAATTAATAAAAAGATGATGAAGCCCTTGTTTGTTATCAAAAAGCTTTAGAAATTAATCCTAAAAGTACTGATTCTTACAATAACATAGGACTTGTATATTATCATAAAAATATGATACCAGAAGCACTTGAATATTATAAGAAAGCAATTGATGTAGATCCAAAGTATCATAAAGCTCATCATAACTCAGCACTTGCTTATGAGAAATAAAACTTGATATAGGAAGCTATCTAAAGTTACAAAAAATCTATAGAAATTAATCCTAAATTTCTTAAATCATTGACAAACTTAGGAGATCTATGTGTAGAACAAAAATTGACAGACGAAGGTATTGAATGCTTCAAAAAAATAGTTTAAATGGATCCATATAGCCATTACGATTACTTTTAATTAGCTGGCTTGTATTAAGATAAAGAAATGAATGAAGAAGCTATCGAAGCATATAAAAAGGTTTTAGAGTTAGATCCATAATACACCTCTGCCCATTATAATTTAGGGTTAATTTATAAAGGCTAATAATTGTTTGATGAGGCTCTTGCTTGCTTTAAAAAAGCTATCTAATCAGATCCAAACTATTACAATGCTTATTTTAAAAGTGCAGTTGTTTATGAATTAAAAGGAAATCAAAGCGAAGCTCTCTTATGCTATAAAAAAGTCTTAGAAATCAACCCAAAAGATATTGACTCTTATGTTCATTTAGCTGTTCTTCAAACAACTTAGAAAAACTACGAGGAGGCAATAGCTTGCTACCAGAGCGTATTAGCGATAGAGGAAAATAATTAAGATGCCCTAAACAACTTAGGATATATTTCTTATTTGAAAAATATGTTTGATGAAGCTCTCGATTACTTCAAAAGATTAATACAGCTTAATCCAAGTAATTATTTAACTTATTACAACATAGGAGCAACATATGAAGAAAAAGGTATGTTTGAAGAAGCCTTAGAATAATACAAAAAAGCTGAAGAGTTAAACCCAAAACACTTTACTACCTTTATCAGATAAGGAAATGTTTATTCTTAAAAGAATATGTAATCTGAAGCTTTTGAGTGTTACAATAAAGTTAAAGACAGCGATTTAAATTCTCTAGTTGAAGATGAGCTTTCTATTGAATCTAGGATGATAAAAGAGTTCATCAAGTGTTATTAAAAAACTATTTAATTAAACCCAAAATATACTTAAGCTTTCTAAAATCTAGGTATGCTGAACTAGAGCATCAAGTAGACGGAAGAAGCTATTAGCTTCTATTTAGCAGCAATTGAATTAGATCCTAAATGCATATAGTCTTATCTTGGACTAGGCAGTATTTATTCTGATAAAGCTATTTACGAGAAAGCTCTTGAATGCTTTTCTAAAGCTTTGGAAATCGATCCAAATAGCGCTGAAACATTTAATAGTATTGGGTTGATGCATTATTCTTAGAAGAATAATGAATAATCTCTTGAAAATTTTAATAAAGCCTTAGAGATAAATCCTAATTACGAATAAGCTATTTACAATACTGGACTTGTCTATGAGTAACAAAGTCTAAGTGATAAAGCCCTTGAATGCTATTAAAAAGTTCTTTAAATAAATCCTAATTATAAAAAGGCAGTTCTCAGAACAAATAAAATAAAATAAAAAGATTAAAAGGAAGATAAAACTCCAAAAACTGCCAAGGAATTTTATTAATAAGGCTACACCTATTACATTTAACTTTTAGATGAATAATCAATATAGTGCTTATAAAAAGCTCTAGAGTTAGACCCAAACTATTATGAAGCTTATGACAAGCTAGGTCTTATTTACAAAGAGAAAAAAATGTTCGATGAAGCTGTTTTAAACTATAAAAAAGTACTTGAAATAAACCCAGATTGTTTTGATGTTATAAAGACAATTATGAATATTTACCTAGACAGAAAAATGCTCAAAGAAGCGAAAGAGTTCTATGATTAAGTACCTAAGAATTTAGATACTTATTATGAATTTGCTGATGTGTACAAATCTCAAAATATGTTTGATGAATCAGCTGCTAATTATAAATAAGTTATTGAGTTAGATCCTAACGATATTGATGCATACATTTCACTTGGTAGCGTTTATTTAAACAAGCCAGAATATGAAAAAGCGCTAGAGTGCTACTAAAAAATTTTAGAGATAGATTCTAAGTAGGCTGTTGCTTATAATAATATGGGGCTTGTATATTTCAGATAAAATTTGGATGATTAGGCGCTCGAATATTTCAACAAAGCTCTTGAAGTTAATCCAAAATACGAGTTATCTTTATATAACTCTGGCCTAGTCTACGAAAGAAAAAATTTAAAGGATAAATCACTTGAGTTATATAAGAAAGTCCTTACCATAAACCCATCTGAAGAGAGAACTTTAGCGAGAATGAAGATATTAAATAAAGAAGAAAAAGAATTGGAGAATAACCTTGAAACTGCAAAGGATTACTTTGATTAAGGGTTTAAATATTACAATTAAATGAAAGATGAAGAATCCATAAATTGCTACAAAAAAGCAATTGAATTAGATCCAAATTACTTTGAAGCTTATGAAAAACTAGGTCTCCTTCACAAAGTTAATAAAAATTATGATGAAGCAGTTTCAAATTATAAAAAAGCTATTGAAATCAACCCTAAGTGTTTCAGTGCTATGAAAGCTGTGATGAATTTATATTTGGACAAAAAAATGATAAAAGAAGCTTAAGATTTTAGTGAATTTGTTCCAAAATGCACTGAAACTTATTATGAACTGGGAAGAATATATGAAGAGTAAATAATGCTTGATGAAGCTATTGCTAATTATAAGAAAGCGATAGAATTAGACCCTAGCCATGTTAACTCCTACATTTATTTAGGAAATTCTTATTTAGACAAAAGATCATTTGATTTAGCTCTTGAATCTTATAAAAAAATATTAGAAGTAGATCCTTAAAGAGCTGTTGCTTATAATAATATCGGAGTTGTGTACATCAAATAAGGATTGTATGATGCAGCCCTTGAATAATACAAAAAGGCGATTGAAGTAGATCCTAAATACGAATTAGCATTTTACAACAGTGGTTTGGCTTATGAAAAAAAAGGAGAATAAGATAAAGCTCTTGAATTTTATAACAAAGCCATTGAAATAAACCCAATTGAAAAGAAATCTCTCAATAGAATTAAGGTGATAAAGCAAAACAAAAAAAATTCAAAAAAAGACGATGAAGAATTTAATATTTTTGATGATTTATTTAAGAAAGAGAAAAAGAAAGATCTTTCAACAGCAGAAGATTATTATTCTGAAGGCTTTGTCTATTATACATAATAGAACGATGAAAAAGCAATAGAGTGTCTAAAAAAGGCCTTAGAAATAGATCCAAACTTTTATGAAGCTTATGATAAGCTTGGTTTAGTTTATAAAGAGAAAAAAATGTTTGATGAGTCTATTTCTAATTACAAAAAAGCATTTGAACTCAATCCAAAATTCTATGCTGCTATGGAGACAGTGATGAACATGTATTTAGATAAAAAAATGGTTAATCAAGCTAAAGAGTTCTCTGATTAAGTCCCCAAAAACCTAGATGCATATTATAAAATAGCAAAAATTTATCAAAATCAAAATATGCTTAATGAATCGATAGTTTACTATAAGAAAGCACTTGAACTTGACTCTAAATACATTAATGCATATATTTAACTAGGAAATGCTTATTTAGACATACCTTAATACGATCTAGCCATGGAGTGCTATTAAAAAATTATTGAATTAGACTCTAAAGAGGCAGTTGCATACAATAATATTGGGCTTATATATTTGAGATAAAATATGCTAGATGAAGCACTAGAGTAATTCAATAAAGCTGTAGAAGTAGATCCAAATTATGAGTTATCTATTTACAATTCAGGACTGGTATATGAAAGAAAGCATCAAAATGATAAAGCTCTTGAGTGCTATAATAGAGCTCTTGATATTAATCCAGCTCATAAAAATTCCTTAAGCAGACTGGCTGTACTTAAAAAGAATAAAAAATAAGATACTGATAAAGAAGAATAACAGGAAAAAAATCTCTAAACTGCTAAAGATTACTTCGAAGAAGGATATAAATATTACACTTAATTGAATGACGAAGAATCTATGAAATGCTTGAAAAAGGCTATTGAATTAGATCCAAACTATTCCGAAGCTTATGAAAAATAAGGTCTTGTATTAAAAGCAAATAGAAAGTATGAGGAAGCTATTCAATCTTACAAAAAAGCTATTGAAGCAAATCCTAAAAATTTTGGTGCTATGGAGACTGTGATGAATTTTTATTTGGATAGAAAAATGATAAGCGAAGCTAAAGAATTCTACGATTACGTGCCAAAATGTGCTGAAACCTATTATCATTTGGGAAGGAATTATTAAGACCAAAATATGCTCGAAGAAGCAATAGATAGCTATAAAAAAGCAATAGAATCAGACTCTAAGTATATTAATGCTTACATTTAATTAGGAAATGCATATTTAGATCAACCTATGTTTGATAAAGCTCTTGAAGCCTATTAGAAAATATTAGAAATCGACCCTAAAAAGCCTGTTGCATATAATAATATAGGGCTTGTTTATTTTGATTAAAATATGAATGATGAGGCACTTGAATAATTTAATAAAGCTTTAGAAATAGATTCAAAATATGAATTATCAATATATAACTCTGGACTTGTTTATGAAAGAAAAAATCAAACAGAAAAAGCACTTGAATGTTACAATAAGGTACTTGAAATAAACCCTACGGAGTCGAGATCCCTTTCAAGAAAAAAAGCTTTAGAGAAGAAAAATAAAAGCTCTAATACAGGATTTGACTTCATAGAAGATTTATAAAATAAATTTGGTCTTAGTAATAAATCAACTGCAGAAGAACAATATAGCTAAGCATTCCTATATTATATGCAGATGGAAGATGATAAGTCAATAGAATGCCTAAAAAAAGCAATTGAAATTGATCCAAACTACTATGCAGCCTATGAAAGATTAGGTTTTGTTTACGAGTAAAAGAAAAAGCTTGATGAGGCTATAGAAAGTTACAAAAAAGGAATTCAAGTTAACCCAAAAGGAATGGAGTGCATTCGTAGTTTAGTTAAAATTTTTATAGATAAAAAAATGACAAATGAAGCATAGGAATTTTTCAATCAAATACCAAAATGCGTAGAGACTTTCTATGAATTAGCAACAGTTTATTCAGAAAATAAAATGACTGAAGAGGCTATTGATTATTTCTAAAAAGCAATTGATCTAGATCCTTTGTATATTAATGCTTATATTGAATTAGGTAATTTACACCTCGGTAAAGCAGAGTATGATTAAGCGCTAGAATGTTACAAAAAAATAATAGAAATAAACCCTCAAAAAGCTGTTGCTTATAATAATATAGGGTTAGTGCACTATAAATAAAAAATGGATGACTAAGCACTTGAATACTACAAAAAAGCTCTTGAAATAGACCCTAACTATGAGCTTTCTATTTATAACTCTGGATTAGTTTATGAATCAAAAAATGAATATGATAAAGCCCTCGAATGTTATAAAAAAGTTCTTAAAATAAACCCTAAGGATAAAAAAGCAATTAATAGAATCAATCTTATTAAGGAGAAAAATGGAGACAAAAGCAATATTTAAGCAGAAGAAGGAGAAAAATATGAAAGTGAATCATCAGATCCGTAGGAAGATGATGATGGAGAGAAAGATCTTTAAACTGCAGAAGATTATTACAAATAGGGTTTTAAATACTATAATTAAATGAAAGACTAAAAATGCATAGAATGCTTAAAAAAAGCTATTGAATTGAATCCCAACTATTCTGAAGCCTATGATAAATTAGGTTTAGTTTATGAAGAAGGTGAATAGTTTGAAGAGGCAATTGAATGCTACAAAAAAGCTATCGAACAAAAACCAGACAATTTAGATTCAATTAGTGCATTAATGACTCTTTATTTAGATTAAGAAATGACTGAGAAAGCCAAAGAGTTGTAAAACTCTGTTAATCAATCTGCTGATATTTATTACGAACTTGCAAGAGTTTATGAAGATAAAAATATGGTTGATGAAGCAATTTGTAGCCATTAAAAAGCAATTGATTTAGATCCTAAGTATGTAAATGCATATATATAATTAGGTAATATTTATTCAGAAAAATAATAATATGATTTAGCACTTGAATAGTACTAAAAGATTTTAGAGTTTGAACCTTAAAACCAAATAGCATACAATAATATAGGACTACTTTATTATGATTAGGGAAAGAATGATTTAGCATTAGAATATTACAATAAAGCTCTAGAAACTAATCCAAAATATGAGTTATCTATTTATAATTCTGGCCTTGTTTATGAGAAGAAAGATCAGTATGATAAAGCTCTTGAGTGCTATAATAAAGTTCTTGAAATAAATCCTACTGAGTATAGATCACTCAATAGAATAAAATTATTGAAGCAGAATAAAAAAATCTGAACCAAAAAATTTAATTTAATAAATATTTTTTTTTTTAAAGTTTTGCAATAAATGTTTTTTGAATAATTTCGTTAATTGAATGTAATTGATATTTTGAACTGTTAATTGATATCTTCAAATTTTATTAATCTTTGTATTATTTAGTAAAAAATCAAACAGGATATTACAATTTATATTTTATAATTATTAGTATTTTTATTTTGTTATAATTAAAATTAAAATACAAGGAGCATAAAAATAAATCATTTTTCTATTTAATCCATAAAATTTATATTTGACCAATAAATTTGATGCTTTAATTAACAGACATTCATTTAATTTTTTCAATTTTCAGTTCTGCCTAGAATCTTTTGAGTTGACAATCTTTAATTCTTTGTGAAAAAATAAATCATTTTTTTTTTAGCTGCTTTTTTATGATGCTTTTGTTTGTTTTAATGTGTTTTTCTAGTTTGTTATTCACCACACTATCCTTCATTTGTTTTATCATCATTTTATATTTCTCCATCTAAATTCATTCAATATAATTATTTAATATTTGTTAATAAATAAATAATTACTTTAGGTTTCATCATCTTAATCCTAATCTGTTTCTTCAGTTTCATCATTTTAATCTTAATCTGTTCCTTCAGTTTCATCATCTTAATCCTAATCTGTTTCTTCAGTTTCATCATCTTAATCTTAACTTGTTTCGCTATCTAAATTTGCTGAAATTTTAAATATATTATATAAATTATGGTAATAAAATAGATAAATAGTTATTTATCCATCTGGTGATGTTAAATTCATTCAAAAAACAAAATAAATATCTTAAATAAATTAATAGATAATTACATTAAGTTTCATCAACTTAATCCTAGTCTGTTTCGTCATGAATATTAGTTGTTTGATCAAGATTATCAGCTTTAATTTTAATAAATAAAATAAATTTACTAAAATTTAAAAAAAAAACTCATTATTACCATCATTACTAATATCCTATCCTGTAGAAGTTTATCCATCTTCTTTATTTCTAAAACTTCTAGCATATAAAGTAGAAGTAAATATTAAAGTAAGGGCAACTATAAAAATAAAAGTTTTTCTCATATTATTGATTTCTTCAAAGTAATTTATAAAAAATTATAATATCAAAAATGTTAATCACTCCAATTTTAAGTGTTAAAGATAGGGATTATTATTTACAATATAGAATAAAATTAAGTAAATAATTTTTCTGTTTTTTAATTTCGACAAAAACAAATCAAAGGTATTTATTTGTAATTAATCTAATTATTCCTTCCCTTTATTTCTTTTATTATTATGTCTTAAATATAATTTTCTTCTTATAAATATTAAGAATCGTTTTTAGTTGAATTTTTACCAAAAGTACTGTATTGGTAGAAGCTTATTCATCGCCTTTATTTTTATAGATTCTAGCCTATAAAGCGAACATTAAAGCCAGAATAATAGTCAATTTAAAAATATTTCTCATATTACTTGACTTTTCATGATTAAACACAGGAAATTATTTTTAATATAGAATAAAAGTATTTAAATAATTTACACCGTTTTTTAATTTCATAAGAATCAAAAATTTCTTTCAAAATAAGTAGATAAAAGGTAATTATTCTATAGAATAAAATTAAGTAAATAATCTATCTACAAAGTTTTGTAATTTCATAAGAATTAAAAATTTCTTTCAATATAAGTTGATAAAAGGTATTTATTCATAAATGGCATTTAGCAAATATAGATTTTACTCTAAAAAGTTTACTACAAGAATCCTAGAAATAGTAAGTAAATTTTTAAAAATTTTAAAGCTTAAAGGCACAAAAAAAAAATTTTGCTTAATAAATATACATAATGGAATGTCATTAAAGTAAATAAATATTAAAAATATCTTGAAATTATATATATATGATATATATAATTAGTCACTAAATATATTCTAAATTCTAAATACTGGTGAGGGGCCTGTATATTATAATTTCATTTTTAATTAAATATAACCATATATTACACAATTGGGTGATAAATAATTCAAATAAACTTTTTGCTATTACATCATTTTAATAATCAACCTTAAAATTTATATTTAATCGTTAGTATTTTATATGTTTTATATGATAGACGTTAATTTAATGTTCAATTTTCACTAAATTCGAGAATATTTTGACCCAAAATTCTTTTGCTTTTTGTGAAAAAAAGCATCTTTAATTTATTTTTTCCTCCTTTGCGTCTTCTTTTAAATGTTGAAGTATCTTAACTTTGTTGTTATTTAATCTATTTTTACTTTTTTCCACCACCATTATCAATATCTTCATCTAAATTAATTCAATTTAAATATATTTTATTTGATAAAAAGTAAATACTAAATTTTACTTTTAACATCTATATCCTAATCAGTTTCTTCATTTTGATTATCTTAATCCTAATCTGTTTGTTCAGTTTAATTATCTTAGTCTTAAACAGTTTTTCCATCTACATTTTCTAAATTAATTGTATACAATCTTATAATATATGTCAATGAATAGATAAATAGTTATTACATTAAGCTTAATTATCTTAATCTTGATCTGTTTAACTATCTAAATATGCTAAATTCATTCAAAAATTAAATAAATATTTTAAATAAATAGATAATTAATTACATTAAGCTTCATCAACTTAATCCTAAACAGCTTCACCAAGACTATTTGTTGTTTCACCAAGGTTGTCAGCTTTAATTTTAATAAACAGAATATAAGCAAATACTAATACTGTCATTTTTATAAAAAGCAATAATTACCAACATTATTAATACCCTATCCTAGATTATCACCCGCTTAGCCTAAGTTTTCAACAGAGTCTCCTACGTTTCCAAAAACATCTCCAATAGCTTCAGTACCATCTTTTCATAAGTTATTTTGAGAGATACTCAGAATATTTTTATAATTCAATTGATTACCCTATCTTGCTTATCCAATATTATCTTAAATATTGTTTTCATCTGATTAATTTTATGAAGCATTTTCAGTTGAATTTGTATCCTGAGCAGTTTTTGATGAAGTTTAGTCATCGTCTTTATTACTTTTATATCTACTAGCTTCTAGATTAGAAGTAAATATTAAAGAAATTGCAATAATAAAAATAAAATGTTTCCTCATATTGCTTATTTAATCAAAATATCAAAGAAAATAGTAATTGTTAAATTTAGAAAGAGATTATGAAAATAATGTGTTCCGTTTTTTAATTTGAAATTGCTTAAAACCTTTCTCTAATCAGCATTAAGTAAATGCTAATATCTTTTGATATAAAATTTTACCATGATAAACCTATTTAGTTTAAGTGAGTATAATTATTATTTTAAAAGTTAATTATCTTAAAAAAATGTATTTTAACTTGATACATAGACTAGAAGGAATGAATATCAGTAATAATATAAAAAAAAAATATAGTTATTATATGAAATGTATATAAGTAGGATTTAGATTAGTTAGAAAGTAAATAATTTTTTTTAAAATATTAAAATATAAATTAAGTTTTTTTAAATTTTATTTAAAATATTCCAAAATCCATCCATCATGTTTATCAAAATTAGTGCTGAACTATCAAAATAAGTTTGAAATAAATTAAAATAATTAGTTTTAAAACATCTATTTTTAAGGTTCTATTAATTATTATAAATTAGCTTTAATCTAAATAGTTAATTAATTTTATACAATCTCTGGATAAAGGAATCAAGCCAGCTGCATGTTTTTAAAAAGATATATTTTAAATTAAATTAAGCTTAAATTGTTTATGCCGTTTTAATTAGCTTTTTTGAGCTAAAACTAAAATGTCTTTTTATATTTATCTTATGGTATTATGCTATCGCAAACATTCAATAATGTAAGGTCAAAATAGAATATTCATAACAAGGAATATTTTCATACTCTTAAGAAAAGTTAAAAAATATGGAACTTATATGAATAGTTTTGCAAAAATATACATAAAATTTAATAAGAATAAAAGTAATTGAATAGAATTTTCTTAAAATATTCACAAAATATTAAAAAATAAGAATTAATATAATTTGAAATTTCCAAATTTCATAATTTAATAGAAAATCTAATTTTTTTTCTTATTTATTTGATTTAGCTTAGATTAGAATATACTTAAGATTTTTTTTGTATTGAATAAGCTGATGCTAAATTATTATTTTTATTGAATTAAAAATTTTGAAAAAACTTAAAAAATAGTTTTTTTCAAATATTTTTTAATTTAAAAAGTAAATAAAGTATTAATAAAATTAATGTTTCGAAACTATTTATTTTAAAATAAATATTTGTATTAATTATTTTAGATAGAATTTAGCTTGATAAGATATTTAAAAAAATTTAATCATATTTTAACAGTTCTGTGATTTTCTGATCATAAATTTTTTTGATTCTGAACACTTTTAATTATTTTCAATAAATGATTGCTTATCTATTTTTATTTTGAAATTATTTGAAAATGTTTATAATTTGCGGAAATAAATTATTCAAATTAACATTTAGTATATTATTAAATTTTATTTAATTAGGAAAATTTTATATCTGGGAATTATGAAAAATATTTGATAAAGTTTTATTAAATATCCATTGATAATATAGTCCTTCTTAATAAATTGTATATCTTTCTTTACTTTAATGGTTTAAGTAAAATCTAATTTCCTATATTTAATTTCAAATACCTGATTAAATTGTATTCAATTTAATTTAATAGAACTTATACTTTTATGTTGTTCTTAAGAAAATTTACATTCAAGATTGACTTTGATATTTCTAACTTGGTGCAATAAAAGGAATTCCTAAATAAATTCTCAAAATTTATTAAAAATCAATAGATTTTATCAAATATTTTAATTTGGTAAAGACTTATTTACTAAAAGTTATTTTCTGATAATCGAAATTATAAAACATTAAATTCTGCTTTTCAATACAGTTTTTTTTAAGTTATTATCAGATATATATCTTTTAATTTCTCTATATTAAAACAATCAAAAAATTAATTAAAATGAACTAAATAGATGTCGTGGAAATTGAAGCTCATTATAAGCGAGCTCTTGACTTTTAAAAGTAAAATATGTTAGAAGAGGCAATTCAATGTTTCAAAGAAGTTATAGAAATAGATGCTCATAACACAGAGGCCCTATACAATCTTGGATTAACATATTAGTTAAAAAAATAAACAGAGTAAGCGCTTGAATGTTTTGATAAAATATTAAATATAAACTCAAGCCACTCAGATACATTATTCAGTAAAGCTACTATTTATATAGAAAAATAAATGTTAGAACAAGCTGTTAGTTGCCTTAAATAAGTGCTTGAAATAGATCCAAATAACGCAAATGCCTATGAACGGTTAGGCTTCACCTATAAAAAATAGAATCTTGCAGATTAAGCCATAAAATGCTATAAAAAAGCAATTGAAGTAAATCCTAATTTTGCAGAAGCTCATCACAACTTAGGATTCGTCTATGAAGGCAAAAACCTGATTCAATAAGCCTATCAATGCTACAGAAAAGCCCAAAATTTAGACCCTAGATACATTTAAACTTATATTAGTTTAGCTCGTAACTATTATTTAGATTACTAGACTTAAGATGCAATTAAGAGCCTTAAATAAGCTATAGAAATAGATCCTAATTCTGTAGAAGCACATGAAAGACTTGGTTTTATATTTTAGAATAATAAAAATAATTTAGAAGCAATCAAACATTACAAAAAAGCTATTGAAATAGACCCTAATTATTTTAATGCTTAATTTAACTTAGCTCTAATATATTACAGTTAAAAAAACTTTGATGATTCTTTTGAATGTTATAAAAAAGCAATAGAAATTGATCCTAAATATGTAGACACTTACAATAACTTAGGACTTATATACTACCATAAAAATATGATTAAAGAAGCAATTGAATCATATAAGAAAGCATTAGAAATAGATCCTAAATATTACAAAGCTTATTATAACTCAGGACTTGCTTATGAAAAAGAAAATCTGATAGAAGAAGCTATTTAAAGCTACAAAAAAACAATAGAAATAAACCCTAGTTTTCTTAAAGCATTAACAAGATTAGGAGATATTTGTCTTGAAAGGAAATTAATAGATGAAGGAATTGAGTGTTTCAAAAAGATAGTTGAACTAGATCCTGACAGTGGTTTAGATCGTTTTAACTTAGCAGGTTTGTATTATACTAAAAATATGTTTGATGATGCAATCAATCACTATAAAATTGCACTTGAAATTAACCCTTAAGAATTTAGTGCCTACACTTAATTAGGTATTTCGTACAAAAAATAAGGAAATATTGATGAGGCTCTTAAATGCTATTAAAAAGCAATTTAGATAAATCCAAACTATTAAGAAGCATATTACAATAGCGGTATAGCTTATACAGCTCTAGGTAATATTTAAGAGGCTCTAGAGTGCTATAAAAAGACATTAAGTATAAATCCAAAATTTGTCAGTGCAATTATTAATTTAGGAGCTATATATACAAATTAGAAGATGTATGACGATGCTATTTAATGCTATAAAAGTTTGCTTGAAATAGAAGACAAAAATGTGGATGCTCTTAATAATTTAGGGTATAATTATTCTGAGAAAAGTATGTTTGATGAAGCAATCGATTACTTTAAAAAAGTAATTGAGATAGACCCTACATATTATTTATCTTATTATAATATAGGATCTGCTTATCAATCTAAGCACATGCTAGATCAAGCTTTAGAATACTATAATAAAGTAGAAGAAATTAATGCAAAATACTTTGTTGTATTTGTTAGATAAGGAAATATTTACTCTGAAAAGAACATGTAAAATGAAGCATTAGAATGCTATAATAAAATAAGTGAATAAATTATTAAGAATATTAATTTTATAAGTGAGGAATTAGAAATTAGCTATGATAACTTTGTTTAAGAGCTTATTAAAAACTATGAAATCGCAATTAAACTAAATCCTAAATATATCTAATTTTATTATTATTTAGGATTACTTCACTAAAATATAAACAAAACAGATGAGGCCATTCATTTCTTTTAGGCAGCAATCGAACTAGATCCTATGTACATAAATTCTTATCTTGGATTAGGCAGTATCTATTCTGATAAAAGGATTTATGATAAAGCACAATAATTTTTTGAAAAAGCATTAGAAATAGATTCAAATAACGCTTCTGTATACAATTATATAGGTTTATTCTACTCTACTTAGAAAATGAATGATTAGGCAATTGAAAATTTCAATAAAGCATTAGAAATAAATCCAAATTTTGAACAGGCAATCTACAATTCTGGTCTTATTAACGAATAAAAGAATTTAATTGATAAGGCACTTGAGTGTTATAAGAAAGTGATATTGATAAACCCTACAGACAAAAAGGCGCTCTCTAAAATTAAGTTGTTAAGCTAAGATGATGAAAACAAGGCAGTGAATTTGGCAGAAATACTACAAGATGCAAATAAAAATCTTTAAAGTGCTAAAGATTTCTACCAGTAAGGATTTGTTTACTATATCCAAAGAAAAGATGCAAAATCTATTGAATGCCTAAAAAAGGCAATTGAATTAGATCCAAAGTATTTTGATGCTTATGACAAGTTAGGCCTTCTATACAAAGAAAAAAAAATGTTACTATAAGCTATCTAAAGCTATAAAAAAGCATTAGAAATAAATCCAAAATACTTCATTGCTATTTCTACCATAGTTGGATTGTACAAAGAAAAGAAAATGATAAATGAAGCAAAAGAATTTCACAATAAAGTAATCGAAGATAACCTAAAATGCACATAAGCACTTTATAAAATAGGAGAAGCTTATCAAGATAATAAGATGTTTGAAGAAGCAATTGATTGTTTTTCAAAGATCGTTGAACAAGAGCCTTTAAATCTTGATGCTTACATTGAATTAGGAAACATTTATTTAGATAAACAACTGAATGATAAGGCATTATTGTGCTTTGAAAGCGTACTATCAATAGATCCTTAAGAAGTTATTGCTCATAATAATATAGGATTGGTTTATTACGAAAAGAAAATGTTTGATAAAGCGCTTGAGCATTATAACAATGCACTTTTAATAAACCCTGATTTTTAATAATCAATTTACAATTCTGGTCTTGCATATGAATAAAAAGACGAAATAGATAAAGCTTTAGAATGTTATAATAGAGTTCTACAATTAAATCCAGACGAGGAGAGATCACTTACTAGAATAAAAAAAATTAATTTAAAAAATAAAATTTCAGGAAATTAAATTAATAAGGCTCCAAGCACTGCTAAGGAATATTATCAATAAGGGTATCTTTACTTTTAATAGCTGAAGGATGAATAATCAATTGAATGCCTCAAAAAGGCTTTAGAACTGGATCCAAATTACTTTGAAGCTTATGACAAGCTGGGACTTGTTTACAAAGAAAAAAAAATGTTTAATGAAGCAATTCATAATTATAAAAAGGCTATTGAAATAAATCCTAATTGCCTGAATGCAATCAAGGAAGTCATGAATATGTATTTAGACAGAAAAATGGTGAATGAAGCTTAAGAATTCTACGATTAAGTTCCAAAAAACTTAGATACATACTATGAATTAGCAAAAGTTTACTAAAATCAAAAGATGCTGGATGAATCAATAGCAATCTATAAAAGAGTAATTGAGCTCAACTCAAAATATATCAATGCCTATATTTAATTAGGTAATGCTTACTTAGATAAACCTTAGTATGATTTAGCACTTGAGAGCTACTAAAAAATATTATAAATAGATCCTAAGAAAGCAGTAGCATATAATAATATTGGACTTGTGTATTTTAGATAAAATATGAATGATGAAGCTCTAGAATAATTTACCAAAGCAATAGCGATAGATCCAAAGTATGAGTTATCTTTATACAACTCTGGATTAGTATATGAAAAAAAGAATTAAAAAGAAAAAGCTATTGAATACTATTAAAAAGTTCTTGCTATTAACCCAAACAATAAGAAATCTTTGTCAAGAATCGAAGTATTAAAATAAAAAAAAGAAGATGAGTTTAATGATGTTGAGGAGTAAGAAAAGAATCTTTAAACAGCAAAAGATTATTGTGAACAAGGCTTTAAATATTATAATTAAATGAAAGATGAAGATAGCATAAGGTGCTTAAAAAAGGCAATCGAGATAGATCCAAACTATTTTGAAGCCTATGACAGATTAGGTCTTGTATATGAAGAAAATAAAAAATTTGAAGAAGCAATTGAAAATTATAAAAAAGCAATTGAAAAGAATCCAAAATCCTTAGATTCTATTAACAGTTTAATGAATATCTATTTAGATAAAAAAATGATCAATGAAGCAAATGATTTTTACAATCAAGTTCCTAAATGTGCTGAAACTTATTACGAGCTAGGGCTCGTATACCAAGATCAAAAAATGCTTGAACAAGCAGTTGAGAGCTATCAGAAAGCAATTGAATTTGATCCTAAGTATATTAACGCTTTCATTTAATTAGGAAATACTTATTTAGATAAACTTTTATTTGATTAAGCTCTTGAGTGTTATAAAAAAATACTTGATATTGATCCTACAAAAGCTGTTGCTTATAATAATATGGGGCTTGTTTATTTCGAATAACAAATGAATGATCAAGCTCTTGAATAATTCAACAAAGCTCTTGAAGTAAATCCGAAATACGAGCTATCTATTTACAATTCTGGGCTTGTCTATGAAAGGAAAGACCAATATGATAAAGCTCTTGAATGTTATAAGAAAGTTCTTGAAATAAATCCAGAAGAAAAGAAATCGCTTAGCAGAATATAAATATTAAAGCAAAAGAATAATAAAACTTAAAATGATAAAATTGATTTACTTAAAGTCTTATAAAAAAAATTAACCAAAGAGGTTACATCTAAGGCTGAAGAGTATTTTAAATAAGGTTTTCTTTACTATTTGGAACAGAAAGATGATATGTCAATAGAATGCCTAAAAAAAGCTGTTGAAATCAATCCAAATTATCATGAGGCTTATGAAAGATTAGGATTTATTTATGAACAAAAAAAAATGTTTGAAGAAGCTGCCATAAATTACAAAAAAGCTATACAAATAAATCCTAAATTGCTCAACGTTATCAAAACAGTTATGAATATGTATTTAGATAAAAAAATGGTTAAAGAAGCACAAGAGTTCTATGATTCAATAGTAAAGAATTCAAGTACATATTATGAACTAGCAAAAGTTTACCAAAATTAAAATATGTTTGATGAATCAATAGCTAATTACAAGAAAGTAATTGAATTAAATCCTAAAGATATTGATGCCTATATTTCACTTGGTGGTGTTTACTTAAATAGGTTGGAATATGACAAGGCTCTAGAATGTTATGAAAAAATATTAGAAGTAGACTCAAAAGAAGCTGTTGCATATAATAATATAGGTATTGTTTATTTAAGATAAAAAATGGATGATTTAGCTCTGGAATATTTCAATAAAGCTCTAAATGTAAATCCAAAATATGATCTATCTATATATAACTCTGGACTAGTTTATGAAAGAAAAAATTTAAATGATAAAGCTCTTGAGTGCTACAATAAAGTTCTAGCCTTAAACCCCACTGAGAAGAAATCCTTAGCAAGAATCGAAGCACTAAGTAAAAATAAAGAAACTGATAAAATGGAAAAAGAGGAAGAAGATTAAAAATAGAACTAAAATTTACAAACTGCTAAAGATTATTTAGATTAAGGATTTAAATATTATAATATGATGAGAGATGACGAGTCGATGGACTGCTATAAAAAAGCATTAGAAATAGATCCAAATTATTTTGAAGCTTATGAAAAAATAGGTCTCCTACACAAAGCTAATAAAAAATTTGAAGAAGCAATTGAAAATTACAAAAAGGCTATTGAAATAAATCCTAAATGCTAAGGTGCTATAAAATCTATAATGAATATATACCTAGACAAAAAAATGGTAAATGAAGCAAAAAAGTTTTCAGACTCTATCCAAAAATGTGCTGTAACTTATTATGAACTGGGAATAATTTACTAAGCCTAGAATATGCTAGAAGAAGCCATGTTTAATTATTAGAAGGCAATTGAATAAGATCCCAAATACAAAAGTGCTTTCATTTAATTAGGTAATTGTTATTTAGACAAAGTTTAGTATGATAAGGCAAACGAGTGCTATAAGTAAGTATTAGAAATAGATCCTAATGAAGCCATAGCTTATAACAATATAGGTCTTATTTATTATAATCAACAAATGAATGATTAAGCTCTTGAGTAGTATAGAAAAGCTATTGAAATAAATCCGAAATATGAGTTATCAATCTATAATTCTGGATTAGTTTATGAAAGAAAAAATTAAAAAGATAAAGCCCTTGAGTGCTACAATAAAGTACTTGAAATAAATCCTACTGAAAAGAAATCGCTAAAAAGAAAGAAAATATTAGAAGAAAATGATGAAACTTAAAACGTAGAATTAAATTTACTAAATCAATTGAAATAGAAAATTAATGGAAATGATAATTCAGAGGCTTAAAAATATTTTTAACAAGGTTACCTATTTTACATATAATAGAAAGATGATGAGGCAATAAAATGTCTAAAATAAGCTATATAAATAGATAAAAATTTTTATGAAGCATACGGAAAATTAGGAATTATTTATTAATAAAAAAAAATGTTTGATGAGGCTATTGAGAACTATAAAAATGCAATAATTTTAAACCCAAAAAGCTTAGAATCAATTAGAAATTTAGTAGAAATATATGAAAGTAAACATATGATAAATGAAGTTAAAGAGTTTTTAAATCAAATACCAAAAAGTGCAGAAATCTATTACAATATTGGAAATGTCTTTGCTGATAAATAAATGAGCGATGAAGCTATCGATTATTATGAAAAAGCAATCTAATTAAATCCTTAGCATATCGATTCTTACATTGAATTAGGTAACACGTATTTAGATAAAATACAATATGACAAAGCGCTAGACTGCTATAATAAAACTATATAAATAAATCCAAAAAATGCTGTAGCCTATAATAATATAGGGTTAGTGCATTTTAAATAGTAAATGTATGATTAAGCGCTTGAATTTTATAACCAAGCTCTATAAGTAAATCCAAATTATGATCTATCGTATTACAACTCAGGCTTAGTTTATGAAACAAAAAATATGATTGATAAAGCTCTTGAATGCTATAACAAAGTTCTTAAAATAAACCCAAGCGATAAGAAAACACTGACAAGAATTAGAAAGATAAATGAGAAAAATGATAAAAATCCTGAGGATATTGAAATTGAGTTAAAAGCTGATAAAATACCTTAAACTGCTAAAGACTATTATGAATAAGGATCTATCTACTGCACTAAAAAAATGAAAGACTTATCGATAGAATTTTTGAAAAAAGCTATAGAAATTGAACCTAATTATTTTGAGGCTTATGACAAACTAGGTTTTGTTTATTAACAAAATTAAATGTACGAAGAGGCAATTTAAAATTTTTAAAAAGCCCTAGAAATCAATCCTAAATGCTTTGATGCAATTCTTAATTTAATGATAATTTATTTATAAAAGAAAACAATAAATGAAGCCAAAGCCTTCCAGAATTAAATACTTGAAAAAAATCCTGATATCCCTGAAATTCATTTTAAGCTTGGAGTAGCTTATTAAGAAAAAAGTATGCTAGATGAAGCAATATCTTGTTTTTCTAAAGCAATAGAATTAAATCCCAAATACTTTAATGCTTACATTAAGTTAGGTAATATTTACTTAAAGTAAATTAAGTATGAAAAGGCTCGTGATTGCTATGAAAAAGCTGTTGAAATTGACCCAAGATAAGAAGTTGCCTACAATAACATCGGACTAGTTTATTATAATCTGAAAAATGATGATTTAGCACTTTCGTATTATAAGAAGGCATTATAAATAAATCCTAAATATTTGTTATCACTATATAATTCTGGGCTTGCTTATGAAATGAAAAATGAAATTTAAAAAGCTTTAGAATTTTATAATAAGGCTTTGGAAATTGATCCAAATGATATTAAGACACTCACAAGAATGACTTAACTACTTTTGAAAACAGGAGGTGTAGATGAACCTGATGTTGATAATTTATTAACAGATTTAGGTATCAACGTTTAAAAAAGTGCCTATGATTATTACAAATAAGGTTATTCTTACTATACTAAAAAGATGAAGGAATAGTCAATTAAGTGTCTCAATAAAGCAATTGAATTGGACCCGAATTTCTTTGAAGCATATGACAAGTTGGGTCTCATTTATGAAGAAAAAAAAATGCTTGATAAGGCAATAGAAAATTACAGAAAAGCTATTGAGAAAAATCCAAAATTCATCAACGTATATAATAAATTAGGTAACATATACTTGGATAAAAAATTGTATGATGATGCAATAGTTTGCTATTAAAAAAGCATAGAAATAGATCCTAATTTTGTTTATGGATATTATAATTTGGGAATAGTATATGAAGAGAAATAACTTGATAACAAAGCTATTTACTGCTATAAAAAGGCAATATAAATTGATCCTACCTATATTAATGCATTTATTAACTTGGGAATGATTTATTAAGATCAAGAAAAGGCAGAAAAATCTCTTTCGTGCTTTAATAAAGCCCTTAAAATAGATGAAGGAGATTTAGATGGAATTGAATTCTTAAAATAAAATAAGTCAGAAATTTGATAAAATAAGATCATAAATTTCTAAGTTAATAAACTTTATTAAAAATTTTATACTTTTTTAATTTCTTACTACCAAAAAATATATCAAATTAAAAATATTATTTTTTTGATTATTTATTTCTTTTTAACATTTAACATTTGAGTAAATGAAAAAAAAATATTTCATTTAAGATTTCTTTTTATTTTGAAATAAGTTTATTAAATTAATAAAAGAGATTAAATCAGTGATTAAAAAGAATTGATTGATATTAAAGTATATTAATTTTGTTTTTGCACTACATTGATATTATTCATATTGGCTATTTTTAAAATATTTTTTTAGTTTTTGTTAATTAAATGATAAATTTTGAATATTCACTCATTTTATAAATTAATAAAATATATAATTAATTTTTAATTTAAGTTATTTTTACTATCATTTATCATGATATTTAATAATATTCTATTAGTTTTGTTTGATTTCTTATCATACTTCTAAATATTGATATTTTTTTAATTTCCTATATATTAGTATTTACCTAATTGAATGATAATAAATAATAGTTTTTATTTTAACAAGATGAGGATAAACCCCTCCATTTTTAGAACTCAAATTAAGGATATCTTATTTATTAAGCTTAAATTTAAATTTTAAAATATTCTTCAGTTTTAAATAGAAGAGTAATTAATTATTCTGGTTTCTTCAAATATCACCTTCCCTTAACATAACACCATTAATAATTTTAATTTTACGAAGGTCTGTAATAAATAATATTTTTTTTAATGGTTATTAATTACTTAAATATTCTACAAATATTGAAATAGGTAAAGTAAACATTTTTTTTTATTTTATGCAATAAAAATTATTATGGAATTGTAAAAATTTGTATGAATATCAATAATTAAATCTAGGTTAAGCAGTTAAGCAATTTAATAAAACTTTAAAAATATTATGGTACTATAGTGGTATCTGAGTCAGCTGAAACAAAATGCTCCAGCTAATGATTTAATAAATGCACATTTTGATATTAAGAAAAATGTTATAATGAGCAAGTAAATACTGTTTTGATAATTTATTTATTATAATTAAATAACATTTTTAATATCAAATATTAAAATTACCCATCTCTATTTAATAGCCAGCTTGCTTGCTTTAACAAATAAAGTTTAATAAAAAAATTATTAATATCAAACTAGATTTATTCAAAAACAATAAAAAGGCCAATATTTTAACCAAAAAATGTTGTTTGCAAAAAAAATAAAGAATATTTTCACTTAAAGAAGTAATTAATGGCTTTTATTGATCATTTAAAGTTTATCAATATAAAAAATTTAAGAATTCAGCAATTATTCATTAATATTTGCTAATTATTTCTTATTTTTATTAATAGGAATTTAATTTATTGGTGGAGTAGCCACTAGTTTTGGATTATTAGCCTACATTTAGCATTACAGACAAGATTCTTTATGCAGAGAAAAGAAGAATATTAATTACTTTGATTATAGGTAAACAGATTATACAATTCTTTTCAATTTGAATCTACCTTTCATAAATACCTTTTTAAAAACAAAAGTGTTCAAGTATTACCTCACCCAGATAAAATAGCAAAAGGAGGTGAAGATGCATACTTCGCTGACAAAAAGTAATATATTAATAAAATTATGAAATACTGCTCTTTCAAGATGTTTAATTTTTATAATTATTTAGCAACAAATTATGGAGTTAATTGAGTTTTTGGATTTTTATATTTAATGTTATTAAAAAATAGCTTATTAGCAGTTGCAGATGGCGTAGGAGGTTGGGCTGAAAAGGGAATCGATCCAGCTGAATATAGCAGAGCATTGATCAGAAAGTAATATTTTAACATTCAATGAAAAAAAAATCATGAAAAAAGAATTGAGCAAATAATTTTAAAAAATGGAAGAACTTTGATTGAAAGTAAAATAAGTAGAAAAAGCAATCAAAGATTGATTATTATTTTGATAATAAATAATTTGACTTACTTTAAGAATAATACGTAGATTAAAATTTTGAATTTAGTATCAAAAAATATGTGAATTTTCATCTTAATAAATAAATATTGATTGATTTTTATTAATTTCAAAATATTTATTGTGAAAAAGAAGAAACAAAGAAAGATTGTGGGAAATTTTCTATTTTTCTTCCTAAACCTTCTCTAAATTAATTTTTTTTAATAAATATAATGCATATATTAACTTCTTTAGAATATTGCGACATTTCAAACCAAAATTAATCATTTATGATTATATTATTCCCAACCAATAACAAATTTAAGTAAAGAAAAACTAGAAATCTTCAGGTTAAGCCTACCAACAAAAAGCTCAAAATCTCAAATTTCAACCTTACAAATTAAATTTACTTTTCACTTCTACTATTTTTCTATCATCTTAATTTGTATTTTTTGAATTTATTGTTAAAAAATTTATAAAATATAGCGTTGAACAAAACTATAAGTCAAATGTACTCAAGTACATCAGCAACCCTAAGCTCCTCCTCATACATTCTGCTCATGCCACACAAATTATGGGATCTAGGTAAAATTATTAAAACTTTTTCTAAATGGGAAGCTAAAAATACTAAACAAATCAAAAAGCACTCTAGTTTTGGTTACTGTTGACTAAGAAAAGAAGATTTTGAAAACTTCTTATATTGGCGACTCAGGTTACTGTATCTACAGATTAGATGAACATAATTCACCAAGACTTATATTTGGATTTAAAGAGCAACAAAAATCATTTAATTTCCCTTACCAAGTAACTATAAACTTACTACATCACTTTACAATTATAATATTTATAGGATATTAAAAGAAAAATTGCTTCATTATGATTAAAATCTAATTTTTTATATAAATAGTTAGGTGGAATGGGAAATGGAGACAACCCTTCAACTGCTTTAGAGTTTGAACATGAAATTAAAGATAAAGATATTGTAATTGTTGGTTCAGATGGTTTGTTTGATAACATGAGCTTTGAATAGATTAGATAACAAATAACTCAATATGTCATGAAGGATAAGGTAGTTGATGTACAATCTCTAGCTAAAGAAATAGGAAATTAGGCAAAGACATTCTCTTTATAATGGCTCTATGATTCTCCTTTTGCTCAAAAAGCAAGAGCTAGCAAACATTATTTTATGGGAGGTAAGTCTGATGATATAACTGTTATAGTGGGACAAGTAAGAACTGATTGATTAATTAAAATTTTTAATTTTATTTATTATAAAGCACTTTAAAATACTACTAACTTTTTATTAAATTCAAAATGTTCTATATTTTATATCACTTTGTATTACCTTCTTTAAATCTTTCAAAAAAAATATTATTTTAATATTAGTCTATTTAAATTTCAAAATTTTTTAATTTCAAAGAAAAATTTTAACCTTTATTTTAATATATTTTAAATTCTCAAGAAAGTTTTTACATAAAAATTAAATTCTTTTTATTGCATTTTTTTCTTGAAGCTTTGATGTTGAGACTTATCAAGCTTATTTTGACAAATTTTAGTAAGAATTTTTTATTAAAAGCATATAAGCTAGTGATTTGAAGTCTATTTGTTTATACTTAAAATAAATGATTGTATTTAATTTTTATATTTTTAATAATGAATAATTAGAATAATCATTTTCTTAATATTGATTAATAAGCTCAGTAAGAAAAATTCTACAAATCACAAATATAAATAATTTATCTAGACTAATTACAACTAAATAAAATAATAAGTTTGAAAAAATAAAAAAATTTATTTTAGTTTTAAATTAAATAATTTTATTAAAATAAGTTTTTTTTGGAAGAAAAAGAATCACTAATTAGTAAATGTTTAATACAACCAATCGAATGCTTCATTAATTCCCTCTCCTGAAATACAATTAGTAGGTATTATTTGATAAAATATTTTGTTTTCTATATTATGAACTCCAATGTACTAAAGTATTTCCTTATCAGTAAATTTACGTTTATCACTTTTATTTGCTAAAATTAGAACAGGTATTTTTTTATTTTTATAAATCTTATTAATACAGTCTCTGAAAGTAGTTGATAACAATTCTTAATAGTATAAGTCTGAAGAATCTACAATTACAATCATTCCATCTTTATCTGGCATGTAATGAGTAAATAAAGGATATATTCTATCGCCACCTCCTGATTCTGTAATTTCAAATACAACATCATTGTATTATATATCTTCAATATTAAATCCTATTGTTGGAATAGTTCTCACTACTTCACCTAATTTCATTCTATAAAGCATAGTAGTTTTACCAGAGCACCAAACTCCTAACATAAATAATTTTATTTTCTTTGGTTTAAACAGCTATGATATTTTTTACAATACTTAACCCATTATTCTATAGGCTTTATAAATTTTTTGCAATTATAAATTTGATTATTAATTAATATCTTTACTAATTGATATCAGAGTAGGATTATTATTTATAACAAAAATACATCTCAAATTTCAAAAAACATTTATCATTCATTATCCATTAATTTAAATATATTAAAAATCATTTTAAGAACATTTAATAAACGAATACTTTAATTTTGGTAGCATATTGAACCAAACTTTAAGAAAAATTATTATCAAATCTAAATTCATTTTTTTTATTTTTAATATCTCTATCATCTTAGATTTATAGAAATCTTATTTTCCTTGTCAGAAAAAAAGGATTTCATAGGATATAATAAAATCAAAATCACATTTAAACCAAGCAAAATTTAACAATATTATTTAAAAAATTATCTAGATCATACTTTGTATTTTAATTTTTCTTTTTATTAATTTATAAATTATTTTTAAATTTAAAGTATTTTTTTCAATTATTCTTTTTATTATCTTTTATTATTTAAATTTTGCATAAAATTGTTCAGATATGTAGTAAATTTAAAATATAAAACTTAAAAAATAACCAAGATAAATATTTAGAATTTAGAAACTACTCATATTCTTTTTTGGCAAAGAGAGTATAACATAAAGGAAATAAATCCTAATTTACTTTAAATATTTTTTATTACATATCTCTATATGTTAAAAGCAAATGAATAAAGGTTAAAAAAAATAATTAAATATTCTACAAAATACATAATTAGTACTAAATAAGTAAATTTCACCATTGTCTATGTATTAAATTATTTAAAATTTTTTATATTCTAAAAAGATTGATGATATTGAAGAAAACGAAAAATAATTACTATTATGATAAACTTAATTATAAAAATATAAAAACAGTAAATTTTATGATATTGTAACTTGATTCTATTATAAAATATTAAAATAAACTTCAGGTTATTTTAGAAAATTGATATTTGCATTCAAATATCTAACTAGTAGTATTTTATTTTGTTTTTAAATTAATTATCAAATATTTATATTACTTATTCTTCATCTTGAACGTAATTCCATCTTTTGTGATTTTAGATTTAAACTTTAAATATTAATATTTTTTTAAATTAATTATTAATTTACCCAAAATGTAAATTTAGATTTATCAAGTTCTGGTGACTTTTTAAACAAGCTGGAATACTCAAAATACCTTTATCTGATATCTTATTTTCCCTAAATAATAATTTTTTATTGAGTTAAATTTAAATGAGCTTCCAATATAATTTTACTAAAAGTTTAAGCAGAGTTGTTGTATATTTGTCATAGATTTTAGAGAATCACAAAAAATTTATAAGCCATTGTCTGTAATTTTGTTACATCTTTTTATTTTAAATTTTTATTCACGAAAAACTTTATTTACTTTAAATAATTTTACAAGAACCATAATTCTAAATCTAAAAGATGAGGGAATTTTTTCAAGGCTTATGAGAGGGATTATAATCCAGCATCTTCTATAAAATTTCCACTTTTATATTAAAATAAATTAATATTTAATTATTAATAAAAGTAAAATCATACCTAAAACTCCAAACTATTTTTTATGCCAGAGAAAAATGGGTGATCATTTCTGAAAAAATTTTAATGTGAACATCTTCCAAATTTAGATTACTAAAATTTATTTCTAAAGTTGAATTTTGTTGATAATTTTCTTTTTAAGACTCCAATTTGCATTTTATCAGCTCACATAAATCTTTAAACTCTAAATATTTAGAAAATAGCTAATCCCAATTAACATCCCAAGTTCTTTCTATAAGCTAAGGTATTTGATTATATTACTCCTTTTAAAATTATTATATTAAGGCGTTTAGTTAAGGTCTTTATTTTTCACTATATTTAAGACACTGTGAAGCAATTTAGTAAAGAAAACTATTTCTTCTAATTTAGTTTATGCTCTCCAATGGTACTGTAAATGGAATCATTAGTTATAAAAAGTTCTAAAACGAATAGCTAAAATTTTCATAGTTATCTATCTCAAGTAGTATGATACCTAAACTAAATATATCAGACTTCAATTATAAATATTAATTCAATAAATAATCTATTTGAAAAGTAATTTACTTTCATCGTTATTAAATTTTTAGAGAACTCAGGTGCAGAATACATGGGTGTTCCTTTCTTGTTATAAAATTAAATTATTTAAAATCTCCCAAGCAAATAAATTTACATATGATGCCTGCTATGTCTATTTATTTACTTCTTTAACAAAACCAAAGTCTGCTATATAAAATTAATATAATAATTTTTTGTCAACCTTTAAAAAATATGTTAAATTATAAAAATCTTCCTTTTTAATAAGTTGAAAGATTCAATAAAAAGATTATTTTAAAGTATTTTTAAAAAATTTAACCATCAATTCTGAAAGAATTAAATTTAAGTTGAGTCATATTATTGAGGTATATTGATAATAATTAATTATTTTTAATATTTTTTAATAAATTTTAGAAATATTTTGTGCAAATGATTTATCAAATTATAATTTTTTACCAATTTTAATTTATACATTTTTTGATCCTTGAGTGCAAACTAATATATTTTAAGGCTTTATATCTCTATGTATAATTTTTTTAGAATGTAAGATATTTAATCCTGCTATAATTTAATATGCAATCTGAATTTTCATAGTTTCATCAATAGAAAACTAAGCTTGATTTGCTCTTAAGTATTGATATAAGGAGCCTTTTTTATAGATTAAATCAATATATACATAGATTTATAATTTATTTACAGTCACATTTCTCCATTTGAATGATGTAAAATTCTTTTTTTCCTATTTTAATCATCTCCACTTCATAAATTTTAACAATGTATTGAGATTAAAGGCTTTAAACTACTTAGACTTCTGTCTCTATCTACTCTTTACTGTACTGATCCTCTATTAGTTATATTTTTAATGCTACAATTCTAGTTGATTCTCTATTTAATGCTTCTATAACTATTCCTTAGCTTCCAGCTCCAAGAGAATTAAAGCATGCATATTTCTTTAACTAAATTATTTTACTTGCAAGCGATTAGGCATCTTAACCAAATTATTACATCAGAATATTGAAAAGTTTAATCTTATTTAAATTAATTTTTTTATTTAATTGATAAATTAAATGATAAATATTTACTTCTTCGTCTTCTTCTGATGTAGGTTAAATAGAGAATATTATCAATTCTTAGTTTTTGTTTAGAGATTTTTGTCTCTCAATCAAACTTTGTAGGTAATATTAGCTCTGTTACCTTTAACTTGGATTTTTGTGCAAACATCTTTGAATTATTTTATATAGAAAGGTATCTTTTTTAATATTTTCAGATATAGGAAATATATTTTGTGAAAAGTTAGCTTGGAATTCTAGATATTTTTCAAAGCTAATATTTGTAAATTAAAATGAAGGAGTATCAAGCTGCACAAGAACTAATCCAAGTCTAAATAGATCACTCTAATCATAATTTATATTTTTTTTATGAAAAAATATGCTAATAAATAAATTTTATACCTTTTTATAGTATTGATTTATGTAGGCCTCAAGAGGTTGATATACATCAATATATTTCTGTATATTTAAAAAACATAATTAATTATAAAATATATGTAAACAAGTGCTATTTAATTAAATATCCAACCACAAAATTAATTATTTATCAAAGTAAATTACATAAGAACTGACTGGATTAGTAATTTAGTTGAACTCTGAAGAAAAGTCTTCAGTGCTGTTTACTTATAAATCGGCTTTATGATAAAAATATACAATTTAATAGATTTTTTTTTTATTTATTTGAAAAAAAAGGAAATTTATCTTACCTAGTTTGACGGTAAAATTTCCATTTTCATAAAAATATAAAATATTTGAAGGTTTTATATTCCTATGACAACTTCCACATTAATGAAATATATTCAATGCATCAAATAATTGTATGGCCATCCTTTCTTTTTGCCAATCTTTTAAATCGATGCTTTTATTTCTCAACTAGAGAAACAAGTCTTCAAAGTTACCTATATTATATTTTAGGAATAACTCAATTTCAATTAAAGTATTTGCTTTTATTAATTTACCATTTGCAAACTCCATTTCTTAAACATAGAACAAATCAATTTTGCTTTCCTAAAACTCGCTTTGTAAAAAATAGCTATCATCCACTTAATGAATATAATTTTCTTTTCCAAGAGATCTTACTGCTTAAACCAAAATATCTAAATCCCTAATTTCCTTTTCATTATGTCTATTTATTTTTTTGATTTTGACTACAAACTAATCATTAACTTTAAGCACTAAACTGTGTTTACCTGTTCCAATATATTTAAATTACACGTATAAAGGCTTCTTTTCTGTAAGCAGTTATAAGCATCCTTTTATAGAATAATAATCAAAAGAACTTTCTCTCTCTATTTAGTTAAATATTTTAAAGGAAATATTCTTTAGATTTAGAGCATCACTTACTTTGCTATTATTCTTCTTCATATATTATTAATTTTTATGTGTTAATATTATCAAAAACTATTAATTTTGTTGAAGATAGAAATATATTATTAATGCGCAGATTTTAAGTTCTTAATAATATTAAATTTTTTTAATTTTCTTATGAATAAAAATCTTTATATTTATTGATTCTTCAGATGGTTAATATACTGATTATATCTATTTTAACTTCTCAAATTTTGTGATCTCCACATTAAATCACTGCTTACAAGTTATCGCTATTGCTAAGTATTTATTCTTTTAACTATAACCAGTCACCTTTAAAATTTATTAACCAAAATAAATACCCTTAGGTATTTTTAAATTATTTTATATTTGTAAAATTAACTCCTGAGATTCTATTATTGCTAGTGTATTAAATATTATTTTATTGCTTTTTAATTTTAAAAATAAATTTATTTTTAATTAAGCTCATTTAACAGAAAATAATGCTGATTTTGTAAAAAATATTTATCATAAAAATCAACATAAATAATATGCTTTATTGGTAATATGAAAAAATAAAAAGTAGATAGCCCGCCGTGGGGCTCGAACCCACGACCACAAGATTAAGAGTCTTGCGCTCTACCGACTGAGCTAGGCGGGCAATTCAGTTATAAATAAAAATAATTAAAAATTTTGTTGATTTTTCAATAAAATATCATATTAAATTCAATATAACTTTACATATTCAAAATGAAATTATCTGATACAAAAAGCCTATTTAAAAAAAGCGGTTAGCCCGCCGTGGGGCTCGAACCCACGACCACAAGATTAAGAGTCTTGCGCTCTACCGACTGAGCTAGGCGGGCAATACAGTTAATTATAGAGAAATTTAAAACTTTTGTTTAATTATTTAAATTTTCTCCTTATTCAAAATTAATAAAAAATTTAGCCTTCATATCATATATTGTAAAATATTATTATCCAAATCTTATATTTAAATAATAAAAAAAGCGGTTAGCCCGCCGTGGGGCTCGAACCCACGACCACAAGATTAAGAGTCTTGCGCTCTACCGACTGAGCTAGGCGGGCATTATATTACTTATAAAAGTAATCATCTGTTTTTTTTAAGCTTTTGCCTTGAATAATTTTAATTGATGTTTATTGCCATTTTTTTTTTCAATAAAATATTAGGTTAAATATTTAAATCAACAATATAAAAAGGATTACTAATTATGGTAAATTTAACTGATAGATTCCACTTGATAATCAATACAATTCACATTTTTATTAAATAAAAAAACATCAGCTTTATAGATTTATTACCAATTTAGGTATTTGTATTCCTTTCAAAAAAATCTAAATAAATAAATAAATAAACAATAAATGAAAAATTAATTATAAAATATTTTTGATGAACTTAAAAGTTAATTGAAAAACAGCATCGATTTCAACAAAAATATTTAGAAACGAAGATAAATAATATCAAGAATAAAGAATAGTTAATGTTACTCTATTAAATTTGATGAGTTTATGAAAAAGCTAATAAATTTAAGAAATAGCAACAATAATTAAAAGTATTTAATAGAGATATTTTTTTAATGAAGTTGGATTTAGATGGATTAAATTTTTTATGTAAATAAATTATTTTTCATTTACAATTTATTATTATAGAAAAATAATTTAATTAAATAGATCATTTTATTATATATAGTAAGCCATTAAATTTTAATGAACAAAAAAATTATACTGGTAATTGGGTTTGATTAAGCTAAATGAAATAAGTTAATATCCATTCATGAATATATAATTAGATAAGCCACTATAGGCTATTTCTTAACAAAATTTTATGAGTTAAGTGAAAATAGTATGAAATAATAGTTCACTAATTTACTCTCTATTAATTTATTGATTTTAAATATTAAATTAATTTTTATGTAACGAAGCAAGAAATTTAATCTTATGAGTTTGTTACTATTTTAGATTTATTAATTCTATTTTTAAATTTTACTTCATTAATTGGAATAATCAAATTATGAATTTTAATTATTAGTTATATGTAATTTGCTTGTAATTTATATAAAATAATTAGTTTTTAAGTTTCTAATTACCACATAATTTATGTTTTTATATTTAATATTGGTATTATCCTATAAATTTTGCATATTGTCAAGAAATAAATAAGTTAGTCATTTAAAAGATTTGAATTTACACCTTATTTCATATTTATTTTTTTTATTTTATAAAAAGATTTACAAGCTCTTTTAGTTGGCTGAAATTAATTTTTTGGTAAAAAGTGATAAGAATTAAGGTAAAAGTAAAAAGATCATAGAAAATAATATAATATGAGCTTAATTTTTTATATTTTTTTTATATTTGCTACTTTGAGTTATATTTTTGAATGTTAAGACACCATTCCATATTAAGTCAGCAGCAATGTTTACTAAATAGAAGTAAAATTATTTCCCTTGAATTAGTATTTAACAAAAATTAAACTAGGAAACATAGGCAATCATATATAAATCGTTTACTAAGAATAAATGGAGATACAGCTTATATGATTAAAATGGAGCTATACAAGCTACTTATGTAATAGAAGGACTATAAGATTTAGCCAAATCATATTACTTTATTGAATAAGTAATATTTATTTTTACATTTTAAACATACATCATCATTTATATTTAACATAAAATTTAGAATAATCATCTTTACTTATATACTGATAATTAACCTAACTATTAACTTATTGATTTAAATTTACTTACAAATAATGGATCTGGATACTTAACTTCTGGTGTCATATAAAATGCTAACAATCCGTGCTCATCAGGAGGAATGATCAGGAAATATGTAAATTTTATTTATGATAAGTAATTATAAAATAAACTTATCTTTAAATATAGGGAACATATTATTTCTTAATATGCTCAACCCCTCTATTCTATCTGTAAGAAGTAAGCTTATCAGCATTATAATCAACAACATAAAAATATCCTTACACAGTTTATACTTTATCTTAATCATATTTAATGTTTGATTCGTCTCTATTGGTTTACAAAAACAATCTATTCACTAATCTTAGCAACGTTTCTAGTGCAGGATACATATTAGTCGATGTAAAAAAAATATTTAATTTTTTTAGATTAATATTTTTAGCTTACAGTTTTTTGCAAGCTAATGTCACTTTTAACAATATTTATAAATTAAATGGTAATAGTAATTTTTTAAATTAGTTACAGTTTGATATATTTCTTTAGGATCTTAAGCTTTGCAAGGCATTACTGGATATAAATTCAAAAACATTTTCTTGTTCAAAAATAGTAGATTTACATGCAAATAATGAATAATCAGTTTTGATATCCAAAGTCTTTTAATCTAACGGAGTATATTAGCTTTAATGTTTAACTTCTTTTCAAATAAATACTTTTTAATTTTTTAAGATGAACTTAATTTTTGGGAGAGATTAAAATGTAGGCAGATTCAATGTTTACAATGCTATGACTTTGGATTTAATAAATAGAGTTGGATCTTCAATAACAAATTAGGCTGTTTAATTAGAGTTTATTCAATATGGAGTAAAATCTAAATAATATCATTCATTAATCATTTAAAAATTATATTTTATTAAAAAAAGTATAATTTATACACTGCGAAAAATTACTAGTATACTGCTTTATATAATCCAAATACTAACAATGTACAAATTTCTCAAGCTTTCTCAAATCTTCCTAATAATTATATGCTTGTTAATCCCCCTTTTTACAACTTTAATTTTTAATAGGTAAAAATTAATTAAATCAAGAAAATATTTAATGTTTTTATTTAATTACAAGGGAAGTACAATATTTTTGAGTTAAGGCAGTAATAGATTTCTTTACAACATTAATTAAATTTATTAAATGTGTTCAAACACATAATATATTTAGCTAGATTCTACTTGTGGTTCAAGTTGTCCAGTAACAGCTTTTACAGACAATTCAACAAAAAAATGTTATTGCGATAAAAATACCATAATTTTAGACAAATCATCATGCACATGCTAAAAAAATTATTATATATAGAATACTAATTAATGCAAAATTTGTACTCCCTACTGCCAAAATTGTGTAAGTTAAAATTCATGCTAATCATGTTAGAGTGGATTTAATCTTTAAGCTGATGGTACTTGTAAATGCAATGACGGTACTTACTTAAAGTAAGTTTAGTATTTTTATTCTTTAAAAGAAAATCATTTTATAAAAATTAAAAATTGATATTATTAAAAATTTTAAAAGAATTATTTTATTTTAAAATAAATTATGAGTATGATAATGATAGATTTTGATTTTAATTGCTACTATTTCAATAAAAAAAATAATATTTTTATTAATTTTCTAATTTTGATTAATTTTTTATTCTCCTTTAAAATTTAGTAATGATGTTTGTCAGCCATGCGATACATCTTGTGCTACTTGTAATAATTCTTCAAAAACTAGTTGTCTAACTTGCCCTTCAAATAATTATCTCAACCCAGATAATTCTTGTGATAGTTGTAATAAAAATGGTTATTTTATTTAAGGAAACAATTGTGTAAAGTGTGACCCGTCTTGTCTAACCTGTAATGGTATTTAAAGAAATAACTGTTTAACATGTCCTTCAGGTTAATATCTTTTTCAAGATGGTACTTGCAACTTATGTAATATAACTAATGGTTTTTATATTAGTGGCGGTAAATGTTTAAGTTGTGATCCTTCATGCTAATCATGTAGTAATTCTTCTTAAACTGACTGTCTTACATGCAGAATGAATACATATTTACATTAGGATAATTCATGTAAAACTTGTTTAGTTAATTCAGGATACTTTATAAGTGGTTTCAAATGTCTTCCTTGTGATACTACATGCTAAACATGTAGTGGCCCTTATAAAAATAACTGTATTTCATGTCCTTAAGGAAATTACTTGCATTAAGATAATACTTGTGGTAATTGTGATATTTAAACTGGTTATTCTATTAAAGCTAATTTATGTCTTAAATGTGACAGCAGTTGCTAAACTTGCAGTGGAACTTTATCAACTAATTGCTTAACCTGTATTTCAGGAAAATATTTATTTTCAAATAATTCTTGCAATTTATGTGATACGAGTAATTCTTATTTTATTTAAGGAGCAAATTGTTTAGCTTGTAATCCTGTTTGCAAAACTTGTAGTGGAAGTAGCAAAAACTAATGCTTATCATGCTTCGAGGGATTCTCTCTTTTCAGTAATACATGTTAAGAATAATATTTGCATTACAACTCTGACATATTCACTTAGAGTAGAATAAATCAAGCAAAGGATCAAATTTAATCTTCTTCTGAAGCATCTTTAGCTGGAACTACGATTTTGAGTTCTATTTAAAATATTATCTCTCAATCAAGTTTTGGAATACTAACAAACAGCTTAATTTGTTAAAAATTAAGTTTTTTAATTCTAATTGATGTACCTATTCCTGCTCAAATCTACCAACCTCTTACAGCTATGAAAGGTAAATTAATTATTGATGTTAATTACTCTTATTAAATTATTTTTTAATCATAGATTAATTTCCCACTAACCAGTTTAAAATGCTAAATTATTTTGAACCACTGCTAAGCAAAGATTAAAATTAATACTAAAATGCTAGATACGAAATAGTAGGTATATCATTTAACATACTTCAAACATGTGGGTAATCAACCATAATATTCGGGATTTGCATTTTTATATTTGGAACTTTCTATATTTTGATTAAATATATAAAGAGTGGCAGGGTTTTATCGATAGTTGTCCTTATTTACTAAAAATTATTTTCAGGCTTTTTGATTCAGTTTTTTTAGCTTATTTCAACAATGTTTGTGATAGGAGTAAATTAATAATTAAAGTAATTTTTCTTTGATATTAACGGTAGCTTGCCTATTGGATTACAAATAAACCTAGTAACCATTTATGTATTCCTAATTATTGTAATATTTTATCAATAAATTAAATTCCTAAATAAGACCAAAAAATCTAACAATCAATACGATTTCGTTTAATTAAACAAAGAAAAAATATTAAACGGAGCTGTTTACAATGACAAAATAAGAAGAAATTTCATGATAATATATTTATTTTTTGAGTCTTTTCTCATCCCAACATTATACATACAATTTAGCTTTACTTGGAAAATTACTAGCACCGTATGTATAGCCTTGCAATTCTTTGAGCTATCAATTATTACTTTTTATATGCCATTCGAGTCTAAACTCTCTAATGGATACTTTATAGTCAACAATTTTTTATGGCTTGGTCTTTATATTTAATATTTGATCATAAATATAATTTGCAAAAAACCAGATATTAATAATTATTCTAAAGAATTAGATATCTTAAGCTACTCCGCTTTAATAACCATTTAAATAGTAATATTACAACAAAGCGCTTACATCATTATAGCTCTTTTAGTTGAATTATATGAATACATCAAGCTAAAAAGGTAAAAAAAACAAAATTCATTTACTATCAATAAAAGCAACAATAACATTGATTCTAGTTTCACTTAACATAATGATATTAGTTCATTAAAAATTAATAAAAACCTCATGTAATAAAAGTTAAAATTATCATACTACGAAAGAGAGATGGTTTAATAAAAATAATTTAATAGT
Source organism: Tetrahymena malaccensis 436 (assembly GCA_000231845.2). Taxonomy (NCBI): domain Eukaryota; phylum Ciliophora; class Oligohymenophorea; order Hymenostomatida; family Tetrahymenidae; genus Tetrahymena; species Tetrahymena malaccensis. The sequence continues at coordinate 160,618 of AFXY02000798.1, read as the reverse complement.
TTAGTTTCTAACCAAGTTTGGGTGAGAATTTAACCAAGGAATAAAGATATAAAAAATAATATTTTATGAATATATCACATATATACTTAATAATTTAAATTATAATAAATTTTTGTAACAAAATAATAATTTATATCAAATTTACTTTATAATAAACATTTCTATTAAATAATAACTAAATAAATTTTTAACTTCTGATTAAATTTTTTGTTTAATAAATTGTATTTACATTTTTGATAATTAATCTAATTTTTAATATTCTTGAAAACATAGAATTAGACAATCAATATTCATTTGCTTGTCTAAAAAATTAAAAACACATTTTTTAATAATAATTTTATTGTAATTGAATGATCATCATTATTACTCTATTAGCAATATATAATAATTGAAATATTTAAATTATTCTAGATAGATAAAGTAATTATCTGCTAGTTTCTACTTTTTAACAATCACTTCATTTTCTAACAATTTTACTAAATGTAAATTTATATTTTTCCAATTTATAATTAAAAACTTAATATCTTTAATAAGTGATTTAAATTATAAAAATACTTTAGCTAAAAACATTTATTCTTTAATATGAATCAAGCATTTTTTATAAAAATAAAAGGTAAGTAGTTTTTAGTATTCATTATTGGGATTAATTGATTTAAACTAAATTAAAACATTTAAAATCTACATAATGAATGCGCAATATAAATATTATAAATTAAATAAAATAATTTTTCATAAGATATGAAATAATAGGAAATCACAAATTCCAAATATGTTTAAGATTTTCTAAAAATGTATTACTGGGAAACCATTTTTTTAATTAATCAAGATCTCTTTTGTATTTCATAAGCTTTTGCTACTTTTCTTACTTATTTTCAGCAGTTTAATCTGGTTCTTCTATGTCTTTTTCCATTTTTTTGGTTTCTTTTTCAAGGAAACTGATGAAATCACTTCTTTTGATTCTCTCATTTGTTGTCATGTTATCTTTTATCATAGAGAAGTGATAGAGTAAGAATAACGTTAAAGTTATTCCCATAATTATACAAAGAATTATAATGAATACAAACATCGTCTCCTTGTAAAATAAGTACTATAAAAAATAAAATAAGTTTAATTCTTCTATTAGATTTTTTAATTATTTACTTTTAATATAATAGACCAATTAGCATCAATCACTTCATTTGATCCTGGGATTCTAAATTTTGCATAGAGTAAATTTGAATCCAAAACTATTCCATATAAGCATAGTATTCCTATGATACCACCATACAAAGTGAGGAGTGCATGAGATCCAATAAACAATAAGAAATATTTATAGTTTTTTTCTCCAACACACTATCTAATCCTATAAATTAATTAAACCATTTATTACAAATTTTATAATAGTATTTATTACCAAATGCAGTGGTGATCAAATCTTGCTACACACATATTGCAAGTCTTGCAATGTTTAGATCTAGCAGGTCTATTTTTTATATAAGAGATAGTTTAACTTATGTTATCAAATATCCTTATTAAATCTTCACAATATAAATTATGTTTGATAGAAAATTTGCTTTAATAATTCTTTACAAAAAACTCATATTTTGAATCTAAAAATAGTTATTGAATTCTTTTACTTTACAAAATTGCAAGTTGTGCATTTGTTTCCCTTTTCAAATAAAACGTCATCATAATAATTTTCATATGTTTTAGTATATTTTTTCACATTATCTTTGGTTATTTTTCCTGGACTCACTTTACATGCTAGGTAATAACTGTAAAAACAGAAGAACGCAAAAAGAGAACCTACATAAATATGAATACTTGAGACTTACTGATTAGGGAAGTGCTTAAAGAGACCAAAATTACAGTAAACGACAAATCCACCACCTGCAACTATAACATAAAATATTTAGACTAAAGGGTGATTTGTGTAGCAAAGATAGTTAATTATTTTATCAACTGCTCTAAAGAAAATGTTAGGCTTTTTATTAGTATCTTTGGAAGAACTTTTTTATAAAATATAAGCTTAATATTATTAAAGAGATATTTTTAAGTAGGGTTTTTTAACCATTTTGTTATTAAAATAGCAACATAAAACAACTTTCTATTAAAGTTATTTTCGTTTAAAGTAAATGACAAATAATTAAAATATCGTATTTCTATAGTGAATTATAACAAAAATGTATCTAAATTTTATGCTTTTTGATTTCCTAGTTTGTTTTTTGTTGAGATATTTTAATTACGTGCTAGAAATCATTCATTTTTTTAAGTCTTGTTCTTCTAGCTAGTAAAATAAAAACAAATGATTAATTTTAATATGCTACCTATAAAGAGAAGGAATGAGTTTATAAACAAATCTATGAGCTTTGCCTAATATACCCTAAGAGTTAGGATCTGCACACATGATCAAATACAAGCATGATCCTACAAATAAAAATTGTAGAAAAAATATCACAACTGTTGTTAGCTCAAACATCTAATAAATGATATTTCTATTTAACTATCTACCTTTTATTAAATATTAAATTCAACTAATATCTGAATTTATTTTAAATTAAATGTATAAATCTGAGGATCTTTTATTTTTTATCCGAAATTGGTATTCGCAAAGATTTATTTACCAACCTACTTACCTACTTCGAGTCATAAAATAATAAGATGTAAATAGATTTTTTATGCAAAAACTAAGTTAATTTTTAAAATTCAATAATTCTTTCTATTAAAGTTTTGTAAATTTTCATTTTGATTAAATTATTAAACACGTTCTATTTTATTTAAAAAATTTAATAACTCCAAACTAAATCTTCTAATCATATTTAGCAACCTTATGAATAATAATTAATTGCTTAAATATAATTAATAAATCCCTAAAAAATATTTATTTGAATATTGAAAGATTTTAATTTATTTTTATTTTATTAATCAACTAATTTCTTTATTATCAAGGATATTTAAACTTTCTTAAAATAATAAATTAATTTTTTAAAAAAGCAATAAAAACTCTTTTAATAAATACACTTTAAATTTGAATTACTAAAAAAATAAAAAAATACACATTTATTTATACATTTATAAAGTAATAATTGAATTAATTTAATATTATATTGATATATTTTTAGATAATTAATTAATTACAAAATATAATTATATTTAATTAAAGCAAAATCAATAGTTTTTAAGACTATTTATTATAAAAGATGTTCTAATTATTTTTATTTTTTCGTTTCTCTCATTATGCAAAAGTTTTTGCCAAGTATATAAGATCTTCTTCATTCAAAGCTATGCATTCAATTTTACCCATTTTCTCAACTTCTATTGAGAAAGGTAAATTTGAACAATTAACAAATTTAGATATAAGTTCGTCTTCAGGCTCTTTATATCTATACTCATTCTTGTATTCTAAAATTGAAGAAGTTATAGCAGGAATGTTAATTTTTTTAATTAGTAGCTTGCTGTAAGCTTATTCAATAGTTTTTCTTGACTGCTAATTAATTATTTCTTCTTTTAATATTTCAAGATTTTAATTTTTTTCATTTAGTCTAAGGAAACGTTTTGCATATCCAAATGAAGTTGGTTTTGAATTGTTATTAATTGGGTCATATACTTGCTTTTTCACAAAATTTTCTTTACTCACACCATACATTTTATATATTTCAATATATCTTGAGTTACTTTGAGAGTTAAGAGATGATATAGATTATTTTGATGTCAAATTATTTGAACAGGCTTAATGAGTAGAATAGCTATTTAATCTCCTGTTCTGACTAGTGTTTAATGCTCTTTAATTATTATTTTCAGTCATAATAACACTTCTATCATTATTGGTATTTAATGAAATGTTATTATCATCGTATATGCTGTATTTATTTTCATTTAAAATATTTGAGTTTTTAGATTGTATTCTTGAGTTATTGAAGTTATTTTAATTATTTCCATTATTTATTAGTGTCTGCGTAAATACTCCACTTAAGTCATTCCTATTTGTAGCGCTTATCATATTAATAGCACTTATATCTAAGAAAGCAGAAGCTTATTCTTGATTTTTATTATTGTTATTATTATTCATAGAAATGTTATGGAAAAGTGAATTGTTATGAATTAAATTATTGAAATTTGAATTGTTATTGTTGTTATTGTTGAAATTTGAATTTCCATTATGAACATGATTAATTGTTGATAAATTTAGGGTGATGTTTTACTCACTTCTATCTTAATCATTACTTTATTTTTAACAATTCTTATGCTAATTGCTATAAGCTGGTTAAAAGTTATAATTTTGTATCATACTTTTGTTGTTTGGACTAAAATCTCTAAAAGTATTATTAAAATTATGGCTTGCAACATTACCTCCACTAATATTGTTCATGTTTGTTCCACTAACATTATTTATATTACTGCAGTTTAAATTACTTCTACTACTTTAGTTTTTCCAAGTTGTGAAAAGTAAATTAGAGTTATTGTTGTTGTTTATATTGACTTACTAGTTAAAGTTATTGCTGTTTGTAATTTTGTGAATTTATTGTGCTATGTTCCCACTTGAATTATTATTTAATTATTAAGAAGAAGTACTGTTAAATGAATTCGCTCTTTTAAATAAAGATTTATTTTTTTAAGCTGAGAGACTAGGAGGAGAGTTAAAAGAGGATAAATTTGTTAGGTTGGATGAAGAATTTTACTGCTACGATTTATAGGATTCTCCATTTTTTTAAGGTTACAAAAATTGTTACTATTATTAAAATCCAGAAGACTAAAGCGTATAGCTTTAAATACTGTTAGTAGAGGTGAGTTCATTATAAAGAGGATCTGAAAGAATTGAGCTAGGTATTCTACCTGAAGTGAGAGTAACGTTTCCAATACTACTTTATCTTTTATTTTGGAAATTTTAGGACTAAGTCCTACCTGAGTTATTTAAACGGTTGGATTTAGAATTATTCGAATTGAAAAATGCTTCGCTGTAATTGCTGCTCATCATATCTTCTTTTTGAGATTGATTTAATTTTTAATTAGGAAGTAAAGGACTAGTTCCTCTCATGCTTGAATTCATAGGCAATAAATTTTCTTTATTTTGGTTTAAAGAGCTTTGAGAGTTCATAATTGAAGTTTAAAGACTTTAGGTATTTACTGTCTTTACATCTGGCATAGAAGCTAAAAAGTTCATATCAATTGTAATTTTTCCATATTTAGGTTAAACTTGAGAGTTCGTCATATTTCTGCTATGTTGTATTAAGGATTAGTTATGGTTGTTTTATTGCTTAGAATTACTTTTTGACATATCAATATACATACTTTTTGAGCATCTGGACCTTTTTACTTAATCAATGTTGTTTTTAGATTCAAATTTCCCATTATTAGCAAGATCTTAAATTGCTTTCATCCTATCTTAATTTTTATTAATTAATTCTTTAACATTTAAAACTTGAGCAGAAAAGTTCAAGTTAAAAGTATTAAAAATTGTATCAGAATCTAAATTCATTTTAGAAAGTTGGCCTTTTAAAACGGAATGTATTTATTCGATTTTTGAGTGGTAATCTTTCATGATAGACTCTGATTTAGTTAGCTAAGCTTCAATTTAAGCTATATTGTTAATATCTGCCCTAGTCATACCAACTAATTCTTCTTGTAAATGGCTCATTTTTTCTTTTAGTAGTTGCAAGTGATTATAAGTACTTATTTCTTACTCATTCTACTTTAAGGTATTTTAGCTCAGAACTAGCTAAACAATTTAATTATAGTTAAATTAGGCTTCTTCTTCAGATGCTTGCATCAATTCTTAAAGGTTGCTGAGAGCACTTCCTTTGGTAAATTTTTTATTTCTCAAATCGAACTGATCACTTAAAACACCATTTAATTGTTGGATATAAACTCTTTCTTTATTAATGATATCTGCTAGCTCATCGTTGAAAGATATTTATTTTGATTCAGATTATTTCAACTTCATTTAATATTCTTCATACTATGGCTTAATTTCTTCTTGAAGTATCATGAAATTTTTTGTTCTTTTTTCTGTAATCTATTACATGTTTTGATTCAAAGTTTATAACTACTCCTTAATTCTATCAATGTGCATTTTATTAGCCTTTTCAAATTCTTCCTTAATATCTTACTCTAATTTCTCAACATAAGCCTTTCCATATGTGAATCTAATTAATAATTTTCAAAAATGAGTTTTTAAATAAAGTATTTAAGATTTTTTTACATAATATCTTTTATTTGGATATTTTTTTCTTTTAAATACTGCTCATAGTAAGAAGAGCATTCTTTAGCATAGTGAATTTTGAATGTGTTCTCATTATTTTCTAAGTTTTAATTTATTTATTGCAACTAGCTTTTTAACATATTGAGTTCTCTCAATTATTCACTTATTTGTTATTGTAACTATTTTTTTTCTCCTTCTAGATTTAATAAATCCTTGTTAGCTCTCATATAATCTTCAGTAATACTTATAATATCATTTTATGCTTAAAATTTAAAGCTAAATTGAGTCTTTTTACTCATGAGATATTAATAGAATGTCTGCATAATTAAGTCTTTTCTCTTCATGTTTCTAACACACATACTTACATTTAGCAATAATTGGTCATAACTCAAAATAGATAAAATAATTTCCCTAAGCATTTCTATTTGGTTCAGATCGACCATCAATTCTCTCTTTTGTTCCTGAATCCTCCTCAGATCTTCACAACTATAAAATCAAATAATTTAAACAATAAACAAAATATTATTAATAATTATTTTTAGAAACTTACTTGAGATTTAGTTGATTTGAAAGAATAATATGGGTTTCTTGTAATAGCAGAGACTGAAATGAAATTATTTTAGTTAACAGATTATTTTAGTTTCCTTTACACTGAGAAACAGCTTTTTAAAGGAATTCGGCATCAAAAATTTTAATGAAATCTTTATAAAATTAATTTGCATTTTCATCAAAGCTATCAATTAAAAAAAGCTAAAATTAATTTTCATATGTTTGATAATCAGGACCAGATTACTTGTTTCTTCTAGCTTACTCTAGTCTTTGCTACAAAATTAAACTGTTTTCGTTAAACTTAGAAATCATTTGTTCCTTGAAATGTATTTCTTTTTGTGTATTTTCGTGCTCTTACTTGACTTGCTAAAGCTTTGCCTAAATGAATTCCTTTTGATTTTAATATTCTAAATTTTATGTTATGTATGTTGACTCAACAGGATATTAAATCTTTAAAGAATCTAAAACTTCATTATTTTCTTCATATATTAAAGTGTGTTCTGTGTTTTTCATAATATATGAATTAAAATCTTCTCTTAGAGCACTAAGATATTCGCTGATTCTCATTTGTTCATCTCTTTCTTATAGCAAGAGTAATATTGTCTCTTTTTTAGTTTCGCTTAATTGCTTTAAAATACTTTCTAAAGGTTGTGTCGAGGCTAAAAATTTTTCATGCATTTTAGGATCAGGAATAACTGATATAAGGTTTTTCATTTTTTAGAGTACTGTGTCAAGCTATGAGTGACTATTGAAAGTAATCTCTATATTTTACCTTCTATTTTGATTATCGCTCAAAATCATAGTTCTATGATATTTCTATTTGTTTTCTACTTGATTTAGTTAATCTTCTATTTCTTCAATCTCTTTCTTTTTCTTTTTTTATTTATTTTCGCATTTTTCTTGCTTCTCTTTTAAGTTGTTTAGCTAATCCAAATACTTTTCTATTTCCAATGAATAGCTATTCTATAATTACTAAGAGGAGTTTATCAAATGCTACATTTGCTAGTAAGAAACTCCCATATTTTTTTCTAAAGTCTTCATAATTGTTGTGTTGTTGCAGTTGGCTACAAAACTAACGTTATTGTTGCTGTTATTAAAACTATTATTTCCATTAAGCATGCTCTTATTGTTAGAATTTGAAATATTTTGCTATTGCAATTCTCCTAAAAAACTTCTATTTGTGAGATCTATCCCTGTTAGATTCATTTTGTTTTCTTCTAAGCTGCTTTTGTTGAGCTAGTTATTTAAAGCAGCGCTATTAGATTTTTAGGAATAATTATTCATACTCAAAATACCGTTATTAGTAATATTATTTGAATTATTAGAGTTTTGAAAATTGCTGTTTATAATTTAAAAATTATTGTTTGCAATCAGAGAACTATTTGTGTTAATATTATTATTAACAAAATTTAAATCAAAAGTGTTACTATTATTATTGTTGTTATTTAATAGATTTTTCACATTTAAGTTTACTTAGCTATTATTATTCATTCCTGTAGAGTTACTTCTGTAGCTTGATTTCGCATTTGTATTACACAATACACTTGAATTATTTTGACTTATTGATTGCTCTTGGCTTAGCATCTGATTTACTGGAATGTAAAGAGATGATTTATTTTCTTGCTGCTACTAACTTATAGGATTGATAATTATTGAAGGCACCTTTTAGTGGTTCTTGGGAGGAGTAGGAGGAGCTGGAGAACATAAATTAATATTTTAGTTCCCACTTTTGCTATTAATGTTATCTTGAGTAGTTTAATTTTATGCTGAAATTTCAGAGAAATTAGATTTATTTGGACTTTTAATAAAATCATCTTTTCCAAATTTAGGTTAAGGTGGTAATTGGCTAGTTGATTATTCTGCATTATAATGATACAAGTTGTGCTGAAGATTTAAGTTAGGAATATTTATGTTATTCTTCAATTAAGTCATTTAATTATTAGGAATTTGGTTCCTTTAAGAAAGCTATGAAAAGGATGAGCAAGAAGAGCCAGTAATAGCTTGCTTTTAATCGCTGTTAATGTTTTAAATTAGTACTGGATTAGACAAGCTTTCTTGAGCAAATGAATGAATAATATCAAATGCTAACTAATTAGATGGTTGCTTATCTTTTTAATTGATTTCATTACTTTACTAATATGCATAGCTGTCTGTATTATGATTATAATTAAATAAATTATTCTCCCCTTCTTTTTTAGTAGTATCTTAATCTTATGTTTTAAAATGGTTTGTAAAAGACATGACAGAATTGTTAATTCCAAACTGCATATTGAGATTTAATGTACTTTCTTAGTCTCTAAATTGCATCATATAATGTTTCCTTAATATAATTTTTTTAAGCTTTTATAATAATTTAGTTTAATATGCACCTCTATATCCTATTATTTATATTCTGAGTCTTTTCTTTCTACTTTATTCCTCTTTTTCGTTAAAAAGTGAATATTAGTTTTTACAATTCAATATTATACAAAAAAACTTTAAATTTTTTCATTAATTCTTTGAATATATATTGTTTAAATATTAAGAAAACATAAATGAATTTAACTCTATCACTTTTCAAAAATATTCAAAAATCAAGTAGTGTTTTTATTTTTTGCCATTGTATATATATTTGAGTTATAAGTAAATAATCTTTTTCTTTTATTTTGAATTTCATTAATTTTTTTTAACAATATCAAAATCTTTCTTTTCGCTATAACCTTTCTATTATAAAATTCAAGATTTAATAACTATTCGTTCATTTCCATTTAGTTTTATTTTAAATTCAAATCTTTTGAGCTTCCTTCTTCATATATTTTTTTTAGAAATTTTGTAAAATATTTGACTGCAATTTAAATTGAATCTAAAATAAACCTACATCTTATAATTTAAGCAATACAAATATAACTCAAAATTTATTTGAATATTTAAAAAATAAATAAATAAATATTTCCTATTTTTAAACAATTAAAAACACATATTCATAATATTATCTATTATATCATGTAAAATATTATTATCTATATTTATTTTATTAAAAAAAATTTCTTTTTTAAAGAAATAAAAGAAGGCAAAAATTTATTTTAGTATTATAACAAAATTCTCAATTTAAGAAAATAAAACGGTATTTAATTCTAAAAAATCTCTAAATTTGGTAAGAAAATATTTAAATAAGATTTTTTTTTTATTTGTTTTTTAACTTATTAAGATTAATTAATTATTTTAAATACAAATAAATTTAATTACTTGATAATTAATTGATAGCTTTTTAAAATAATGAGGATTGATAAAAATTAAGAATATAATTTTAAAAGTTTTAAGGATATAAAAATTGGAAATAAAATAAACGTTGATACATATATTTTTTAAATAAATATAATTAAAATAAAAATATTTGAAGCGTATAGACTCATTTTAATTTATGTAAACAAACCCCCAGTGCTTTTACTTTCATATAAAATAAGTTTTTTTCAAAGATTAAATGTTTTAACAAAGTCCTATCCTGTCTCTGGGCAGATTGTTAATGATTTACTGACACAACTTTAATGAGCAACTACACCATTTGGATATACAACAAAAATAGTAGACTCTGTTATAGTTTTATTGCATGCAGCACATTTTTTATCATTATACCATGTTATATAAGCCTTTTTACAATTAATTAATTTTATTTTATTTTCTAGCAACAAAGATTCAGAGGCATGTTTTGTACATCTTATTTACCTTTAAGCATAAAGTGTTTCAGAGAGGGCTTATGTAAGGAATTCATATAAGGCAGTGTTTTCATCGTTTGAACTATCATCTACAAAATTTTTGTTTGCCCTATTTCTAATTTAGTTTTAATCAGCAGCATATTCAGTTATAGTCTTATCAGAAGAAGAAGAACCAATTACCCAGTCATCAGGAATTAAATTTAGTATATCTAAAGGATTTAGATCTTAGTAATAGCTGTATTTGTATAAAATATCATCCAGGTAATTTTTATATAACATTTACTCATCATATGTGTCTTTTCTTTACTGAGTTTTATTATTTTTGGCAGTTTCTACTTATGAAAGTCTAGATGATGTACTTATAAAACTATTATTAGAAATATCTTGCTGAGTTGCTTCATTATACTTTTCTAAATAAATTTTAAATAATATTGGCACTAGTTTGCCTTGCTTTTGGTGACATAATGCTTGTGCTGTGTCATGATCCTTTTAATCAATTAAAATTCTCAAAGCTTTTTCATGCTGATCAAGTTTGCATAAAAGAAAAATGATTTATTATTAGAGATACGAGTTATTTATGAATTTTAAAACAAATTCAGGATCATAAAGCATCTCTGTGTTTCTCAAAAAGGTATCAAAATTTTTGTACTTTTCAACAAACTCTTGATCAATGAGTGCTCCCTTAAGTGAAGCTTAACTCAAATCTTTCTTAAATTCTTGATAAATTTTTTCTTTAGGATACTTAGAAAATAGGAATCTTATATAATAATCTGCTAAAGAATTATGGATATTAGTGTCAACATAATTAAATTTCATGCACAACACTTCATAATAAATACCAGTGAGCTGATTTCTAACTTCCAAAGATATATTTGGAGTTTAGATGATTAGCTATTTGATTTAACTTGGTGGATATTTATTAGGATCTAAGACTGTAAATACTTCAATTGCTTTTTCTGGTTTATATTCCATAACATAGGGGAAAAAGTCGCTGATTAGCTTTTCTTTGGGAAATATTTTTAGAATTCTTGCTATATTTTCACAAGCATCAGGCACGTCTTTGTTATTTTCAATACATTCTTACCAAAGGAGTAAAGCTTCTGTATAATTCTAAAAGTATTCATAAAATCTCGATAAAACTTCATTATGCTTAGGCCCTACATACATTAGTGCTTGCAATGTTAGAAGTAAATCATCATACTTATCTTAGCAGTTATTTGAGTTTTTGCTTAAAACACAAATGAGTTCTTATTCGTTATTTTACATGATCAAATATTTTATTAGATAGAAATCAATTTGTTGGAGCATTTATTTTGCAGTTATATTCTAATCAAAACCCTCTTCTACTTCCTACGGAGCAATAAAAGAATTACTTTCTTATTCTAAGGTGCTCCTAATTAAGCTATTATTTACATCAGAGTTTTTCTATTATTCAATATAAGATTAAAGATTTGCAACATTTTGAGAATAAGAATATTTATGTCTGTCTCTTTAAATAGTATAAAATTTAGCAGAATGATTAGATAAATAAAAGTCAAATGTTATATCTTTATTATTTAAAAATTTGATATAGTGTTCTCTATTTTTAGTACACAGCTTGATTAAAAATTTTAATATTTCATCTCTAAATTCTTTATCTGTATTTTTTAAAGTTGCACTAGTTGTGCTCTTCCCACTATTAACTATCGCTGTTAATCTATTTTTTTTAATTTTGGCTATAACAATGTTGATATCGTCATCATTAGTAAAACTATCAATAAACTACCTGATATCGTATTTGTAATTATCTTCTATAATTTTATATGCATCATTAAATTTCCCATGCATCAGTAAAGACCAGCAAGCATCTATATTAAATTCCTCAAGACGTTACTATCTCATTGAGTTTGATTTCGAGTAATGTTGGTTAAATATCTGCATAGCTTATTCAATATTACATTCTTGTAGGAGTTTGCTAATTTGGTCTTCAAAAGAGACAAGATACAAATTCCTAATTTCTGTTTGAGACCCAAAATAAACAACTTAATTATTCTAGTAGTTTGTAATAAATTTCACAATCCCTTCATTTAAACGATTAGCAATATCCATTTGCTAAATGAGTACACAGTCATCAATATTGAATATCTAAATTAAGCTACCTTCATAAAAAACTATTAAAAACTATTCCAGCATGTGTATATTTTGCACTATTTTTTAAGCATCAAGCTAAATTGTACTCTTTTACTTGGGTAATCCATCAAGCTTTAAATAAAAAAATGAATTAAATTAATTTATCATAGTGATTTTAAAATGGTATTCTAAATAGCATTAAAAAATTAACATCTTTCTATATTAAAATATAATACTAAATAAAAATTTTATAATTTGAATTTAATTCAATAAAATAGAATAAAATTACTTAAAGGTAAATAAATACCTTCAAAAATTATCATAAAATATATTCCATTATAAATTACACAATTCAATTTCATTTATATGGGAATTTTAATTTAAAAAAAAATTAATAAATAAAATATTTTTAAGCTTATTCTTTTATATTTTATGAAAAAATATATTCTAAAAAAATGAAATGGTTTTGATGATAAAAGAAAATTGAGATTTGATAGCTGAAAATCTTTTATTTATTTATATTTAGAAAATTAATAAAGTTATTACTGTCAAAAAAATACCAGTATTGTTAGATATAACAACAAACATCTCCTCTGGTGAAATTATTTTTATGTAAGCCTGTTGTTAATTCTTTGGAACATTTAGGGTTTTAGGCTCTAAGTTGGTATTAATATCTAAGTAACAATAATCTTTACGATAAGTTGTGTAAAAGATCATTTCATTAAAAAAGATCAATTACTAAGGTATTTCACTCAAATATATTTTTTTATCTAATTATCTAAATCTGAAAGGCACTTCTTCTAAATCAAATATGAGAACTTCTTTTTTTTTTGTCAACGCTAAAATTCTATCTTACTAAACCTCATTAACTACAACCATAACACAATTTTTATCGACTATAGTACCTAAACTTTCCAAACTATCTCCATCTGCACAAAGGAGAGATCCTTCACTTAAAATAAGCAAGTAATTGTTAAACTCTCTCAAACAATCAATACTATTTTTAAAAGAGAAGAATCTCTTATTTTTTGCTTGCTGCTACGATTTTAAATAATCTAGCTTTAATCCATTTCTATTGATTTAATATATATTTATAGTGCCACTTTAATAGCCAATATATACATTTCTGCTATTTTAATCAATTGAAGTAATTTTTTATCCAGCCTCTACTTTTAATGACCAACTAGATTCAAAAAGTCCTCCTAACTATTCTATATTATTCTAATTATTTGCCTATCCTTTTTACAGAAAATTCATTTAGCTCTTTTGTACAAATATCTATCTATGCGACTTAAAAGTTTTGAAAGATTTTTTCTACTTAAATTTTAATTTAAAAAAAAGTGTAAGATGATAGAATCTTAATTAATTTTTTATTTATATTCCTCATTCAATTGTTTTTGATATCTTTTGTTTCTGCTGATCAAATCAATCTTTTTACTTATTTAGGTTTTCAATAATTGCCTAATCAAACTACTACAGAATATAAGACAGGTAGTATTCCTTATCAAAAAAATAAAACATAATAGGTTTTTTTTACCAAAACTTATGATCTAAATTTAATTAAAATTAATAACGTTTTTTAGGGAAAGAAAAAAATTATTTTAAATATTTAATCGAGCAAATTTAGGTTGCTTAACTCATATAAAAAGGAAGATAATATTATTAATGATAGTTATAAAAATTGAATTAAGAACGTGAAATTAAATGCTATTAATAAGAAAATGAATTCATTTTATAAAAAATGTATTTAAATTCATAAGATTATTTGCATTTTTAATATTAAAATTTGAAAGAAATATGTTTTAATTAGAGATATTTGTTTCAAATATGAAAGCAAAAGAAATTATTTATAAAATCCTCAATTATTATGCATAGTTTTTAGAACAAATAACATTTATATTTATTTATATAAAAATTCATAAATCCCCAATAGATAAATGTAAATAAAAAATACTCGAATGGTGAAATCTAATAATTAGCTTTTTAAATTCATATTAATAAAATAGAAAAGTTAAATTTTGAAAATTAAAAGGATTGATTAAATGATCATCCATTAAAGATAAGTAAAAATAAATTAGAATTATTTGATAAAGGTAGTTTTTATCTTTTTGCTTCTGACAAAGAAATGAATTCATTTTGATAAAAAGCTTTGAAAATAATAGTTGCTTGCTTTAGATTAGATTAGCATATAAAATTTTATAAAGCTGATTCACTTTTAAATAATTTATTAGAATTGAATAAAAAGTGGAGATATTGTAATTTAAATGGCTTAATATTATTTATTATTTTAAAGTACATTTAAAGTAATTAATTATTATAATAAAAATTGTATAATAGAAAGATAAGATTAGGAACATTTAAAGTTTTTCTTTTAGCATAGCAAAATAAAAAATAAAAACCATATAAATGAATTAACCATAATAATAAGGAGGCGCAGGAAACTGCATGGATGATTTGAAGAGATGGTGGTCAACTGTTCCATTCGGCACTAAGGTAATTTTTTTATTTTAATTTGACGTAGGGATAATAATTAGAAATAATAATTTAATGTTCTAATGTAAATATCTAAAAACAAAAACTACAGACCAAATGAAAAATTTATTCTAATTAATTTCAATATAAAATTATTTTTCGTTTAAAAAATAGCTAATTTACTATATTACCTTAGGGTTATTCTTTTTAAACATGTTTACTGGTATCTATAAATATTTATACAATTCTCCCGATTTAATCTTGGGCTTTTAATTATGGAGAATGTTTACTACTTAGTTTGTTGATGAAATGATGGGAACTATTTTCGGACTCTTATCTATAACATTCACTGCAATAGCACTTGAAAGATCTATTGGGACAGTCACTTTTATTTTAGATTTCATGTTTAAAAACTTTTTAATCTAATTGCTTAATTTCATCATATTAATCACATTGAATTTAGCTTTTAAAACTGGAACAAGCATCCCATCATACGGTTTATTTAATATAGTTATACTCTACATGAGTTTAAGAAGCTTTTCTGATCCAGAGACCTCCTCCAATTTTATGTGCTTTCCCATTTAAATAAAAAATAAATTTTAGCCTTTTGCAATACTTCTCTTTTTCACTTTACTTTCTGGATCTCTTAGATTCGATTTCGTAGCAGCTGTTATTTTGGGTTATGTTGAAGTAAAATTCTATGGAGGAATGATGCTTAGACTTTCTGAATAAAGAATTGCTTCATTAAAAAATAACTTTATTTTCAAGCCTATGACTACTCGCTCAGACTTTGTAGAATAAGGTGGATCTTTTCTTGTTTAAACTAGTGCCTAAAACTAAAACTAACAACCTGCACCTTCCAATTCTAATTTTTCAGGAAGAGGAGTATCAATCGGTGGTGATCCACTGTAAGCTCCTTCTTCATAATAGCCATAAAGTAGACCTAATCAACAACAATATGTTATCAATCCTTCTTAGGACTAGAATTAATAGTCTGGTGGTTAGTTCTAGCAATTTGCAGGAAAGGGCGTTTCTATAGGAGGTGGAGCTACTGCTGCAAATACATTATCCATCTAATAATAAAGAGAGTTACAATTAAAAAGACTCTAGCAATAATAGGAATCAGAGTATGCAGAAAATAAGTTAGAAATGGACACTAACGTAGACTCTTCTAATGATTCTAACAATAACAGCAATCAAGCAGCAGCTCGTAATGAGTAAAAGAATCAAACTAAAAAAGACGGATATTCAGTTCTTAATGAAGATTTACTCTGATTTTTTATGTATTTTTAAATTAAATAATAGTAATTATTAAATATTACCTAAAATACTTGCGAATATGGTCTATTTATTTTATCTATAGCATAACATATTTTATTTGAATTTAAAATATATTAAATTTACTAAAAAGCTTTATTAAATGATAAAAAAAAATTATAATAAGAAAAACATTAATTTTTGAGTTAATAATTTATTTTTAGATAACTATGGTTAATTATTGCTAAAGAAATATTAAGAATCTCAAGTTAAATATTATTAATTTTTAATTTTTTAATGAATTTTTTTTAAGTATTACTGATCTATTTCATCAACATCAAAGTTTTATATTAGATATTTATTTTTTATTGAATTAATTCTAAAAATTTATATTCTTATAACTTAATTTTAAATAAAATATTATAGCATTAAAGCTTAAAAGTACTAAAAGATAATTTACAAAAATAGAAAATTATATTAACTATTTATTTGGCTTTTATAATAAGAACTAACAGTTTAATTAATTAATATACCATCATTCAATAAAATTTTAGTGATTAATTATTTGACATTAATAAATTTCAGATAAAATATTTTTATTTTTCTTTACATTTTATTTTGAATTTTTTAGAAATTACATATTGTTTTTTATAAAAATAAAATTTTTAATTAATGTAAGTTGATTTTATCAAAGAAATTTTAATTACTAAGATTAAATTATAAAATATGCTAAGATTACACAATTTAAGAAAAATTAATTGAATAATTTTTGTTATTTTCTATTTACAAAAAGATAAACACTATACAATTATATGATCAGAAAATATTACATTTCAATTTTTATTCAAATTTATTACTTAAAAATATCTTTTGCCTTGAAATTATTTTTTCAGTAGTTATGTAAAACAAAACCATCAATAATCCATGCATTTCTAGCTTCTTAGCTAGCATGAGTTCTGACATCAAAGTCACCACCGTAACCATTTGAACCGTCATTAGCAGCAAATAAGTAGTGTTAAGGCTTGACTAAAGATCTGATGTAATAGCCTCCTTGATTATCACTTTCAATTATCCATTTATTTCTTTCTTCTTGATGAGGGTGAGTTCTAACATCAAAATCGTTAGCATAAGCTCTGGTACCATCATCAGAGGGGAAGAAAAAGTGATTAGGATGAGTGGCACATGCAAGAGTGTATACATGATGGCCGACATGGGTAATCAAGATAGAATTTCTTTCTTCTTAGCTTGGATGAGTTCTGACATCGAAGTCTTTATTTAATCCTCTAACACCGTCATTTGAGGCAAACAAGAAGTGATTAGGATTAGATTTAACTCTGATTGTAGCCTTTTGAGTAGCAGGAGCATAAATAAGACCATCAATAAACCAAAGATTTCTATCTTCTTTATGTGGGTGAGTTCTAACATCGAAGTCAGCTCCTAAGCCATTAGAACCATCGTTGGCAGCAAATAAGTAGTGGGTAGGGTTAGTAAAAACTCTAATATGGAATCCTTAACCATATTCTTCAATAATCCATCTGTTTCTTTCTTCATCTGAAGTATGAGTCCTAACGTCAAAATCGCTTCTATAACCTCTCACACCATCGTTGGAAGCAAAAATGAAGTGGTTAGGATTAGTAGCAGATCTAATAGTGAAGACATTATCCTTAACACGATTAAGGATCAATTGATTTCTTTGTTCTTAGCAAGCATGAGTTCTGACATCAAAGTCGTTGTTGAAAGATCTAGCACCATCATTTCCAACAAATAAATAATGAGTAGGGTTAAGACCAGGTCTGATTGTTACTATAAGTTCCTATTTTTGCATTTTACTTCTTTTTTATTTTACTATTTTTTGAAGAAATTTGTAATTTTTTACTGATGATATTATTATTATTTATTTTTGATATTTAATTGATGATTTTTATAGCTGAATTAAAGATTTATGTATATCTATGTAAATAATAAATAAATTATTAGATATGTTTAATTAATATTTATATTTGTTTTAATTTCTAATAATAAAAATATTATGAATAAATGTAAATTGAACTACTATTTTTTCTATCACCCTTATCAACATTAATGAAAAGAAAAAATTTATCATAAGATTCTCAATTATTACCACTAACTCTTCTATCATAAAAAAATAATTGATAAGTCTTCAATTAAAAAAAGTGTTTTATCTCAAAAAAAAAAAAAAATTTTATCCTGAATATAAAGTTTAGTCTAACTACTTAAAAGTTTAAAGGCATATGTTTATACTTTAATTTTAATTTATTAAAAATGCTTAATTTATATATTGATTTTTATATTAAGTAAGAATCCTTATTAGAGTTTGAGAGGTGGTGAATAGCAATTTATTTATAAATAAAATATCTTTTTGAGTAGAAAATTTTTCTATTTTGTTTAATGGACAAATATTAATGTTTAAATAAAATAAATGAAAGTGAGAAAATTAAATGAGAAAACACAAAAATGAAAAATACCTATAAATATTATTAAAATTTGAAAATGTTTTTGTTACTATATTTTCTTTATTTTAAAATGATGTTTTTATTTTCTATTTTGTTTGAAAGAACATGCTAATTTCACTTTGATTTTTGACCAGAAATTTTTTAGATTTGCAAAATCTTTTGCTAAGAATATGACAATATCTTTTGTACTATTTCTATTTATCTATTTATAAAATTCTCAATAGTTATGTAATAGGAAGCCATCAATAATCCAAGAGTTCCTGGCTTCTTAATGGGCATGAGTTCTAACATCGAAATCACCATTATAACCATTAGAACCATCATTAGCAGCAAATAAATAATGTTAAGGATTTACAAAAGATCTAATCAAGAAACCACCTTGGTTATCACTTTCAATAATCCATTTGTTTCTTTCTTCTTCATGAGGATGAGTTCTGACATCAAAGTCATCACCAAAAGATCTAGTACCATCATTAGAGGGGAAGAAAAAGTGGTTAGAGTTAGTGCTTGAGGCAAGAGTATAAATGTGATAACCAACACGAGTAATCAAGACATGATTTCTTTCTTCTTAACTTGCATGAGTTCTGACATCGAAGTCTCCACCTAATCCTCTAACACCATCATTAGAAGCAAATAAGAAATGATTAGGATTAGCCTTTACTCTAAGAACAACTTTTTAAGTAACAGGAGCATGGACAAAGCTATCTATAAACCAAAGGTTTCTATCCTCTTAGTGTGCATGAGTTCTTACATCAAAATCACCACCAAGACCATTAGAACCATCATTGGCAGCGAATAAAAAGTGATTAGGATTAGTATAAACTCTAATATGGAATCCCTAACCATGTCTTTCTATGATCCATTAGTTTCTTTCTTCGTTAGAAGCATGAGTTCTAACATCAAAGTCATCTCCAAATCCTCTCACACCATCATTAGAGGCAAAAATGTAATGAGTAGGATTGGTAGCAGATCTAATAGTGAAGATATTATCCTTAACATGATTGAGGATCAATTCATTTCTTTATTCTTAATGAGGATGAGTTCTAACATCGAAATCAGTACCAAACCCTCTAGTACCATCATTTGAAGGGAATAAGTAGTGGTTAGGGTTGTGAACAGGTCTTATGGTAACCATAACGTCTCGGCTTTACATTTTTTATTTATATTTTTTCTAAATATGTGGATATATATGTTAATTTTAATAGGATTAGTCTAACTATTAAGATAAATAACTTAGAGTTGAGGATATGTAAAATAAATTGTAAATATGCTACTAAAATTAATTTATTGTTTTTGTTATTTATTTCAAAATTTTAGCCAGAATTTGTCATAAAATATAAAATATAAGCATGAAGATTATCATTATAACAAGTTTTTTAACCAAAAAATACATTTTTATGTTTTCAAGCTTTATAGCTTCATATGTAAAAATCAAGTTTTTACTAATGGCTTAAGAATGAAATTTGCAATTCTTACGAATTTGAGAATATATCCTATCAAAATATGTGTGATAATAGATGATGAAATATTATCACATATATTTTTTAATTGCAAAATTCTTTTTTCTAAAATAGAACATTGTGTTTTTACGTTTTAAGTTATAAATGTAAATAGATATATAAAGCGAGAAGAATCTTAAACATTTTAATAGAAATTTGTGTTTTTTTACAGGTAAATTTATTTTTGATATTTTTTTTGATCTAAGTAAAGAAAAATTTAACAAAAACTGGTTATAGTTCGATCAGAAAAATAATTTATAAAGCATATTGATTTTTTTCTAATGAAGCTTTAATTTTTAGTTAATTATATAATTAAGAAATAGGAGATCAGACACTTTTTGTAGTATTATTGTACTAAATTATAAGAAAACATAAAAATGCTTTAAGTTTCATGAAGTACAATTACAACTTTGGTTAGAATTAATATTTTATTTTATGATTGTTAATACATTTTCATATTATGCAAGAAAAATTCATTAATGATAGTTAGGAATTGGTCATAAAATAATCTATCTAACTTTCATTTTTTTCTAATGAATTTAATAATTGTTCGTCATCTATTTCACTTTTTTGATAATCGAATTTTCTCTAAGTATTTATATGATGCAATATTTTATTCATGTGTATCTTAACTACTTAAAAAGAAATATTAGAGATCAAAAATACCAAAATTTTTATTTTTATTAGAAGCCAAGAATTAACATTATGAAAGTATCTTTATCAAAAATTGGTTTCAATACAAAGGAGATCCATTTTTTTTCATGAATATTTTATCTATGTTTACAAAATACATTTTTTGTTGATAAGATATATTAAATTTAGCTATTGCCAGTGGTATTTAGATTTATAAAGCATACTATCATTATCTTCTATTTCAAATACAAAAAATTTTACATTTCAATTCAAAGAAAATAAAATAAAATATAAAGTAAGACTTAAGTCACACGTATTATCATTTATTTAAGCAATTTATTATGATGAAATATTGAATATAAATTTTTTAATTTTTTAACCTGTAAATACTTATTATGATCATAACTTTTGATTGCTGTTGCTGTTATTTTATGAACTGAGATTTAACGTTTTGTTAGTTTTTTTATTTTTGATAACAAAGAAAATTAATTCTAAAGTGTGTGGGAAATTAATACAAATTAGTTTCAATAATTATAAAAGTGGTTTGTTTGCAATAAAAAAGTTAATTAAGTTACTTAAATATTGAAAAAAAAATATGGATGTTAATGTATAAAATTTACTAAAATTAAAGAAAATGTATTTTTTTGCAAAAAGAATAGGTGTTCGTTGATTTAATTATTTTATTTATTGATATTTTTTACTAAATTTTATAATTGACAAGTTGAATAATATTCTGCTTTTTAGTTTATTATTAAATGATAAAATTTCTATTTAAGTTAAAGGAAAATTTTAATCGTTTTTAGATATGTATTTATAACATCATCAGTCTTTTTATGAAATTTATTTATTTGATATCAAATTTATAATTTGTCACATATCTTATATGTATTTTTATTTAATATAAATAAATGAATGTAATTTATTAAGTAATAAAAAAGAAAAGTTAAAAAGCATCAAAAATAATATTAAAACGAGTACAAAGTATTATAAAGATTGGGTATATAATCAACGCAAATTAGTTTTTGATTTATTTTTTGATAATTCAAAAAGATATGTTTCTCATTCTTTGATCAGAAAATTTATTCTTTTTTTCCTAAATGCTAAGAATTAATCAAACAATATCTTTTACTGCAATTAACTATTTTTTATTTTTTTTTCAATAATTGTGTAAGACGAAACCATCGATAATCCAAGAGTTTCTGGCTTCTTAGTGAGGATGAGTTCTGACATCAAAATCACCACCATAACCATTGGAACCATCATTGGCAGCAAATAAGTAGTGTTGGGGTTTGACTAAAGATCTAATCAAGAAACCACCTTAGTTATCAGATTCGATGATCCATTTGTTTCTTTCTTCATGGTGAGGATGGGTTCTGACATCATAGTCACCACCAAAAGCTCTAGTACCATCATCAGAGGGGAAGAAGAAGTGGTTAGGATTAGTGGCACTAGCAATAGTGTAAGTGTTACGACCAACACGAGTAATCAAAACTTAGTTTCTTTGTTCTTGACTAGCATGAGTTCTGACATCGAAATCGCCACCTAATCCTCTAACACCGTCGTTAGAAGCAAATAAGTAGTGGTTAGGATTAGACTTAACTCTAATGGTGGCATTTTAAGTAGCAGGAGCGAAGACAAGACCGTCAATGAACCAAAGATTTCTAGCTTCGTTATGAGCATGAGTTCTAACATCGAAATCGCCACCAAAACCATTAGAGCCATCATTAGCAGCAAATAAGTAGTGGTTAGGGTGAGTGTAAACTCTAATATGGTATCCTTAACCGTGATGTTCAATGATCCATTAGTTTCTTTCTTCATTAGAAGCATGAGTTCTAACATCGAAGTCACCTCCAAATCCTCTAACACCATCATTAGAAGCAAAAATAAAGTGAGTAGGGTTAGTTGCAGATCTAATAGTGAAGACGTTGTCCTTAACGTGGTTGAGGATCAATTAGTTTCTTTATTCTTAGTGAGGGTGAGTTCTAACATCGAAATCAGCACCATATCCTCTAGCTCCGTCGTTAGAAGGGAATAAGAAGTGGTTGGGGTTGTGAACAGGTCTGATGGTAACAATAAGGTCTTGATGCATTTTATCTTTTACTTTTTTTTATAATATTAGGAATGAATTTTAATGTTTATGATAAATATTTATTTTTTATAATCAGAGTCTGTCTCTTTTTAAAGAAAAAATCTTAATGAAATGATGATATAAACTGTAATTCAACCGATTTATAATTATTACAATATGATTTATTTTTTGGTCAGGATATCAGGATAACACTTTTCTTTTCTCAAGTGGGGTATTAAATTTGATTAAAAGATTTCTATTTATTTACATTATTTACCAAATAAAATTAAACAATAAAAGTAGATACTCAATTCCTATATTTGGTAATTATAAGCTAAAAAAAAACTTAATTTTGAGTGATATCGTAGAAAAAAAAAGTGATAATATTACGTAGTAATAATTAAATAACACACATACTTCCTAAAATGTTTAACATTCATTTTGTAATTATTATTCATAAGATTTTTTTATTTATTAATATAATTTGTTAGACAATACTTTCTTTATGAAATAAATGTATTTTGTTGGATATGTTTATGAATATAAAATAAGTAATCAAAATATATTTATCTAATAACTGTTCATTTAAAAATAAAAATTATTTTATAGGATAAATAATTAAGTGTTTAAATTTCAATTTGGCTGTAAACTTTTCCATTTATAAATCATAACTTATCCTTCTTTATTTAGTAATATTTATTTATGTGATTACTAAATTAGCCATTAAGCAATAAACACATTAAGTCTTTATGACCCAAAAAAATAAATAAAGACATGTAATAAAGAAATATTTTATTTAAAATCTGCTTCATTAAATAAGATTTTTAAGAATAAAGTTTGTAGTAAATTTTACCTTAAAAAAATATTATGGAATTATTCTTAAATCTAGAACATATCACATTTTTTAATCTGAAAATAATATTTTTATGAATAAAAACTAATGGATAAGAGAGAGCGTATAATCGAAATAAGAGCTAAAATATTTTCGTTAAACAGGTTTTAGTGATAGAAAATATAATAGATAATTATCTCATGTAAAATAATAATTTTTAATTCAATGTTTATGATATATAGCTTGACATTAGCATATTTAATTTTAAGCATGAATATAAAATATACAACTTAAGATATTCTCTGATGTTTAGTAAATTAAATATCTTTGTGGGATATTTAATGCTATTTGTTTGTAAATTAATTTTGTTAAATTTTTTCTGATCATAGATTTTTTATAAGGCTTTTATAAAGGCTTTCAATATATTACTGACTAAACAATCAATGGAATGTGTATGAATATCAGCTTACCCTTTAAAGTTAATTAGTCATTTATAAAAGCAAATTAATTTAACGATGCAATTTTTTTAAGTAGAAAATAAAATTGAAAATATATTTTTAAAATAATTAATTCTTAAATTCTCATTTAAAAATAAGGGAAGCTAAAAGTCTTCAATTTTTCTAAAAGAATTACTAAGATATTAATAACGATTTACCTTAAATTAGTTCTTGTGTTCATAAAATTTATACATTTACAATTTTCAATATTAAAATCTGTAATATTACAAAATGTGTAGAATTTTTGAAAATAAAAATATTGAAATATTTATAATTTAAGTTTTATATGTTCTTAAATTTACTATCCTATGTTAATTCATACATATACCAATAAATGAGAAACAAAATATGTTCTAATAAGTATAATAAAATTGAGTTAATAATTTTTTTGATCATATTACATTGCTTTGAAGTGAAAAATTAATTTTTAATATTTTTCCTTACTTTTGCTATTTAATTATCTTCTATGAAAGATATTTCAAAATATTTCTGATTATGGAATTTTAATAAAATAAATTAAAAGAAACCTTCTCAAATAATACCCATCTTATATTAATTAATAAAAAAACTATTTTAAAAACTGATATTTCATTTCTTAACTTATTTAAACTAATAATTTTTTAATATCTTTAAAATTAATTGAAAGGAATATCTAAAATTCATGTTTATTTAATGAGTTTAATTCTAATTATAAATAAAAAAATTGATTCACTTTTAAAATTACATAAGAAATAAATTTAATAATTAATTAAAAATAGTTATTGAGTATCTTTACAAAATATATTAAAAATTACAAATACCCTCAATATTGAAAGAATTTCCTATTCCAAATAGTATTTAATTTATAACCAAATTAGAAATAGGATCAATTATCAGGAATTGATAAATAAATGTATTTAGGATTATAAAGTAGAGCTTTAGATAAATTGCAATAAAACAAAAATTCGTAAAATCATAGCTCCTTCAAATATTTAATTGGATATTTTAATATTTATTTTTTCAATAAATTCTTATCTCCAATAATTGATTTAAAAATTGAGATTTTTATTTCAGAAAAAATATGTATCAAATTTTATTATCAAGTTTATAATTTTTAGTTTATTTGATTTTATTTATAATTAATTAAACTCTATTTATTGATAAATGAATACTTAATAATTAAGTAGAAAATTAACAAAAATTTTTATATTAACCATTCCTTCATACAAGAATGATAAATTTGAATGACAAATGTATATCTAAATTGTTATTAAGTTTAAATGTATTATCTTATACATTCAAATAATTATAATTGTAAAATAAAAGTTATTAATATATAAAATTATTTATTAATTGTAAATATATACTATTATGAATGACATTTTAAAGGATATTTAATCATAATTTTTAAAAATTAAAATTTTCTCATAAAGAACACTTTACTATTTAGTGTAAATAACCTAAAAAATAAGATTGTGTTGGTAATATCCTTTTTTTTATATAGGCAACTACAATCATTGATTTATGATTTTTAAGTCTAAGTTTGCTGATTCAAAATATCTCTTGATTATTCTATCTTAAATTATTGAAATGCTTTTTTTATCAAATGTTTATTAATAGTTTTATTAATATTACTTGAAAGGCTAATTAATATTCTTTATTAAAGGAGAAATTTATATAAATATATCAAATATTTAACTTAAGAGTAATATTTCTAAATTTCATAAAATTATTTTTAAATATAAATAAACAATTTTTAAGTTAATTTTGTGGATAAAGAAACAAATTAATTTTTTTTAATTGACAAAATATAATTATTTATATTGATTTTGATAATCATAACTTTTAAAGTTTTTTTAAACTCAAAAAATAAGTCAGTCTTCGTTTTTTGTATTATTTTTTGAATTTGAATTACAATCAATATTCGGAATTACTATTTAAGTAAAAGAAAAAATGTCTACTTCTTCTTATCCTTGATCTGTCTCATCCAATTTTTAATCTTTTTTTTCTTGTTAATTTTATTCCTAAGATTTATCAATACTTGACAATTCAGGATCAGAATTTTCAATAATTCTATCTTCTTAAGATTGTATAGTATATCTTTTATAAAAGTTATGATTGCTTACATATCTATTAGCAATATTAATTTCGTCTACTTCACTA
The DNA here is from genome assembly GCA_000231845.2 of Tetrahymena malaccensis 436. Taxonomy (NCBI): domain Eukaryota; phylum Ciliophora; class Oligohymenophorea; order Hymenostomatida; family Tetrahymenidae; genus Tetrahymena; species Tetrahymena malaccensis. The sequence goes on along the minus strand of AFXY02000798.1, from coordinate 134,216 downwards.
AATAAGCTATTTAATTGATGATTAGTAGTCTAATTAGATTGTTTAGTCTGAATATTTTCTTTCAGATAAGTTGGAGAGTCTATTTATTTAAATAAAATTTTTTAGAATATATTTTACTAAACAATTTACTTTAATCAGATTTACTATATAGGTTTTTGAAAGAGCTATCTTGATATGACGATTTTATCAAAGATGGTGACTAAAACCTATAAAATTTAGATTTTCTATAAACTATCATCCAAAGCTAGATTGCTCTTTAGGTAGTTTTTTCAGAATGGATATCAGCTTTTTTTAGGAAGTACTTGTAATAAACAGAATTTTTTAACTGATTAGGTACTTTGTTTAGAATAGCTTGCAAGTATCTATCAAGATAGACTTTCAAAATGAGTGAAATTAAATACGCACCATTAAAGTATTAGCATAATAGTAAAATAAAATAAAGAATATAAATTTAAAAATCACTTATACTGCTATTTAGAAAATAGTTTAGTATACTCACTGCCATTAAAAAAATAGTACTATTTTAATCTACTTACTAATACCTTTTCATTTAATATGGCTAAACATATATTAACACCATATAATAAATGCTTATTGTCAAGAAAATTATTAGGTATTTTGTTTCTAGTTATTATTTTTAAATTAAAAGATATTATTTAAATTTTAAAAAAATATATTTTACTTGGCTAAGAAAAGTTGTAGAAGTTTTATATTAATATTATAGTTATTTTTAATGAGTATTTTGCATATTCCCAATAAAATCCTTTACTATTATAGTCTTAGTAAATATAACCATATCTTAATCTTATTCTTGCATTATTTAGTTATTTTCTTGATTTATAAATTATTGCGAGTATAATTGATGGGTATATTAAACTATAAAATGCCAATCCAGGTCCTATCAAAAACATTATAAACTTAAGATGCTAACTTGAATAACACTCGTAAGTATAATCATCAGCGATATATTTTTTACCATCAAATTCTTTGCAGGATATTTGAGCAATTAATGTTTAAACTATATTAGGTTAAACAAACTAGAACAAAAAGACAAAAGAGCTTATTAAATGAGACTATTTATAAATAAAAATATATCAATAATATCTAATAATAATGCAAAAATATATTTTAAATAAGATAAAACTCAAAGTTTTGCTAAAAATATTTTTAAAATTTATGCTTATAAAAAATATTAAATTTGTTTACTCTTCTTATAGAAAAATTATTCTTCTTATGGATTAAAAGTGCATAAATTATCAATAACACTAAAATATAGAGGATAGGAGAAATTATCATAGTTAAAGACTTCAAATATAGGTGTGGCATACTTTCTGTAGAAAGTAAAGCTATTTCACAAGCATTTGTTATCACTGTTGAGCTTGATGGAGATCCTATTAAAAAAAATTAATTAGCAATATAAAATCGAAAATAATATATTTAATTTACCAAACAAATCAGGAATAATTTATATAATTTAAGGAAGATTTAAAGTATATATTGAGATAATTTTAAAAAGCTATAAATATGAAGTTAAAGCTTTTATAGCCATATTAGCCTCATTATTTTAACTAGACCTAGCTATGCACTATAACTTCATTAATCGCAAATAATATGCTTATATAACCTTTTCAGAGGCTCTATGTGAAGAAATAATGTTAAATATGCAATAACTAATAAGGATAATAGATATCAACAAAGTCTATCCTATAGCTGTACTTATTGATCGTTATGTGCAATTTACACATCCATTTTAGTTATCATATTAAAATGTATTGCCCCAAATTAATCCATCTTCATCACAGTATTAACATAGCGGACCGAAATGACCTTCTTAACAATAACCCTTTTCTTAATTCCCATTACAATTTTCTTTTGTTTGGCACTAATAAATATTATCTGAAAGATTGGCACTCTTCCAATAACCACTATTCAAAGTCATTTAGTTTCTGTAGCAATAATTAGCTTATTAAGGGCAGTTTGTGCAAGTTAATTCCTCATCTTTATATAAAATAGTCATTTAACCTTAAATATGTAAAAAATTTATATTACTTATTGTTGGGTTTTATAAAGAGTAGGTTCCTACTTCACACTATACGCATTGATATATAGAATTTATTATCCTTAATATTTCTCCAACTTCACATTACCTAAAATTTAAACTGTATTTATCTTAATATACCAGCTAGTTTACTTATTATAAAAAAAAAATGTTAATTAATGAAAAAGAAATAAATAACTTACAGGGTAATAAAAAGCTATTAGAGCTGACTGATTAAAAAGAAAACAATCCATCTGCTTAAAGAAAAATATACTAGTTGCTTAAAGGATTTCCTATAAGTTATATTCCAATTATTTAGAAACCTTAAATTAATTTTATAAACTCATTGTAGTATGCTGTATATGATCCTACAACTCTTACTTTACTGTCATCCTATGAAAATAAAGTAAGCTTTATTTAAGATAATTCAATACAAGTATCTTAAGTATACTGATTATTATTACAATTTTCTATATCATAATAAACTATATTATTTTCTTCATCAAATATTTAAAATTAAATGCTTATAAATCCTCCGCTTTAAAGATTATTTACTTGAAATATGTCTTATAGTTATCTATCTTTTTATATTTAATGGATAACTCTATTGTTTTGTTTTTATATCACCTAAGCTTTTACATATTATATATATGAACCCCAGTTTTAACTGTGTATGCTAGCTGCGTTTTTAACAAATGTCACATTATTTTGTTAAAAATATAGAGTATTAAACTCCTATGGTTTCATATTTAAATATCTAATGGCTCCTCCTATCAAGGCTTAATTCTAATAGAATGTAGTATTTTGAAGCTTTAGATAAGAATCTTTCATATAAATTGCTCCACCACTATTCTAAGCTATATTGTTTTTAAAAGAAGAGTCTTTGATAGTATTTGAAGAGTTTTAGCTTTATATAATTGCTATACTACCTCCATTATAGCCAACATTTTAAATAAAAGTGCTATTTATTATTTATAAATACTATGAATTTATAAATTAAAGGAAAGAACCAGCACATTATTTACATTAAATTTATTATAATTTTGAGCTTGTTATTTAAAGAGAAGTTCCTTAAAATTAAATTGAACTCTAGCTTTTATGGAAGTAATTTTATATTATGATATTAGAAATTTAAAGTAAATCATTATTTTCTATTATTGTGGATATTTAATCTTAAAATAAATTTGTATAAGACATTATTGTAATATTACTGGAATCTTAAAACTGGCAATTTGATATTAGAATATTTTCATTTTGTCTAAAGTCAAAAATAGATTGCTAACCATTTCCAGTTATTTTCTAAAAGTTTACTTAATTTATTTATAATAGAGGTATCTTAAAAAATTAGAAAAGAGATTATTAAAATTGTTAAGCAGCTGCTTAAAGTATTCTTTGAGATGGTTTTAAATACGTAAGATTATTCACTTATAAATTTTATATAGTTAAATTCTATATCTACTAAAATTTAAAAATTGAAATTAAATCTTAGATTTAGATATTTGATATTTAAATATTTTGTAAAATTATATTTGAACAATTATAAATATCAAACAGACTTAGATTCCCTGAAAGTTAGATTTGGTTGAAGGAAATATTTGTGAAAATTATTTAATCTAAGTTTTGAAAAACAAAAGTAGTATTTACAAAACTTGATTAATCTTGCTAAATAAAATTAGCATTTGATAACTACAAAACTAGAGTTTAAGGATTAAGCTCAATTTTAAGAGGACTTGAAGTTAATATCAAGTTCTGATTTTAAATATTTAATTATTTGTTTTAATTTTCAGAAAAGAAGTTATTGCTAATAATTAAATTTTTGTTGTCGCTATTACCAATATATTAAACCTTAGCATCGAGTGCTTGCATCAAAGAATTATAATAGAGAAAAGAAGATCCAAATATCTTTTTTTTAAATAAAAAATTTAATATTAAAATTTTATTTGATAATAATTTACTTTCAACTGAATTCCTTGAGATTAATATTGAAGTTAAGAAAAATAGCTTTATTAATTTTATAATATATTCTCAACTTAATAATTTGCCTTAGGATCTTAAATTTGAATTAAACAGTTTTGGAAATAGCTCTACTATGGTATTCCATTTACAATTGGAATGTTAAAAGAATAATTTACTATATCATTGCTGACTAATAAAAGAATTTGAATCATATATTAATCGAAATTCTTTGAAACAGTAAAATTTAAAATAGTAGGATAGTCTAAATCAATTTTAACAACTAGGTTAAATGTTTGATTTGTAATATTTTAATAGGCTACAGCTAAGAAAGTATTTTAAGCCATAAATATAAGTTCTGGGAATTTATCAATTACTTTAAATTATCTTATTGATTAAATGAATTAGGGGTCTTGAACTTACCAGTAAAAATTGAAGTTTTATCTATCATAATAAGAAATAGACCAGGGAATTTACACTTTTATATACTGATTTACTATGTCTAACTTCACAGAATAAATAGTATTAATATATGGAATAAAATTAACTTTGGTAACATTCATTGATGGATTTAATATGCTTCTTTGGAATGTATAGATATCTATTATTCTATCATTTGCTTATACTGCATACATATTACTGTATTATTCATCTATGAATATTTTACTTAGGGTTTTGTTATTTGGGTAAGATACATTTGTTAATTAAAATTAAGTAAAGTTAAGTAATATTGAGTTATAAGGATAAAATTCCAAGTCTTAATTAAGAGTAGATGCCAGAACTATTATCTAAAAATTAATGTTATAATAACAAAAGTAATAACCTGCATTAACTTAAAAAAATATAGTCATATTTGCATAGTTATATCTAACAAATGTACCAGATTGTGTTACTAGAAGTATGTCGCTAAATTATTATACAAATAAATATTGAATTAATTGAGAATCTAGAGTTATTGTGTTAATTATAGTAAATTAATTTTAATCTATCTATATAATTGTGTTATTAAATGTTGAAACAAATAATTGGTTATTATAACTGCCTAATATTTAATTTCCATAAATATTCATCGTAAAGTTGCTAGCAAGAGGTTAAAAATCATCAGTGTACTTTAGCAACTAAGTATAAGTAAGTATATACAAGTATTTATTATAGTAAGCTATTTGTCTGTACACTGGTAACTAGCAAATAATTATTACCATTTTATCTTGTATCCTATACTTTCTAACAATTTAGTAACCATCGATATAATAAATATCTCCATTTTAACTAGTATAATAATCTATTGTTTTGACTATATAACTGTCTTAAAATTTAAATGTACTAGTTATCTATTCTTCAATTGATCTTATACTTTTTATTTAATTTTGATTTTATTTAAATAATTCAAAAAGAAATAAATAATAAAAATATTTACTAATAATTAGATGTATCAGCAACACTTAAAGCATTAAATTAATTGTTCATTATTGTACCAAAAAATAAAAATATGCTATCAAAAGTATAACCAACTTCTTATCTAGTTAAGTAATTAAAAAAAACTGTAGTATAGTAAGTCAGTTTACCAATAAAGAGAAGATAGTTGACATCATCAATAGCAATTTACTTTATAGCACCTATATCAATATCCTGTTATCCATTTATAGTATAGAGATACTATCCGCTAACATTATCAAATACATCTATGCTATCTGAATTCCCTCTCCAATAAGAAAAACATAAATTAAGTTTATCAGATATTTTGAAATCTCCACAATTTTAGTTGCATAAAATTGTAGATTAATAAACTTATTTATATCTATCAATAATTGTTAATAAATTATTTGATATAATTGTAATCCATTTATTAGAAGGCACAATTTTTTAGTTTTGCAAAATGGATGATACAATAATCTCATTTTCAAGCTAAAGTGTTTAATAGTTTCTAATTTAGATATAATAAAGATTATATAAAACATAAAATTTCAAATAAATGGGATCTAAGAAAAACTCTAAACCTTTAGGAACTAAGGACTGTTTAGAAACTTAATAATTTAAGTAATTAAATGTAAAAAGTGTTCCTTAATAAGTTAAAATTAGAACTTAACTTCTACTTTAATCAAATGCAGCCCTAACAACACTAATAATAGATGTTTAATTATTAAAAATTTGGATATCTAAAAATACCTTAATTTGTATTGCATAAGAATAAGACCAAACAATTACTTTTAAATCTGTTAACGCTGTTGAATGGCTAATTAGGACATCGTTTTAAGTATCTAAAAAAACGAAATCTACTGAACTAATATGTCCATTCAAAAATTATGTTGCAACTTGAGTTTTTTGATTAAATTTATAGAGATTTTAGGTATTCTCTCTTGAATAAGTTATCATATTACTATTAATATTATCTTAAATAACTGTAACAGAATTAGTAGTTGGGTGACCATATGCAAGTTAAGTGTCTGTCTTGCTATATAAATCAACTACAATAACCTATTAAGTTTTTAAGATTAATAATGCAATAAAAAAAAAATAATTTTTACTTTAGAATAATTGAATAAGTAAGCTTTTTTTAAGTATGGATTAAAAATTGTATTCTATGTATTGCATTTATCTGTTGAGTAAGCAAAAGTCCCACAGACATATTATGCTACTTTTAAATTTCCATTTACAAATCCAACAAAAATTAGTTAATTGTTAACTATACTGATACTAGCTATGCCTTCTTTAAAAGGAAATACTGAACATACTCTTAAATTAGTGTAAATTAAATTGAAAACCTAAATGATTTTAAAAATAAAAATTGTTTGTTTAAGATTTTAATGATTAAATTTTAATATCATTATTTGAAATATTTGAAAATTGAATGTGTTAAAATTTTTTTATTAAGAAAATATTTTATTAATACATTAAAAAACTGACCTTGGCTGAAAAATTTAAATTAATGATGGTCAACATTAATTTTTTTGTAAAATTAATTTATACTCAAAATTATAATATTTATTTATAATTATTACCTAGTTATCAATCTAATTAAAATCAGTATTTTGAAAGTAAGAAAATCCAGCTTGAGTAACGATAAACTAAGACTTTTAGATAAAACCAAAATTTCTTCTTGGAACAGGAGTAAAAATAGGTAAATTATAGGTATAACCATTTCCGCTTGGTAAGTACTACCACATATAAGTAGATTTTGTAATTATAATAAATTAATTTTAAATAGGAGAATATATTTAGGTCACGATTTAGGTATCATAAGCAGTGATAGTAGTTGAGTTTAAATTTGGTAAAGAAGCTATAGTTAAATAAAGAGAAAAGTAGTTTACAATTATTTTTTAAGTAAGCTAATAGTACTCTAGTTCTAAACACATTTACTTGATAGTTATAATTTAGCTTTAAGTAAAGTTAGATAAAAATTTAGTACTTAAAAGTGCCTATTAAGGGTTTGATGAATTCATAAAAGTTTCAATTAAATAAAATGTATTATTGAAAAACCCTATTTAAACTTAGCTTACATTTAGTTAATATTATTAATATTTGGTATTTATAATTTATGTTTCGCTCACATTAAAATTAAATATTTACAATTCTTTATTATTGCTCAAGAAAAAATAGTTGTTGAAAAATCCGTAATTTGTTATGCTTAGCCAACTACTTGGGAGCTAGTAGGTATTTCTTAATGTCGTATTGTATCTACTAATATTCCAAGTGATAAATATATTATTATCATAATAAGAAAGTAGAACCCCATTTTAAATGACCAACGCTTTCAACAGAGAATTTTAGCATGTTTAAATAGAATTACACCAAGGAGGTAGCTAGAAAAATAAAGGTTTCAAATTTAAATTGTTATTCTAAATGGTATCCCAAACTCCAAAAGAGCCATCAGAACTGTATGTAACATAGATGTTTTAGCTAGTATCCATAACTACACCATTAACTTTCCCATAATGCTTCTTATAATATTTTTATTACTTTTATAACTTACTTGTTATAGTAGAGTTTCCAAATTAACTTAATTAGTTATTGACTTTGTATTAATTTAATTGAATTCCAACAAGAATGTATGTAATATTTTGTTAGTTTTACAAAATTTAAATGTCACTAATATAATCAGATGTTTGCAACTATTATTCTAAAATATTTTTTAACTAAAAAATAATTGGATTTGATCCTACTTAAGATATTTAAATTACATTTAATCCATTTGATATAGCAATAATTACTTGATCATTAAGTATTTTAGCTAAAAAAACTTATTATTAATAGCTTATTACTTGATTAAAAACCATTTAAATCATATTAAATGAAAATATAATTATTTCAGTTTAGCTTATTGATATTAATTAAACAATATTAGGTTAAGAGGGTTGAATATTTTTGTCATAGAGGATATTAGTTATTGGAGATGAATGATTAGTGATAAAATAATTCATTTAAGTATCATTATTATTCATTATGATATTAATTTGGGTGTTTTCTTCAAAACTTATTACGAAAAAATCAGAAATTTGATTATTAATGTTAGGAATAGTAAATACTTAACTTATTGTATAATTAAAATATTAATAAACCTTATACAATTAAGCTTTTTCTATATCCCATTTCACTATCATATTATTTTAATCAAAGCTGATTAAGTAATTATTTTATTAAATTTTATAACCAATAATAGGTGATGGATGAACTTATTAGTAAAGTATAAAAAATTCAGATTCATAATTTGAGTTTGTTGAATTAATTAGAGATGAAATCCATTTTTTGTGATTGAAAATAGCAAACTAATTCATATTTAAATAGTTCAAAACTAAAATATTTTAATCTAAATAGTAATAATTAGGATCAATGTATAAATTGTTATTCAAATTTATATTTGCTTTCATTATGCCTTATTCCATATCCCACGCAATGATTGAATTACTGCTTATGCTGACGAGTATATTATTTAAACTATCTTCTTTTAGCAGTGTGTATGAAATTATAGAAGTTTCATGACCATTTAAAGTTCCATCTGCATGAAATCCATAGTCATCATTTATTTAGTAAATATTCAAATAGTTTTCATTTACTGTTAAATTTTGTTTTCCACTAATAATCAAGATATTTTTGTAAATTTAACTATTTGTGTTATAACTAAAATTATTAATTCCATTTACATAGGTTATTTAATCACAATAGTTGATTGTTCTGCAAACTTTTCTATTGATATCTATATCAAAACCTTGTGGGCAACCTGATAAACAAGATTAACTAGGCTCATCAAAATAGCTTCCTTCAGCACATCCAGATTCACATATTCCAGAAATAGTATTTAGTTTATAACCCTATTAGCATTGGAAGCAATTATTAGTTGAATCACAATAAGTACATTTAGGATCGCAAAGTAGAGCTTTTCCTATTGTCAAGATAAATTGAGATAAAACAAAAATTCTTAAGATCATCTCTGCTTAAAATAGTTTAATGACCATATTTCGACTTATTATTTACAAATAATTATTAACTTTAGGAAAGGATTCGTTTTAATGATGAGCTTCTTAATGTCTTAACTATCAAATTTAAAATGTATCAACTTTTTATTTTGAATTTGCTTGATCTTATTACTAATTAAACTCTTTATGCTTCTATAAATTTTTAAAATGAATTAATATTGAATAATTAAGTATGAAAAAGAAGAATTTAGACCTTAATATAGAAGTATAAAGGAAATTTAATATTAGATGAAAACTCGAAAATTTACTATTTAAATTTTTCATTCAAATAAAATAGACTGTTTTAAATATAAAGACTGTATTTATTAGTATTAAAATAAATATTATTAAAAAATTTGTTTATTCAGTATTTAAAATAGTTAGAAAAATTATTTTTTAACAGTTTATTTAAAATTAAAGATTATAAAAATATTTTTTATTTAACCTATAACTCTACATTTCTAACATTTAAATTTAAAAAACTCCAGCGAAGTCATTTAAAATTAATACGTCATCCAAATTATGTTTATTTAAATTTTTGACACTTTTAAATTGATGAGAGAGGCATTTGACATTTAAAAGTTTTTATTACACATCAAAAAAAGTAGAAGCAAATTAGAAGCAATATAATCAGTTTAATTATAGATAATAATGACAAAGATTAGGTAAAGTCATATTTTGCTAATTTGATATTTAAAAAAGATTGTTTATCTCCGAATTATTATTATTCTAAACATTTCAATTAAAACTTTAAAAAAATTTATAGACAACCTAACTTTTCAAAAACTAATATTTCCTAAAATATACTTAATAGCTAATCATTCATTAACAAATAAACTTTAAATTTTTTAACATTTACATACATTTTGTTATAATAATTGTGGATCATTAATTAGAAAATTTTATTTTAAATCAATGGTCTATTAAGAACAAAAGAATAGAATTTGTTTTAAATGATTCTTATATTACTTTAAATAAATAATTCATTAAAATTTTTAACATCTTCTAATAATAAATACTTTAAAAATTTTTAATGAAATATTTAGAAAATAATATTAAAAAACTCCTTTACTTATTAATTGATTAAGTGAATAAGAATAACAAGTTATTAACTTTCAAATTTTATAAATTATATTTAATCAACAAAGTTATTCAAGCGTATATTTATTTAAATCTAAACTAAGAGAGTCTTTACTCTTGTAATAATAAAAATAATTATTATTTGTAAAGAAAAAGCACATATAAACAAAAATTGAATTTAATATGATAAAAGAAAACAATAATCAGGCAAAAAATTAACTTTTAGTGATGATGAATAAATTTAAATATTTGATAATGCTATCACTTATAAGTCATGTGGTATCTTAAATAAATTAGTGTGGATTCAAATGTATTCAATGCGACTTTTTAGGAAATTGCCTCCAATGTGATTAAGGATATATTCTTAATAGTGTAAATGGATTTTGTTAGTCTAATTGTAGTTTAAAAGATGAGTATCTTAACTAAGAATTAGGATAATGTAATCCTATTTGTGGATACGGGTATTATGAACAAAGAGATTTTTATGTATGCTAAAAAAGCTAAAAATGCCCCTCTATCAATGAGTTTGGAAATAATTTAAAATAAATCACTGGTTCTTCTTTAGTAGGTTCTGAACTAGTTGTGTTTTGCAAAACCTTTAATTCTACTAATAGTTAGTACAACTTTTTTTTAAGAGTTTATGACTAAGATCTCAACTTCAAAGGCGAAATGTAATAACTTACAGATGAAGTTAAATCATACTATATAGATCAAGAAAACAAATATTTTATTACAGTTTCTTTACAGGAAATAAATTTCTGGTAAATACCTACATGGTAGATAATCAGAAAAGATTATTTATCCGCATATGTATAAAATACAAAATATGTAAATTATCTTGATAATAACTATTTGATTTTATAAGACTAATCAGAATAACTTTTTACTTTAATAAATATAACTAATGCCTTGCAATAAAATACCATTTTTTAGCAATAATAATTTAACTTACCCACTTAATAAGGTTAAATTAAAATGCAAAAAGGTATTAACTCTGTTTTTTTTACTGTTTTTTCACAACTAGGATTCTTTTCTACATCATTATCTTTTAACAACACAAACCAGTAGATTTATTAGTATTGCAATAATTTTACTGTTTCAAGTTCTCTAACTCCAATAAATGATTCTTATCTAATTTTTGGCGACACCCTCAACAATATAGTCATTTGGTAAAATGGAATTTGCTTATCTTAAAATATTTCTGCTAAATCTCCAATTTTAAACTATTTTGTTTTTTTTGACAATTCAAATGCCTCTTTTCTCTATATTGTAGCCTAAGGAAATACATAGTATTATGAGTTAACTATCTAAAATAATACTTCTTTGCTTTCACTTATAAATACAACAAGTATGAATGGTACATTTTCTATGTAGTTAGCATCTGGCACTTTGTATGTGAGAAATAATTTTTCATATAGCATCTATAAATATTAAAACATGTCTCTTGTTAAAATTTATTAAGGAAATTCTTCAAATCCTGATAATTAAAAATTTGAAAATATTTTAATCTACAATAATTAAGTCTACGAATTTTATATGGACAGTATCTTTATAAATTAACCTGATCAACAAATGGCTCATTCTGAAAACTAAGTAGCTACATGTAAGTAAGTAAAAAAATCTTAAAACATAAATTTTTACTAACCAACAACAGTTGATGCTATTAATTAAGTAATTTTAGACCCTAACTATGATGGATAGCTTGTTGTGGCAGGAAATGATGGTTCAATTAGAGTTTATGAATTAACCAGCTTTGAAGATTTGAGCTACATACATTTGTTTACTTAATATCATCCAACATGTAATTAGTAATCAATAATGCAGAATTGCCTATAAGCTAATAATGTAACTATTTCAGATTTAGGATATTATTATGTAATTTATACTAATTCAAATGATTAATTTGTAACTATTTGGAAAAGAAATTCCTTAAATCTTACATTTATTTCTGATTATAGACTTGATGTAAATTCGCTAAAAATGATTTAAAGTTACTAACTATTACAAAATGCTCTTTTGATTCAGAATAATAATTAATTAAAAGTTATTGATATACAGTAGAATAAAATTCTAGTCAATGAAACATATACGGGGACTTAAACTCTTTTTTATGTTACATTTGATCAGCTATGGGGGTAGTACATTCTCATTTATTTGTATTCGAATTAAATTACAGTGAGATCTTTTACTAATACTACAGCTATTTATACAAAGGCTTATTCATCTCTATTTGGTGCATCTTTATATTACCAATCTTTTTTGAAAGCCCAGTATTTTAGCTAAATCAAAACTCTAGCTTTTATTTTATATGAATATATAGTTGTCTATAATTTCACCATATAGTCAAGTATTTCTTATAAAATGACTTATACTTATCCATTACATAATTTTTGTTATCATCCAGCAAACGGAGATTAAATTTTTTAAGAGTAGACTTACAAAAATTTAGGAATAATTTAGTCATTTTCAATAATTTATTATTATACAATCACTGGGTTTATAACACCTTATTGTGGAGTTACTAATAAGAATATTTTCTATTATTATCATACACCAAATACTAATAAAGCATTAAACACAGTAAATTTATCTTATTATTTATCTTAAATATAATTTATTTTGAATTTCAAAAATTTGAACTTATTTTATTTATGGATATTTATAATTTTTACATTTATTTTTTATTTAAAAAGGTTTTTGTGATGGTAATGCCTAATTTTCAGACTAATCATGTTATCTCCTTCTATAATACAGTTAAATCTATGATAGTTGATGAAGATAAACTTATACTTTATATAGGTTTCACTGATGGATAGATATACGTATGTCACATAATTTTAAATTACTTTATCAATTTAAGCTAATTTAGTAACGTAACTTAGTTTTTCTATTCTAAGCTTAAAGAATACTTTATCGTTTACTAAGGGGTAAATAATAATTATTCTATTTTGTTTTTAATAAATTTTTTTTAATAAAAGTCTTAAGTATTTATAATCGACTCGAAGAAATTTTTGGTTTAGAAAACATTATAACTTCCAAATTAGAACATTTTTAACCTTCAATTCAATGAAAATTTGGAAATAATTATTCTATTCTAAAGTAATACTATCATTTAGTGGAGATTTAACTCAGGCTAACTAGATCAATATCCAATCTAACACAAAACGGATATAACATCTTGTTATATTAATTCAAATTCATCTTTACTAATAAGTATTTCCAAAGATTATTAAATTTATGTTTGGAGTATAGCAAGGGTTTAAAAGTTATAAAATATTTAGTATCATGCTATTGATTCCATAAGTTTTAACAATTAATAAACAAATAGTTCATTTATTTTTAGTGTCACTTAAATGTTACTGCTAGAAGCTGAAAACTATTTAATATCTTCTAATTCTTACAATAAGATTTATATTCATGATCTAACTTCTAATACTTTCTTCAAAATGTAAATCAAAACTTAGGTCATACTTTCAAGTTTTAATTATGACGAAAATTATAAATTTCTATATATTTTCTTAATATAAGACTACTCTTATATAGAAATTTATTCCTTTTAATAATCTATGGAAGTATCAAAAGCATTTTCATATACCAAAACAATATTAGGTTCTAATTATAAAACTAACTTATTTGCTAAATATTAATACTAATGGGCATTTATATATGAATAAAATAGCATAACATAAATTGACAGATAAAGCTTAAAAGTTAATTTTGTAATTAATACAATTAACCCTTTGATTTCTGATTTTTTAATTTCTTTAACCCTAAGGTATATAATATTTTGGAGTAATTGCTATTTAGGAATTTGTAGTCCTAAGGTACCTATTTATTCCTTAGATACAGGATAGTATATTAACGAAGTGTCTTTTGAGTAATAGACAGAATATGGCATGATAATTCAAATTATTTTAGATGAAAATACTAATAGCTTAGTAATATTCAAAGATTAATATCCTAAAATCATAGTTATTTATGATCTTTTTAACTAATTTACTGTTGGTTTATACAGCCATACTACAGATATATTTAGCTTTCCTTTAAATAACTCCTTATTAATAGAAGAAACAGCCACTCTTATAGTATATAGTGGAAATACGATTATGTAAAATTTTTCATTTAATCATATTGATAAAATAATTTAATAAATATATTTCTATTTGATTAATTAAAATATTTTATTAATTTCTCAATCAATTATTTTTTAAAAAATATTAAGCTCCATGTAAATTGAGCATAACCTTGCACCACAATAAGCAATATTATCAGTGCTTCCTAATAGAGTTCAAAAAATATTTTATAACCAAAATAAAGACTTGTTTTTTTTTGATAGCAAAAGTTAGAGCTGGATATTTGACACATCTTAAAACACCATCCAAAATAATTTGATAACTAATTAAGTTAGCTATTAATTTAATATAAAATATTTTTACACAATTGATGGCTCTCTTTTCGTTATTTACAAAGATAAAATAGTTTAAATAAACTCAAATTTTTAAACTTTGCAATAATAATATTAAGAGATTGACAAGGCAATATAATTACCAAATTTAATTTTAACGACAACATATTTAGGAAATATTTTATTGTACAAAACAAATAATTTAACTTAAGTGAGTTAATCAATTTAGTTAGGTACAAGAGTAAAGCAATTAATGATGCTTCTTTAATTTTAAGAAGTAATGATTCTAGCTTATGATAATAATATTTACAGGTTTAATTATATTTCTTACAATTTAATAAAATGGTACTCGCCTACTTAAGATTAAGTTTATAAAATGTATTATGATAATGTGAATAAAATAACTTTTATTACAATGAAAAGTGGAATATACTATATTTTTGATGGTATAAATATTTAGCTTAGTGTTCCACCTAACCCTATCTTAAATTCACTTTAAATAAATTATTATTCAAGCTAAATCTTTTAGATAGCTATTGAACCTCTCACTGGAATATTTGCTGTTTACACAATCCCTGATAATAATCTATCTAAAATAGACTTTTATTAATATAATTTTATAAATAACTAGCAATTATAAAATATCACTTATTTAGATTTTATTCCTTCGTTTTCAAGGTCACCAGGATTAAAGATTTAATTTATTGCGAATCAAATATTCATTTTTTCACCATACTAACTTTTCATTTATAGTTATAATTTAACTCAACAGATTATGATAAGAAGCACTTCTATATTTTCAAGTTTAAAAAAAATTATAACTATAAACTCACTTCAAAATGATACAAGTCTATTTTTTGCATAACAAGAAAATAGTATATCTTTATTATCATATAAAAATAATATTCTGACATAGCTTTATTCTCATAAATGTATAACACCAAATCTAGTAGATTACCAACTCAATTAATTTGATGGTGGATTTTAAGTTAGTATTTTAGTAGTGTGTGATGATAAAGTCATAAATGATAGTTTTTATTTAGAAAATCTCACATAGTCTTTAAGCCAAATATAATAGTGTTACACAGTTTCTGAAACCTAATATTAATATCAAGTATTTAGTTAAAACTTTTTAAAGTTCAATAAATTTATTATTACTTTTTTTAAAATTAGTTTCTTTAAATGCTATAAAATTTAGATAAATCTTTTTCAGAAGAATCTTCAAATCCAGCATAGATTAGAATAGAAGTAGATATTTTTTAAAATTAATGATTTTAATATTTTATTTTTTTATTAAAGTAACTCTAATAAACTGATTTCGGTAGTTATAATACTAGTAGAAGTATCTAATTTGTTTATAGAAACTTATATATAAATTAACAAAGCACAATATCTTTGAAGGAATCATCATTTTTAAATTATCAGTTTTAAGGACTATTAATATAAAACTTTTTACTGGATATGAGAGAGGTAACAGGTAGAATTTTATTTAGCTAATTAATTCAAGAAATTGTTTTTAACAATGTAACATTTTTACTCTCGGAGGCTAATGTGAATATGTCAAATTCAAAGCAATAATTTTATTTTGAAAATTTAGTTAAAGTTACTCTATCAGGATTGAGTCTAAATAATTTTGTTCTTTAAAGAGATGCACCTTTATTTGTTTTTTCTAACATAAATGAAATTTTGATTGATAATATGAATATTGATGCAGTAAACTTAACTTGTTCTGATTGCTCTTTATTTTCATTTTAAAATATTTAATAGATTAAAATTTAAAATTTAGAGATAAAACAAATTACAATAAACACGTTTAATTAGAGTTAATTAATAAATCTAGAGTAAATAAATAATTTTTCAATTTTGAACTCTACTTTTAGAAAAATAATATCAAATTCACCTTTACCAATAGTAAATATCTATGGCTCTAAAAATACAATCCTTCTTAACTTAATTATCTAAAACTGTGAATAAACATCTTTTTTGATATCATAAAACTTTTATTTTATTCAAGAAAGCTAAGTTTTAGTTCAATAAAACGAAATTAGCATTTTTAATGTTTCTGCATTATATATGAATAGCTTGGGTTAAAGTGTTTTTTATCTAAATTAAACTAGCTCAGTGAATATTCAATCTTCTTAATTTTAATTTATACAATGCATAAATTGTAATGGAGGAGCATTATAAATAAATTAAGGATAAAATCACATAATATAAAATTGTGATTTTTAATAAATCCAATCTCAAAATGGTGGTGCTCTCGCTATCTTTGAGTGTCCTACAAGTAATATAACTATTACAAAGTCAATTTTTAAGTAAAATATTGCTAGGATATATGGAGGAGCTATATACTTATCAAATTCTAATGCTTAAATTACAAATACAATTATTTAGTAAAATAATGCATAAATTGGAGGTGGTATAAAATATGCCAATATAAAACCTATTTTAGATTAAAATTTAGCTCTTAGAAATTTAAAGTATAATAAAAACAATATGACTTTAGACAATTTTTATAGATAAGCTTAACAGCAATAAACTGGTAACATTATTTTGGATAATATAGCAAAAATATATGGTAATAATATTGGTTCTTATATTTAGGATGTTATAATCTTCTAACCAGCTTTAATATCACTGAATAATAGAAGTGAATAATTAATTTCTAACTTTTAAGGTATAAATGAACAATTTTTATTGTAGTCATACGAAATAAATAATTTTAGAAGTGGAGATAGTATAGATTTAAAAATTTAACTGCTAGATGAAGAAAATAATCCTATTAAATTTAATCCTAATTTAGTTAATAAAAAAAAGTATGATGACGAAATTATGTCAGAATTGTAAAATATACAAATAAAAATAGAGCCTTAAAACAATAATGAATTAAAGGTCTTTGGTAAGTATACAGCAGACTATTCTTAATTTGAAGAGGCTAGCTCAAGTTTTATAATTAAAGGATTAATAATAGTCTCAAACCCATCAACATCAAATATTATTTAAATTTCTTCTGATTCATTAATTAAAATAGATGCTAAAACTAGATAAATTGACCTAGAGAGTAATTTTCAATATTAACTTTATTTTATTTAATTTTACATATTAATAAAGGCTCAAATAATCTCTTTAGCTTAGTCTTAATAAACACAAGAGATTGTACATATGGAGAAGTCTATTAACCTGTTGATGTTATTTATCAATGCTCAATTTGCTAAGAAGGGAGCTACTTTTTGAGCATACCTAATATTGGTAAAGCTTAATATTAATTTAAACTATTATTAATTTTGTTTTTAAAACTAAAATTTAAAAATATTTAAATTTATTTAGATAATACTACTTGTTTAAAATGTCCCTTAAACTCTTAATCTTGTCATAAAAATGAAATAAAATTGAAAAATGGATATTGGAGGTTAAATAATTTAACAGATAGTATCATCAGCTGCTCAAGAAATCCTGGAAACTGTGTCCCTAACTAAGAAAAAAATTACTGTATTTAAGGCTATTATGGAACATTGTGTGAGTAATGCGATGTTTATGGTATTCTTTGGGATTAACCATATATCTCTGATGGAAATTATAACTGTTATCCCTGCGCAGATTTAATTCATAAGCCTTATTACTCTTACTTATCTCTAAATTTGATCTTAATGCTTTTATTTATTATAGCAAGTATATTTTTATAGCTAAGCCTGACTAAAAGCTTAACAATGAGCTATTATTTAAGAAAAATGCATCTAATTAGTATTGTTAAATCAGCCTTCTATAACTCCTCATCATTAGGATTAAAACTTTTTATTGGTTATTTATAAGTTAGTGGAACTATCTATTCTTAATTAGAGTTTTCTTTTCCATATGGTACTAGGCTACTATCTAATACTATAGGTAATATATTTTGAAAAGATAATAATATTTAAAATCATTTTTTTATATTAAAGGAATGCCTGTAACCAACTTGTTTTATTCTCTAGATTGTATTTTTCATAAGTTTACTCATTTTCCTATTTTATATTTAAGAGTACTATGGTCACTAGTTATACCATTAGGATATCTTATTTCTTTATCATTAATTTTAATTATATATGGGTTATACAAATAAAGATCAATCAAAGTGCTCATGATTAATGGAGCTATCTTTTTATTTTATTTTACATAAAATAGCATAGTATTCTTACTTTTTAATATGATGTCATGTAGATAAATTGATGGATAATACTATATAAGTAGTGATATTAGTTATGAATGCTACACTAAAGATCATTTAAACTTCATGAAATACATAGGAATACCAGGTATTTTAGGATGGGTCTTTTTAATCCCTTTGTATATTATAAAAGTAGTTTATAGAAAAAAATAACAATTAGAACAAATTAGCTTTAGACAAAATTTTGGTTTTATTTATAATGAGTTCAAGCCCTAATTTTACTACTGGGATTTCATCAAAAGTTATAAAAGATTGCTTATAACTTGCATCCTTATATTTTATGTCAATCCTTTAGGTACTTTTAATCTAATAATATTTATCTCAATTTTAATTATTAAAAAAAAGATGATAAGCTCATTTTAGGATTTGTGATCTAACTGATTTACCTATCTCTTTTAACAAAAAACAAGCCATTTTTTTCTATGTAGCTTTACAGAATTGAGTTATTTATAGAAACTATGCTGACTGTACTATTTTTTATAAGTGTTGTGATGAATTAGGATTACTCAAGTAATTCTTTATACAGCTATATTTTTATAGCTTTCAGTGCCTTTGTTGAAATTACTATGATTTTATGGATAATAAAATAATTTTTCAAAGCAAAATTTTATAAAATTTACAATTAATTAAAAGAAAATATTTTACACTATCTTCCAAAATTATAAAAATACATGAAAGTTAGTAAACTTAATGTAAAACACCTTACAATATGGAGAAAAGTAAGAAAATAATTATTGGGATAAAGTATTATTTAATATATTCATTAACAAATGGATAGTAATAGTAGAATTTTTTTCATGAACAGTTCATAAAAAACAGTAGAAAATGTTCAGAATTATGCAAATTTAAGTAGTCCTTCAAAATTAAATCAAGAATAATGTTCATCTAAAATTGATTAATACAAAGAAGCTAATTTCTAAAAGTAATTTCCTAATACAAAATAATTCAAGTTTTTACTGCAATCAGAAAATAGTTTTAATTTAGAAAAAGATTTATCAAAATCCAAATAAGAAAAAAGTCTTTTGACTTTGAATAGCCATTAATAAAAATAGGCTAAATAAATAAAAAAATTCAATTTTAAAATGAGAGAAACTAATAAAATGAATAGAGAAATATATGATTTAGATTTGCAGTAACAATCAGGCATTCGTAACACTTCAAATGGGTTCAAGCTAGAAATGCCTAATACAAATTTAATTTAATTAGATACCTAAATACCTTTGAATTCTGTTGAATCAAGGCTTTTATCAAGGTCACCAAGAGAAAACTCAATTATGAGTAAATTGCTTTCTTAAAATATTTCAAGGTATGAATTAAATGTAAAATAAAATGATGAAAAGTTTGAAGATAATAAAATATTATAATAACCAGAATCTAAAATGAATTTATAATACTAAGTCTGTTAATAGGTTAAGTAAATCAATAATTGTTAGATAAACTAAAAAGAAAAAATTAAATCTATTCAAGTTCCTAAAAATTAGTTTGATGATATAGATGTTTTGGATTGAAATCCTCAATTTTATGTTTTTTTGTTTATCTTTAATTTTTCAAATAATATTTTTTAATTTAAGTTTTCAAAGTTAATTAAATATTTTAACTGTATTTTTTTTATACAAATTCAATTAATATATATCTTTATGATGTAATTATTAATTGAATTTAATTATTAATTAAATAAAATATTTTTTAAAATAAAAATTACATATGAAAATTTTTCAATGGAAAAAATGTTTTGATTGAAATCCAAATAATATTTAAAACAATATTTAATACTTTATTAAAAAAGTGATTATTAATCTAAAATTTTAATTGTTACTGAAAAAAATAATTTTTCCTTACAATTTAGATATAAAATAAAAATTTAACATCAAATTTAAGTAACAACACTATTTCTTGCATTAGATTTAGAAACAAAATTAGGAATTTTCATCGAAGAATTTGATGACAAAATATCTATTTAGTCTGATTCCGATTCTTATTGATTTTCTTTAAGATAATCTACAATACTTTGGGTTTTTAATACTTTATCTTATTAAGCTTTTATTAAATAGAGATATAAAATTTTTTTTTACATCTAATTAATTTTACTTCTTAAAGTTTGATGGATTGTTAAAAGTCTATTGCTGTTAAGTTATTCTTCTGTTTCAGATTGATTTCTATAATAGTTATGATGCATATTACTTTTTTTGAGACTAAATCTTTATGCTCTTTCCGCTTTACCAGGAATTATTGTAGGAGAAACTTTTTATGTTGAAAAAATTGAAAAAAAATTAATAGTTAATGAAATTTTACTTTAGCTTGAAGGTTCTAATAAAACTTCTGAAAATTTAACTTGGTTAGATTTTTTTATAAAAGATGAAGATTTAAGTTAGTAAAACTTAGATTTTTTGTAAACAATCATCCAAAATTTAATTGCTTTTTAAACAACTAAATCAGAGTGTATGTCGGTCTTTGACATTAAAAATCTAACATAAATTGAATTTCTCATTGAAGAAGGTAACTTATTCAGTAAAAATTAAATATATTTTTCAAAGTATACTCTAATTATAAGGAAAATCAAGAATCCAGCATTTACTAATTAGCAAACAACCAGTAGTATATAGTAAATATAAATTTAAATTTAATCCACATCAGTATTAAGAAAATAGTTAAGTATACTTACCATCATCAAAGAAATTGTACTATTTTAATCTACTTATTAGTATCTTTTCATTTAATATGGTTTTACTAATAACAGTAAAATATAGTAGATAGCTAATACACAAAATACAGCTAGGTATTTTGTTTCTTTTATAAAAAAATTAATTAATAAAACTCTATTTAAATGTAATAATTTACTTGGCTCTGGAGAATTGTAGAAATTTAAAACCAAAATTAAAGATAATTTTAAAAAATATTTCATAATTTCCCAATAGTATCCTCTACTATTGTAATCCTGATATATATATCCATATCTTAACCTAACAGTTGCATTATTTAGTTAATTTCTTGATATGTAGAGAACTGTAAAAACAAAAAGCGGGTATATAAAGCTATGAAAAATAAGGCCAGGTCCAATTAAAAATAATATAAACTATATATGTTGTTATGTATAGCACTCATATGTATAATCAGCAATTATGTATTTCTTACCATCGAATTCCTAACAGGAAACTTAGGCTACTAAAGTCTAAACAATATTAGGTTAAGTGTACTAAAACAAAAAGATTAGTGTGCAAATTACATGCGACTTTTTTATATCAAAGTAAAATTTATAAAAATTAGATCAATACATTTTTTAAAATATTGAAATTTAGTTATTTCTTTTTTTTCTTTAAATTAAAAATTTTACTTTTCTGACATTAATATTGTATTTCTTATGAATAAAAATCAAGTAAATTATGAAAAGTGCAATTGCGAATCCAAAAGGGGATAGTATTATCATCAAAGATCTCCAATATAAATGGGGCATTGACTCAGTAGATAATAAGGCAACTTAGCATGCGTTATTAACAACTGCTGAACTAGATGGTGAACCTTTGATTTTATTTACAATAAAAATATATTCAACCTTATAATCTTTAAAATAATCTTTTACCAAATATATCTGGAGCAACTGATATGACTTAAGGTAAATCAAGAGTAAATTATGAAATGAGCTTATATAGCTATAAGAAGTATGTTAAAGCTTTCACAGCCATATTAATCTCATTGTTTTAGCTAGATCGACTAATACATGTTAGCTTTAGGATGCGCATATAAAAAGCTAATACTACCCTTTCAGAAGCTTTTAAGCATTATACTATGTTAAATAAGCAGTATGCAACTATGATTAATGATACCAAAAGGGTTTCACCTATAGCATATCCCAATGACATTTTTGAGCAGTTAGTGCATCCATTTTTGTTATCATACTAAAATTAATCTTACCATACTACCCCATTTTCATCACAAAATTAACAAAGAGGTCCATAATGACCAAATGAACAATAATTTGTCTTTTGATCACCATTGCAACTAGATTTTGTCTAGCATTAATATATGTTATCAGTTAAATTAGTGCTCTTCCAGTATCCAGCCTTTAGCTCCATTTAATTTTTAAAGCAATACTTTGTTTCGTCAGGGCATCTTTAACATGATATACTATTATCTACTTAATATATTAATACAAATTATTAGAAAAATTAATTTTACTTTTTGTTGGTGTTTATAAAGAATAAGTTCCTACATTACACTCTGAGCATTCGTAAATTTAATTTGCTAATTTATAGATTTCTCCAATTTCACATTAACGGAAATTTAGTTAATATTTATCCTAGTAGATAGATTAGGATACTTTTTAAAACAAAAAAAATTAGAAAATAAATTGATAAAATAAAAAAAATTACATTTTTAGATTATATCTTATGAATTTAAAGGTTAGAATAATTAGACACCTTCTGCTTATAGGTATATGAATTAAGAGCTAAGAGGGTTCCCTATTAGCTAAATTCCTATAATTTAAAATCCTTGAATAGAGGAAATATATTAACTAAACTAAGCAGTGTATGATCCTACTACTCTTACTACATTGTTATCTAAAGATAGTAGGGTGAGTTTAATTTAGCTTAATTCATCACATATATCTTAAGGATATTAATTAATTTAACAACTAGTAACATTGTAGTAAACAATATTATTTTCTTCATCATAGATCTAGAATTACAAACCTATAAATCCTCCACTTTAAAGATTATTTATCTAATAGATGTCTTATTAAAGACTCCTTTATTTGGGCTATTCTTCTTGCTTTTTTGTATCCTATTCTAGTAATCTAGAGCTTATTTAATTTATTTAAAATGCTTTTACATATTAAATATAAGAACCCCAGTTTTAGCTGTGAATAACTGCTGCATTATTAACAAATTATACTCCATTAGCTTAAAAGTATTAATGATTAAACTCTCTAGGTCTACCATTTACATATCTTATTGCTCCTCCGATAAGGGCATTATTATCTTCAAATAAATCTTATGAAAGTTTCAAATAAGAATTTGATAAGTAAAGGGCTCCTCCGCTATTTTTAGCACTGTTTTTTAAAAACTACGAATTAACTATTTAAATACCACTACCTTAGCAATCAATAATAGCAATACTACCTCCGTTATAAGCAGAATTATTAGTAAAATTTGTATTTTAAATTAACAAATTGGTCGTTTAGTAAACTTATAATGATGACCCAGTACATGTTAAACAACTAATAGTGTCAAATTAAGAATTTTCTATTTAAAGATTATTTCCTTGGTAAAAAATTGCATTTAAGCTTGAATGAAAGTCTTTTATTTATACTTAAGACATAATAATAATATCATTTTCCTCTACAGTAGTTGATATTCCATCTTAATAATAGTTAACATAAGAAATAACCTGTATATTTACTATTTAATTTAGTTAAATGTCTTAAAGCAGGGAATTTTAATTTTATTTAAAATCAAAAATACTCTCATTATTATTACCCTGAATACCTTATATTGTTAAACTTTGTATTGTCAAATTGGATATTTTGTAAAATTAAAATATGTATTATTAAGATTGGCTTATTTATAAAAATCTTTTAGCCATTTATTAGTAATTTAATTGATTTATACCTAGGTTTTAGATATTTAAATTACTAACTGATTAGAAATTAAATAATGATATTAAATCTTAAATATTTATACCATATATTTATATGTTCTAAAAAGATACGTTTGAGCAATTTTAAATTTCAAAAAGGCTAACTTAACCTCCTAGGTTAATTTATTAAATAGTAATATTTATGAATGAAATTTAAACCAAATTACTCATTTTTATCGTTGTATTTATTTATTGTGTAGAGTCTAATTGTGTAAATGTTATATTTTAAAGGGAAAAATTACTAGTCAAGGAATTAAATTTAGCAACTACTGGTTTCGAAAGAAGAATGAGATTTTAATTTGATAGAGATACTAACTAATTTTGATTTTGAGAGAATAAATTTGCTTCTAGATTCATATTAGAATTAAACTAATTACCAAAGTAATAGACCTATGAATTTAGTTACTTCATTATAGGAGTGTAATATAGGAAACTAGTACCATATATCTAATATAATTGAAATTATAAATAAATTAAAAATATTTCAAAAAATATAATTTACCTATAATCTTATTCCTTAAGATTAATAGTTAAATTGAGAAAAATAGTCTTGCAAACCAGACAGCTAATTTTATACTTAGTAGCCAGCTAAAGGATTGGAAGTCTAAAGCAAGCAGTTTTTGAAATAACTTTATTAAGGGATACCATTAACTATAGGAATACTAACTTAATAATTAACTATGTTTCCACTAACTAATATTAACATATTTATCATATAGAGGTCAAAGCTTTTCTATATAGTTATATTATATATTACTGGATATTATAGTTAGTATTTTACTAGCAAATTATAGACTTAATTTGAAATATTTTAGTATGCTATCGTTAAAAAGCTATATTGGCATGTAAAAACAAGCTCAGGATATTATGGATTTATAATATACTATCTTATAGATTGAATAAATTAGGGGTCTTAAATTTACCAGTAAAAATTAAATGTCTGCCTATCATAATAAGATATTGACCAAGGAATTTAAACTTTTATATAAGATCCAACAATACTTAATTACACAGATAAAATTGAATTAATGTATGGTATGAAATTTACTCTCGTAATATTCATAGTTGGAGTTAAGGGATTTCTCTAAAATGAGTAGACATCAATACATTTATCACTAGCCTGAACGGCATACAAATTGCTATACTGTTCATCTATGAATATATAGCTTAAAGTAAAAGTATAAGATACATTTGTCAGTTAATATGAAGTGAAATTTTGTAAGTTTATTGTGTATGGATATATTTCTATAAATGAAGCAGATGCAAGGAATATCAAATTTAAATTTAAATTATAATACGCGTAGTAGTAGCTTGATGACATTTTAAAAGTTTATGTTTTATTCACATAGTTATATCTAATAAAACTTCCATCTTAAGTTATTATTAATAAATCATTGTACTTTTGTACAAATTAATATTAAACTAGAGAAGAAGGAAGCAAAATTGTATTAATTATTTATAATGATTGATAATCAATTTGCAAAATAGTTTAATTAAATGTAGAAACGAATATCTAATTATTGAGTGTACCTATGATTTGGTTTCCAAATATGTTTAGAGTTGAATTAGTAGGTAAACTCTAGAAACTATCAGTATATTTTAACAGTTAGGTATATGTTAAAACATATAAATATTGATTATAATTTACAATCTATTGATAATTCGAAATTTATCCAACAAGCTTAACCATTTATTTTTAATTAGTGTATTTCCTGACATATCCCTATCCATCTACGAAATAAATATCACCTACTGAGCTTGTAAAGTAATCAATTTATTTTAATAGGTATTAATCTTAAAATTTAAAATTACTCGTAATCTATTCTTAAATTGACCTGATACTTTTAAATTTATAAAAATAGATTTTTAAAAATTGAAAAAAATTTATGGGAAATAATTTAAATTATTTTTAAATATTTTTTAATTTTTACTAAAAAGTTGATGTATCAGCCACACTTAAGGCATTAAATTGGTTATTCATAGCTGTCCCCCAAAATAAGAATATGTTCTCATAAGTATATCCTACATATTACCTTGTAAGGTAGTTAAAAAACACAGTTATATAAGAGCTGAGTTTTCCTATAAATAAAAGATAATTAACATCATCCATTACTATAAGTTTTATTGTTCCTATGTCTAGATCTGTCTGACCGGTAATAGAATACAAATATTTTCCATTAGTAATATCAAAAGCATCAATACTATCAGAATTATCTCTTATGTATGAAAAAATCAAGTTGAGTTTGTCAGAAATTTTATAGTCTCCACAGTTTGTATTACAAGGAATTGTTGATTTGTATGTCTGTGTGTATCTGTCTATGATTGTTAGTAGTCTATTGGAAACAACAACTATCCAATTATTTGATGGTTACAGCTTTTATTATGAGGGTATCGGAGAATTAACTATTATTTCATTTTCTAGATTTAAAGTATAATAATTTCTTATCTATATTCTACTTTAATTATATATTAAATAAAATTTATAGTAATTAGGATCTAAATACATAGTTTATGCATTTTGAATTAAAAATTATGTTGTCACTGTGTAGTTTAGATAATTAAACGTAAATAGTGTTCCCTGTAGTGTTAAGACTAATAATTATTATCTACTTTAGTCAAATAGTGCACTCACTATCCCAATAATAGGAGTTACTTGATTAAATTGGAAGATATTTAAAAATACTTATAGTTATATTGTGTATGAATAAGACCAAACAATAACTTTTAAATCTGTTAAGCTTGTAGCATGGCTGATAACTATATCATTTTAAATATCAAGAAATGCATAATCGACAGAGGCGTTGTGGCCATTCAAAAATTGAGTTGCTGTTTGATTTTTTTCATTAAACTTATACAAATTTTAGGTGCTTTCTTTTGAATAGGTAATCATATTTCCATTAACACTATCTTAAATAACACTAACAGAATTTGTTGTAGGATGCCCATATGATAAAATTGTGTCTGTTTTACTATACAGATCTACTACAATAATCTATTATTAGTTAAATTAAATCATTTTAATAACCTAATTATTAAATTCTAAATAATTAAATTACCTTTGAATAGCTAAAAAGGTATGCTTTTTTTAAGTAAGGATTAAATATTGTATTTTATGTATTACAATAGTCATAAATATACATGTAAGTACTACATGAATACCTACCAATGTAAAAACTACCATCTGAAAATCCTATGTATGTTAGTTGATTATTAGCAACGCTAACACTAGATATTTCCTTTTTAAAAGGAAACACTGAGCATATTCTAAGGTTACTATACATTAAATTTATAACCTTTTTTTTTAAGAAATATGAAAATATTATTAATTTAGAAAAAATATTCATTTCAATAAATTTTTGATTAATGTCATAAATTTTTTATTAAATAAACTAAATGAATCAAAAATAAAAACTTACTTAGTTGTCTAGTTAATTGAATCCAGTATTTTAAAAATATGTAAAGCCTGAGGATGTAACTTAAAATTGAGACTTGTAAATCATTCCAAAATTTTTTCTTGGTAAAGGAGAATTTGGTGGCTTATTAACTGCGTAAGTGCTACCACTTGGTAAATATTAATACATTAAAGTTGATGCAGTAATTATGAGAAAAGAATTTTAGGAGGGAGAATATACCTATGTTACTATGTTAGAGTCTAGAGTAATAGATACTGAAGTAAGAGCCGGAAAGGTTACTATAGTTAAATTTATTGAATAGTAATTAACAATTACTTTTTGAGTTAATTAAAAATATTATAGCTCTTAACATTATTATTAAATTGTAATATTTTTAGAAGCTGTATAATTTGATAAAAACTTTATTCTTAAGAGATATTAAGGAGTCGAATTATTTTATACAGTTAAAGTTTCTATTAAATAATAAGTAGTACTATTTAATCCTATTTATACCTAACTGATATTTTCAGTGTATTTTGTGTAATTACTGTTAACTATTTAAGTTTCACTTGAATTAAAATTGTATATAAATAATTCTTTGTTATTACTCATAAACAAATAATTATTGAAAAATCCGTAATTTATAAGGCTAAGCCATGAACTTGGTAAAGAGTATGTATTTCTTTACTAAATTTAATATCTGCTTATGTTCCATGTAATAAATATGTTATTGCTATAAAGAGATAAAAGTACTCCATTCATTATAACTTATGCATATACTATACCTGTCTAGCATGACTACAAAGAGAGACACCAAGGAGGTAACTAAAAATACAGAGGCTTTTAGTTTAATAAGTTATTTTATATAGTGTCCCATACTCCAAATGAGCCATCTGAGCTATATGATATATACAAATTCTAGCTGGTATCCATTACAACTCCATTTACTTTACCATAATGTTAGCTATACTTAGGAGAATTTTAAATAATTTAAGATTATTTAAAAGCAAGTATAGAATTTCTTTACTAAATTTGACTTTAATATATAGTTAAATATCTTCCAACAATTACGTATGTTATGTTACTAAAAGTATTTAATTGTTAAATATCACCAATTAAGTCATTTGGAGATAGAGCGACAGGTAAAATGTTAAGTAATTATAATTACGAAGTCGAATTTTGTTGTTATTACTACTATTACTAAAATGAGAGAGTATTTAATCCGTTTTAATTTACCATAAATACTTAGTTATTAATTAGCTTTGTAAATAGGGTCTATTAAGTAAAATTAGCTATAGGGATATATGATTGCTGGAGTATATTGAACTTAAAAACAATTATTTCATTTTAACTTATTGAAACTAATTAAACTATGTTTATTTATTGATAGTTTTGAACTTAAATGCTAATATCTAGGTAAATATTAGATATTGCCGTTGTATGGTTAGTATTAAATTACAGAATTTAAGAATCGTTGTAATTACTAATAATGTTAATCTTTTTATTTTCTTAAAAGGAAACAATAAAAAAGTCTAAATTTTAAATGCTTTAAAAGTTTGGGAAAGTAAATACTCCACTGACAGTAAAATTAAATTATTAATAGATTTTATATTCTTAGTTATTATTAATGTTCCATTTAATAACCATGTTATTGTTATCATAACTAATTAGATAATTATTAAATTGGGTTTAGTACCCAATAATAGGAGTTTAATGTACCCTATCAAAAAATGTAAAAAATTATGATGTTGAACCATCATATCCTTCAGAAAATAAAGAGTATATCCATTTTTTGGTAGAAAAAACTGCAAACTAGTTATTATCAAAATAGTTTAATACTAAGATATTTTGGTCTAAGTAAAAAGTATTACTATTAACATATAAACCATCAGTTAAATTTACAATCTATTTTAGTAATCCGTATTGCAAATCCCATGCAATCACCATATTTCGGCTTATACTGATTAATATTTAGCTGTATTCACCATCTAATGTTTTAAATGCTATGATAGGAGTGTCATGTCCTTCCAGAGTTCCTAAAGGATAAAATCCATACTCATCGTTCTAAAGCTAGTAGACTTTTAAGTAGTTCTCGTTTATTGTTTAGTTTTGTGAGCCACTAACTACCAAAAGATTCTGATAAAGCTATGAATTTATATTAAACTTGAAGTCTTTATTATTGCTTATAAATGAAACTTGGTCACAATTGTTAACTGATATACAAGATTAGTTTTATTCACTTTTTTCGAATCCTTGTGGGCAATCTTATAAACATGATTAAGTTGCTTCATAGTAGTAAGTTTGGTTAGAACACGTAGATTAACAAGTTCTTAAATCTGGACTAAGCTGATATCCTGGCGAACACTAGTAGCATGTATTGTAGCTGCTGCAATATGCACATTTAGGATCACATAGTAATGCATATATTATTTGTAAGTAGAACCCACATATTAAGAGCAAGTAAATTAGTAACTAACTCATTAATTAAATGCTTTTAAAAACCTTTAATTTGCTTTCTATTTTATCTTATTAATATTTGTTATTTTAATTAATAAAAGTATGATATCCTCATTCTAGTTATTACTATTTAAAAGCTTCTTATTCATATTATCTAGCTAAAGGAATCAAATGAATGGGTCTTTTTTAATTAAAAAATTTAATTATTAAGTGGTAGGATTAAAAAGTAAATTTTCATTTTCGAATGATCATTTGTCTAAAAAAATCAAATACAATAAATAAAGCAGGATTTATCCTATCAAATTTTACTTGATAATTTGTGATTAAATAACATTTTTAAAACTAAAAATATGGTAATAATTAGTGGGAGCATATAAAGATAATTTCTTTTTTCAAGCAATCTATTTAATTAGAAAACAAAAAATATTAATTCAAGTAGGATTTATCCTATCAGAATTTATTTCATAATTTGGTTCCTCATTCTATTTATTACTTTTTAGCTTCTTATTCAAATTATCAAACTACTTAAGAATTCAAACGAATGGGTCTTTTTTTATTTAAAAAATTAATTAGCAAGTAGTGGGATTATGAATTAAATTTCCATTTTTGAATGATCATTCTTATTAAAAATCAAACAATAAATTAAAGTGGGATTTATCCTATCAATATAACTTAATAATTTGTGATTAGATAACTTTTTTAAAACTAAAAATATGATAATAGTGAGTGATTGCATATAAATAAAATTTATTTTTTCAAGTGATATATTTAATGAGAAACAAGTAATATTAAAACAATTATGATTTATCCTATAAAATTTTATTTCGCAATTTCGTGATTTAATAAATTATTTAAACACTCTATAAAAAAGAGTATGCTTTAAAATAATACATCCAAAAAAATAACAAAAAAAGCTTATTTTATGAGAAAAAACTAAATCCAACATATTGATATTATAGTGATTCATTATAAAAAGGATTTTTGACTTCAATTTTATAACTTAGTAATACGAATTATTAAGATTACCCTTTGATTAATGCTAATCATGATAAATTATTTAGGTATATTAAAATAAGAAATTATATAATTATTATTTCAAAAAACAGACTGATTATAACTATCTTGTTTTATAGTTAAATTATATTTTTTTCTCAAAGCTTATTAAAAATACATAGGAAAGTAAAATAGAATTTTTAAAGCTATCTTATATCAAAATAATAATAAAAAATTTAGTATTATAAATGACTTCTTATTGGTTTAACAGAATATTTTTTAAAAATAAAGGAAAAAACTATTATTGCATCACAAATTTTATTTCATAAATATATGCATAACTGTGTAATTAAATTCCCAAAAAGTGTTATTCAAACTACTGTTCTATTTTTGGTTTTAAATTTTGCTCCAGTAAAATAAATAAATTTTACAGCACTCAATATGCGTAAATTATATTTATAATATATATCATCAATTTCTTAATAAATAACAGAAAAGGAGCAATCGATCTTATCTTTCTTATAGATTAATCATTTTTCCTCTATTGGTAAAAAACATAAATTAAATTAAGCATATTGATATATTTATTTCTGTTGCTTAGCGATGTAATATTTTTTAAAATATAAACATATTTATTTAATATTTTTATTAAAAGCACATTCTTTTTATTATTTTAATTATTTTTTATTCATTTACAATAATTTATTTTAAATATTTTTGTATTTTTAAATAAATCCACTAGACTTAAAAATATCAATTATAAAATTAATTATTTCTAATAATATTTTTTTTTTGATTAGATTTCCTATTTAAAATTAAAATATTTTTTACTTTAGAATACAGTAAAATGTATGTTTAAAAAAAATAGATAATTTATTTATTCTAATTAAAGTAAATAAAATTTTAATTTTCAAAAACAGTATGAAAAAAATACAAAAATGTAAATCTATTTAAATACTAATAAGGGAAAAAATATTTTAAAAAAGATATTATTGTTTTTTTATAAATATAAGCTCAAATTAAAATATCATCTTCTTCCCCTTCTTTATCTTCTTTATATTAAATTGTTTATTATGCTTATCTATCAGTCTTTAATATATCTTCCTATTATGCTATATAAATAAATATTAACTTACTACTTATAGTAATAATATTTTTTTAATTTTACCTGTATTGATAGAACAGGACTCTAATTTAAATAGATTAGGGCTTTTACATTCATTAAAATTTTCTCCATTTTAAACAGAATAAATATATTTATAATCTTTTTTTTTCAATGATTAGCTTAATCTCTACCTCTCTATTTAAGTTTATAAATTTAAATATTTTTAAAGTTAAAAAAATTTACTTTCTAATCTTAAATTCTTAAGATTGCCTTGCTATTATCTAAAAATCTATGGACCTTTTTAATAATAAAATAAAATTATTTTAATTAAATTTTAAAATTATTTTTTACTAGTTTCTGGACTATCATTAAGTTAAGAATTCTTAAGTTATATTTATTTAGCAGTAAATGATTGTATTTATTATGTTTAATAAAGTTTAGATTTCTGATAAACTCCCATCCAAAGTTTAACTGCTTTCTAAGTTAAATTTGCTTAATTGATGTTTATTTTTTTGGCAAAATACTTAAAAATAAAATATTTTTAAATTATTTTCGGTAAAAGTTTCATAATAAACTAAAAGTATTTATAAAAATAGATCTTAAAAATTAGCAAGATTAAATATCCTTCATTGAAATACTGGCAAGATATTAGCATGTAATAGAATATATAAATCTATATGCTGTTGATATTACTATTCAAAAAGTAGTTGAGTATACAAACTAATAAAAGAACTATTGTACTATTTTAATCAATTTTTTAGTATTTTTTTAATTGATAAGGCTAGACTAGTAAAAGCATAATGTAATATAATACAACTACGGAGAAAATAGCTAAATGTTTGGTTTCTATAATTAAAAATAAATTAAAAATTTTTAGTTCAATAAAATAAATTACTAATTTAATTAGGACTAAAAAAGCTTTATATGAAAATAATTGATAGTTTCAGCCCATATTTTACAAATTCCCAATAAAAACCTTTGGTTTTGTAATCTTAGTATAAATATCCATATCTTAATCTAGTTATGGCATTGTTTAATTATTTTCTAGATTTAAATATAATTGACAGTACTAAGGCTGGATATATTAAGCTATGTATCGCTAAACCTGGACCAATAAGAATATATATATATTTAAGATGTTATTCTGTATAACACTCATAAGTATAATCAGCTGCAATATAATATTTTCCATCAAATTCTTAGCAAGATAATTAAGAAATCAATTATTAAACGATATTAGGCTACACAAACTAAAATAAAAAGACAAAAGAGCTAATAATGTGGGACTTTTATTTAAAAAGAGAAAAAAAAATAATACAGATTTGTTTCAAAAATTATCTGAAAGTAAAAGAATAAAATCAATAGTGTATTTTAATTAATCTAATTAATAATATGAAAGCCTTATTAAAAATTTACTTTTTTGATGCTGAAATTATTTTTTTTGTGGATAAATCCAATATAGACTATCATCAATCCTACCATATATATGAAGGGTGAAATAATCATAAATAGTGCTCTTAAATATAAATGTGGCATTTCTTATGTAGCTAAATATGCTAATTCACAAGAATTAGTAAATATAGAGGAGCTAGCAGGAGAACCTAGTTTTTATAATGTTAAAGTCGAATTGTAAGAATAAAATATTTACCAAAAAGGTTTGGTGTAAGTTAAACCAATTAGGGAAGAGCTAGACTATAAGTTGATATAAGTTTGTATAGCTACATAAATGAAGTTAACGCCTTAACAGCCATATTCACTTCATTATTTTGGCTAGATCTACTAATACAAGAGATTTTTAAGATACGTAAATAATATGCTTGAATTACTTTTTCAGAAGCTCTGAGAGAAGAAACTATATTAAAAATACAGTATAATAATAGAATAGCATATATCAGTAAACCTTACCCGATTGCATATAATATTGATCTTTTTGAGCAATTAACACACCCATTTTGATTATCATATTAATACTTATCAATCCACAATGCTCCAAACTCATCACAAAATTAACAAATAGGTCCGTAGTGTCCTTCGGTACAGTAATTATAATCCTAATTACCATTACAATTTGAGAAAGTTTAGCATTTATAAATATTATCTGTTAAATTTTAACTTTTCCAGTAACCTTATTTAAGTGACATTTAATTTCTAAAGCAATAGCTTGCTTCATCTGGGCATCTTATGCATTGTTAATAATCATCTATAATTAATTAATAATTAGGTATGTTTATGATATTAAAATGATAAACTTACTTTTGTTTGGATTTAAAATAGAATATGTTCCTATTGAACATTACTGACATTGCTACAATTTATTTACAAGTCGATAAATTTCACCAATTTTACAGTCACGAAAATTTAATATCAACTTTTATGAAAATATATCTTTTGAAACTATGTAAAAAAAAAATTAAGTAATATTAAATTGAAAGTTATTAATTTACTGATCTATACAATATCATTGGCTTGAAGAGGCTAGTATTCTTAAATTCCTAGTACTTACAAAAAGATTATTTATGAACTTAAAGGATTAGCTATCAGTTGAATACCCTATATATAAAAGCTCTTTTTGGCTGAATTAAATTCATTATATTAAGCAGTATAAGACCCTACAACTCTTACTAAATTATCATCTGTTGAAAGTAAAGTTAATTTTAATTAAGATAGCTCTATACAAATTTCTGAAGGATACACTTAATTATAACAATTTTAAACTTCGTAAGATAAAATATTATTTTCTTCATCAAATAACTAGAGCTATAAGTTAATAAATCCACTGCTTTATAAATTATTTATTTGTAAATCTCCATTTTATTAATTTATTCTGCTCACATACTTAATTGTATTATTAATATCTTTTAAAAATCTTGTTTAAGTTTGATTATATTGTTAAATCGAAACTGATTTTAAATAAGATCCCCAGTTTTAGCTGTGTATTATAGCTTTATTATTTACAAATTTTACATTATTTTCAATAAAATATGGGTTACTAAAATTTACAGGTTTAGCTTCTAAATATCTTATTGCACCGCCAATTAATGCCTTATTGCTTTAAAAAGTAGTATTTTATAAATTTAAATAAGAATTTTTAAGATACAAAGCACCACCACTATTAGATGCTGTATTATTTGTAAGTTTTGAGTTTT
Organism: Tetrahymena malaccensis 436; assembly: GCA_000231845.2. Taxonomy (NCBI): domain Eukaryota; phylum Ciliophora; class Oligohymenophorea; order Hymenostomatida; family Tetrahymenidae; genus Tetrahymena; species Tetrahymena malaccensis. The sequence goes on along the minus strand of AFXY02000798.1, from coordinate 98,362 downwards.
ATATAGAAATATTTTCTGTTAAACAGTTTATCATGGAAATACTTCCTCCATTTTTGCCTTAATTAGAATCAAAAGTACTATTAAATATTAATACATTGCTTGTTTCTTGTAGATATATTGCAGAACCTTAGCATTATAAGCAAAATATCATTGAAAATAAAGAACTAGATATCTGAAGACTAGTTCCTTGAAAGGTTATTGCACTTTGGATAGGATGGGAATATCCTTGTATGATAGAATTACTTATTATTAGAGAGTCATTATTTTCAATAACAGTTGATATTTACTTTTAAAAATAATTTGCATATGTCATTATTTAAATATTATTTAATTAATAGAACTCATTACCATCAATCTTAATTATCTAGTTTTATTTAATATCATAAATACTTTATGAGCTAGTCCCATTTACATTTTAAATATTTCCATTTTAAATTTAAAGAATATCTATCTAATAGAACTAAAAAATATTTTAGAAAAATGAATTCTGTTGGAGTAATCTACTAGAATAGTTCAAGTATGAAAGATAATTTATTGTTAAATTAACTATTGTCAAATTATTAATTGTTTCAAATTTAAAAATCGATACCAAATCTTATATTTAAATCTGATTAAGGCTAATATTACTTAATACAATATTTTAGCAATTTAAAAAATTAAAAAGACTAATATTTCCAAATAGTTTAACGTTTTATATACTAATGTTGATGAATTCAATATTTGTCATATTTTACATTATAATTGTTGTATTAACATAAGAATTCACATCTTCTTATATAAAAGAGATATCCTTAAAACTTATAAAATTTGTCTAAGGGCTGAATTGAGATACTACTTGTTTATTAACAAAAACAATAGTCTGATTAGTTATAATTACTTTATTGTTTAAATTGCGACTAAATAAATCTTCTTCTAAATATAGTTTATTTTAGTTATCTTTTCCAAAATATTAAACATCAGCTTTCAAAATTTACATTATTTAATCATAATATAAAAATTGAGATCCGTATATCTATTTAAAAAAAAATAATTATTTATTATAAATTATAAAATTATTTACCTCTAATTTAATTCCTGTTGATTAATAATTGAATCTTTAGAAATAATTCGACAGTTGAGTAAGTTAATTTTAAACTTAGTACCCTGTTTGCGAATCTTATATTTGTATCAAACAATTAGTGAAATAATATTATTAGGGAATTCCATTAACAATTGGTATATTAAATGTATAACTAATGATGTCTCCACTAACTAAAATTATAAGATTGATCACATATTAATCAATTTTCTTTTATATTTTAGTATCATAAATTTTAGGATAATCCAATTATATTTTTACTAAAAGTTAAAATTATTTATTTTATAGGTTTGAATAAGCTATACAAAATAAATTGTTTTAAGATAAGAAAATAAGCTCAGGATAATTTGGGTCAATCCTATAATGCTTAATAGATTAGATAAAATAGGGATCTTATATTTACCAATAAAAATTATATGTTTATCTGTTATAATATGAAATTGACCATGGAATGGTTACTCTAATATATAAATCTTCTATTTCCAACTTTACTGAATTAATGCTATTGATATAAGGAATATAGTTCACTCTTTAAATGGAAATTTAAGGATTATTTCCATATTTTTAATAAGAATAAATATCAATTATTCTATCATTTGCTTATACTGCATATAAGCTATTAAATAATTCATCTATAAAAATATAACTCAAAGTTGTATTACTTGAATATGCTATTTTGGCTATTTAAAAGTTTGTAAAGTTTAATATTAATTTAGTATATTCATAAATTTCAATAGCTTAATTCAAAGAAGAAACTATAAAAATAAGAGATAAATTTAAATTATAATAACAGTAATAATACCCAGCTGAAATATTTATTAATAGAGTATAATTAGCATAATTATATCTCATAAAATCTCCTCCTGTTGTTATTAATAATAAATCTGTATAATTCTGTACAAATTAGTACTACAATAAAGAAGATTTTAGGGTTATTGTATTAAGTATTTGAAATGTGTCAAAATCTATCTATAAGATAGTGTTATTAAAGGTTGAAATAAAAATTTAATTATTTTATGTTCCTATAATTTAGTCCCCATACACATTTATAGGTGAGTATTAATTTAAAATATTGAATTCTTCTGAATATTTCAGTAATTATGTATAGGTCAGAATATACAAAAAATTATTATAGTAAGAGATTTACCTGTATTGTAAATCTTAACTTATTAATTTTGCCATTTTATCACTTTATCTATATCTTCTTACATTACCAATACCATCTATGTAATAGATATCTCCATTAGAGCTTGTATAAAAATCAATATTCTTTAATTTGTAATTTTCTTAGAATTTAAAAGTGCTAGTAATTTATTCTTCTATTGATCTGAGACTATTTATTTAAATAAATAATAAATCAATTATGAAAAAATCTTAAAAAACATGTTCTCCTCAAAAAAGATGTTGGAAAAAAATAAAATAAGCTGGCTTTATATTTTTATTATTTAAGAAAAAACTACATCTAAAAAAAAAAAGAAATTTAATTAGGAAAATAAATGATGAAACAAATAATAAAGATAAGTGAAAAATTGTATATTTAATTTACTAGTAGCGAAATCCATCAGCAACTTAAAAAGCATTAAATTAATTAATCATAGCTGCACCATAGTACACAGTAGCCCCCTCAAAAGCATAACCAACATATTATTTTGTTAGATAATTAAAGAAAACAGTTATATAGGCACTCAATTTTCCAATAAAAAGTAAATAATTAACATCATCACTAACTATATATTTTATAGCACCAATATCAAGATCCTATTAACCATAAATAGAATATAAATAATTTCCTCTTACATTATCAAATATATCAACACTGTCAGAATAATTTAAGATATAAGAAAAGGTGAGGTCTAGTCTATCTGAAATCAAAAAATTTCCACAATTTGAATTACATAAAATTGTTGATTAATAATTTTAATTATATCTATTAAAAACAGTTATAAGTGTCTTTGATAAAATGATTACCCATCTTTATGATGGTTATAATTTTTAGCTAGTTAAAGGTGAGTTAACTTAAATTTCGTTTTCAAGAGATAATGTTTGATAATTTCTTATCTGAATGTAATATGTATTATATAAAACGTAAAATTTAGGATATAAAGTATCTAAATAAAATTCTAAACCCAAAGGAACAAAAAACTAAGTAGTAACTCCATAAGTAATATAGTTAAAAATAAAAAGAGTACCCTATTTTGTGAGTATAAGTACTTACTGTCTCTTTTAATCATATACAGCGCGGACAACACTAACTATAGGAGTTTATGAGTTGAAACTAATTAAATCTGAAAAGATTTTTAGCTGCAAAGAATAAGAATATTACCATATTATTACTTTCAGATCTGTAAGAGTAGTTGCATGACTAATCAGAATATCATTATCAACATCTAAAAAGACATAATCTACATTAGCATTATGGCCATTTAAAAATGGAGTTGCTACTTAAGTATTCATATTAAATTTATATAAGTTTTTAGTACTTTCTAAGGAATAAGTTATCAAATATCCATTTTTGTTATCTTATATAACTCCTAATTTAGGAGTAGTTGGATGCCCATAAGGAAGTTATTAATCGGTTTTGCTATACATATCAATCACTATAATCTTTATTTAAAATATCGTTAAAATCAAATTGAAAAATAATTAACTTACTTTTGAATAATCAAATGTATATACTTTCTTAATATTTGGGTTATAGACAGTATTCCATGTGTTGCAAGTATCAGCAGAATAAATAAAAGTACTGCAACTATATTAAGCAATTTTGAAATTTCCATTTTTAAATCCAACAAACATTAATTGATCATTTAATATACTTAAACTTGATATTTCTTCCTTAAAAGGGTATATGGAACAAGTTCTTAAATTATTGTAAATGGTATTAATAACCTTTATTATTTAAAATAAATAAATAAATTAATTTTATTTTGATATATTAAAATTAAAAAAATTCAAAAAAAAATAGTTTAAATTTTTAGAATATCCTTAATATTTCAAACAATTATAATTTTAATTAAAATATTTTATTTATAAAAAATATCTGTTGACATATGTTTATTCTATGAAATACGTGCACTCCTTAGGTGTATAAAATTAAATCTAATAACTTTTATATTAAAAAAAAAATTTTACTTAATTATCCATTAAAGGAAAACCTGTATTTTGAAAGTAAGAAAAGCCATTTGATGTAACAGTAAATTGGTTTTTATAAACCATTCCGAAATTTCTTCTGGGTAAAGGTACGTTAGCTGGAGAATTGCTAACATAATTGTTAATAAGTGTTCCGTTTTAAATAAATTAAAACATATAAGCAGATTTAGTTATTATCAAGAATTAATTTTAAACTGGAGAATATACTTGAGTTATAATATTAGTATCAACTAAGATAGAAAATTAAGTTAAAGAAGGAAATTTGACAACTGTCAATTGAGGTGAATAATAATTAACTACAATAATCTGAGTGAGTTAATAATATTCTAGTTCAAGGCATCTCTAAAGTATTGTTATATTAGCAATATTTGTAAAATTAGATAATAATTTTATTCTTAATATTGAATTAGACTATTATTAAGTAGTAATCACTAAGGTTTCAATATAATAAAATGTATTGTTAAAAGACGCCAACTAAACCTAGCTCACATTTTAAAAAAATATATTATAGCTGCTATTAATAATTTATGTTTCACTAGAATTAAAATTATATATTTGAATTTCTTTATTGTTGCTTAAAAAAAATAGATTATTAAATAATCCATAGTTAGAAAGTTATATTTATTAGGTAGGTAGATAATATTAATTCCTTAGAGATATAGAATAGCGACTAATATTCCATGTGATGAATTAATTATTAGAATATAAGCATAAAAGTATACCTTTATTTATTATCAATGATTTTAAAATTGCTGTTTAACATTACTCAAAGGATGAACACCATGGTGGCAACTTGAACATAATAGGTTTTAAATTTATAATGTTATTCTTAATAACATCCCAAATAGCAAAAGAGCCATCAGAGCTATAACTGATATACAAGCTTTAGCTAGAATCTTAAACTACACCATTAACAATACCATAATGCTAATTATAAAGACTTGATTTTTAAAGAACTTGAGATACTTTTTAAGTTGTTTGAATATTTTGCATCTAAGTTTCTACTTTATATAATTACAGCTATGCTCCTATTAATATATAGCTAATATTATTTGTACTATTTAAAACAACTAAATCATTAATATAGTCATTTTATGTAAATGTTGCATTCATAATACTAAGTAATTATGAAAGTTAAGGTTTTTAGGACTAATATATTACATAGCTTAAACCATTAGGAGTAGTAATTATTACTTAGTTATTTACCAATTTCGAGAAGAATACTTGCTATTAAACAATCGTTTTCTACACATAGAGTTATTCATATATTTTAAATTAAAATATTATTATTTCTGCTTAGCTAATTGATATTAAGTTTATAATTCCATTTTATAAATCATTTTAATCTTATATGGTCTCGTCGAAAAAGATATTTTAAATTTTAAATTAATGATTTGTATTGAATTATAAAACTTAAGAGCCATTTATACTATTTATTACCATGTTAATTTTTGTATTATTTTAAAAGGTTACTATGAAAAACTCTTAATTAAGTTAATTTTGATAGTTTGGAAAGGAAATAACTTAGTCAATAGAGTAATTAAAATTTTTGTAAATTTACTTGCTATTAATATCACCAATTTTCCAAATGATTATTATATTACTTCCATCATAGCTTAGAAATAAGTTATTGTGAAGGAGTTAATAATTTATTATGGGTGTAGGATGCACTTAATTATACAGTTAAAAGAATTTAGAAGAAGTTCCTTTAATTGAAGTATAGAGAGAATCTATCCAATTTTTTAAATAAAATACAGCAAACTAAGTTGTATCAAAGTAATTTAAAATAAGAATGTTTTAGTCAAGGTAGAAAGAGTTTGGATTTATAAAAAGATAATTAGTTAATAATATATTAGATTTTAAAAATCCAAATTACAAATCCCAAGCTACTATATTATTTTCACTTATACTAACTAGAATATAACTATTGCTTGACTCTAAAGAAACAAATGAAATGATCTAATCATTTTAGCCATTTAACATTCCAGTTGAATGAAACCCATATTCATCGTTTTAAATTTAGTATAGTTTTAGATATTCTTCATTATATGTCATATTTCGTTTTCCGCTTACAATCAAAATATTTTAATAAAGATAAGCCTTAGTATTATATTTAAAATCATCATTACTTCCTAACAAACTTATATTGGGACAGTAATTAATTGAGTTACATGATTTATGGGTATTGTCTTTTTCAAAACCTTGTGGACAGTCAGATAAGCATTCCGAAGTAAGCTCATAAAAATAAGTTCCTACACTGCAATTTGAGCTACAAGCATTTGTATTTTAATTAAAACTATAATTAACTTAGCACGAATAGCATATTTAAGATATACCACAGTATGCACACTTTAAATCACACAATTACATTTCCACTAATGGAATAAGTAAGTTTACAAAAATGAAAATTTTTGTAATGGCATTCATATTTTTTTAAATAGTAAATAAACTAATTCTACTTTGTTTTTTCACTTATTTATTATTAAAGATAGATTTTTTATTTCTTTCTTATTTATTTGAATTTAATCAAAAAAATTTTGATTTAATAAACATATAAACTAATATATTTACCTTATGATTGATGCATATATTACCTCATTCACTTTATTTAAAAATGTATAAATTCAAGCGTTATAGATAAATGAATAGTACTATTACATTAATTAAAAAGTTAAAATTAGCATTACATAAAAAAAATATTTTAGCAATAGAAAAACATGAATTTATTACAAAATGATATATGTTGCATTAAATTCTTTTTGAGAACCTATATCCTTCTAATATAATTTTCACTTGATTGAACAATAATTTCAAAAAGCAATATAAAAAAGTGAGCCAACCTATTTATTCTAGAAATATAGTTATTTTTATTTTATAACTGACTTGTTTTTACATAAAGAGTCATAAAAATAGTAATAAGATTTTATTAATATTTTTGAATGTAAAAATTATAGCATTTACTTACTATACTTTTTTTCAAATAAAAATGATTCTATTAAATTCATAATAAATTTAAAATATATTTATTGATAGTTAGATTTTATATTTGATGCTTTTTTAATATGGTTCTTTGAAAAAATACTATTTAAATAAGTTTGAGTTTGCATAAATTTGAATAAAATGCTTTCAATCATATTTTTATAAATGGTAATTAACATATTTTATTACAGTTTAAAATTATACAATCATCCCAATTCAAAGAAAGAAACTAAACATACTTTGCTTTTGTTCTTATCAAATAGTAAATTTAAATTTCTTATTTTCTTTTCTTATTTATATAATTAAATACTGGTTGATTTGTATTATTATCTTTTTCTTATTATTTAAAAAATGATTAACTGACTTTATTTCAAAGGATAAATTCAAGCTTGATTGATAAATGGATAATAGTTACATTAAATTAATCAAGAAGTTAAAATAAATATTGCTTAAAAAAACATTTTTATATTTAAAAAATTTTAATAATAAAAATTTTTAAATATTTAGTGTAAGAAAAATTTGAATTCATTAAAAAATCAGGAATGTTACATTAAATTTTATATGGGAACCAATAGTTTTCTAAAATACAATTTCAGCTAATTTAACAATAAATTTAAATAATAATAGGAAAAAGTGAGCCAGCCTATTTTATGTTTGAAATTTGAAATCTAGCTATTTATGTTTTAAGACTTACTTATTTTTACAAAGAGAGTCATAAAAAATAATAATAAGACTTAATAAATTTGAATATGAAAGTTAGAGATTTTAATGGCTAAACTTTTATTCAAAAGAAAATGATTCTATTCTAATTATAAAAAATTTTAATATATTTATTGAGAGTCAGATTTTGTATTTTAATGCTTTTTTTGAAATGAGTTTTAGAAAAAATATTATTTAAATAACTTTGAGTTTCCACAAATTCAAATTGTATTTTTAAATCGTATTTTGATAAGTGGTAATTAATTTGATAAAACATTAGAATTGTGACATCATCCCAACACAAAGTCGTGATTGAATAACAGTCTAATCTAATCTTAATATAAAACCCTTATGATAACTAAATCAAAGTGTTTTTTTAAAAATTCAGCCTCTTGTGAAAGTCAACATAATTTTTGATTTAATTAAAAATCTAACATCTAATAACAATTTCAAATCTAACTACTTACTAACATAAGCTGATTGTTTAACAAAAGAATATTAACAATAATGATGAAATATTAATAGCTTTTAATTGCTTTTCAAATTATCTATTTTGCTACTTCTTAGTAGCTTAAGTGCAGTTATATGTGTTCTTAATGTGACTTTTTAGGTAATTGCTAAGAGTGTATAAAAGGGTTTGATTTAAATCTAGACTATGGTATCTGTTAATCTAATTGTGCCTAAAAAAATTATTACCTAAATTTAGAAAAGTAATAATGTTAACCTATATGTGATTATGGATACTAAGAATCAAACGATTACTTTGTTTGTTTAAAAAACTAGAAATGCTCTGTTGTATAAGAATATGGAATAAATTAAAGACAAATTTTAGATTCTACTTTAGTTGGATCTGATTTTATTGTTTTATCTTAATCCTTTAATTCTACTTCTAGCATATACTCTTATTTTTTAAGAATATATGATGAAAATCTAAATTTTAAAGGAGAAGTTTAATAATTAAGTGATGCTATTAAAAAATATTATTTTGATGAATAAAACAATATTTTTATTACATGCTCATTAACTTAGCTCATTTTTTGGTAGGTATCAACATGGAAAATTAAAAGAATTGATTTATTAGCAAATTATGTTTCAACAGTAAAATATGTAATCTTTCTAAATCAAAACTATCTTATTTTATAGGATTAATCAGAAAAAATATTCACTTGTTTTGATATTAGGAATGCTTAATTTAATTAAAACATTTTTTAGTTTAGTACTTAAATTTAACCATTATAACAGGGCTAGTTAAATATCTATAAAGGCGTTAATGATTTCTTTTATACCTCATTTTAGTAATTTGGGTTTTTCTAATGGAATTTAATATTCAATAATTAAATATAATAACCATCTCAATACTGTAATAGTACTACTATTGCAGGAGGACTTGCGCCTATTGATGATGATTATATTATATTTGGAATTTAAACAAATAGTACTATTGGTGTTTGGAGAAGAAATTAATAATTATTGTAATAACTAAATATTTCTACTATTTAACCTATCACTTCTTTTATTATAATTCCTAGTGTAGTATCAACCAACTCTATAAATTTAGTAGCAGTAAGCTAAAGTCAATTTATAATACTATAATCTTAAAGCCTATCTAGTGATTTTCAACCATAAAATAGTACATAAATGAATATGCCTTTTTAAATTAGCTACAAGTAAAACTTTTTATACGTAACAACAAACTAAACATTTGTCTTATTTTCTTTCTTAAATTAGAAATTTACATAAATTTTTTCTGGGAACCTATAAAATCCAGATAGCTAATAATTTTAAACAATGTATTATTTTAATAACTAGATATATGAATTTTATTTGAATAGTATGTTCATAAGCTAGCTAGTTTAACAATAATAATAGCAACCTTTTATACAATATCAATTAAGCAAAAAAGCAGAAAATATTAATTTCTATCAAACAACAACTGTAGATACCATAAATTCAATGACTTTAGATTTAAATTATGACGGATAATTAATTGTTGCTGGAAATGATGGATCAATAAGAGTTTACGAATTAGTAAATAATGATGATTTAAGCTATGTTTAACTGTTTGTTTAATACCATCCTTCATGCAACTAAATTCTAGTAAATTAGATATGCTTATCAGCTAATAATATAAATGTTTCTGATTTAGGTTATTACTATGTAATTTATAAAAGTGCAACTTCTTAATTTATAACCATATGGTAACGAAATTCATACTCATTAACTTTTATATCTGACTACACTCTAGATATTTCTGTCACTAATTTAATTTTAAATTGTCTACTTTAACAAAATTATCTTTTGATTTAAAATTCTAATCAATTAAAAATATACGATTTTTAAAAGTAAGTACTTCTAGTAAATGAAACTTATACTTCAACATAAAAACTTTATTATGTGACTTTTGATAACCTTTGGGGTACAAATATGATAATTTATCTCTTTACAGACAGCTTATCTATTAGATCGATGACAAATAAAACAGCAGTTTTTACAAATAATTATATAAATATCTATGGATCATCATTTTATAATCAATCTTTTCTGAAAGCATAGTACTATCCTTCTACAAAGGTTTTAGCTTTTAATCTTTATTATAATATAGTAGTTTACAATTTTACAAACTTCTCTAATTTGATGAATTCATATACTAATGCATTTATTCATTAGTTACATAGTTTTTGCTATCATCCTGCTAATAATGCTTCTATATATCAAGAATAATTCTTTAAAAATATTGGAGTTATTTAAGGTAATAATGTCTCATATAAGCAGGTTATTACAGGTTTTATCACTCCATACTGCGGTTAAACTAATTTAAATATTTTCTACTACTTTGTAACTCCCAACGTCAATACCGTCCAAAACACAGTAAATGATTTATATAATTTTTTTAAAATTAATACTATTATTTAAATAGGTATATGTGATGGTGATGCCTGATTTTCAAACTATTCATGTGATATCATTTTAGTAAAAAATCACTTTTTTATAAGTTGATGAGGCAAAGCTTATTTTATACGTTTCATTTTCTAATGGGGATATATTTGCAACTAAAATAATCTTAAATTTTACAATTAACCTTTAGAATTACAACAACATATCATAATTTTATTACTCTAAAAAGAAAAATTATTTTCTAATATATTAATAAGTAAATTATTTAATTAAAAATTAATTTATTAATAAATTATTTATAATTTAGTTTAATATAATGGTGGTTGACTCTTTAACATTTAGACTAATAAAATAATTTTCAACTCCTAATCAGTCTCCATATTCCTTACAATTTAATGAAGATTTAGATATTTTAATATTATACTAGAGCAATGTTATCTAATAATGGTAAATTAATTCTGGTTAACTATATTAATATACAATTCTACATAAAACTAATATTACTAATTGCTATATTGATGGTAGGAGTTAAATTTTAGTAAGCTAATCTGCAGATTAGTAAATATTTGTTTGGGATATAATCAATATCAAAAATCTGTTTTAAATTTAATATCATTCAGATGACTAATAGTTATTTATTAATAATTAACAATCTACCTAAACTTTTGCGATCAATTAAATTTTATTGTTAGAAGATAATCACTATCTAATTTCTTATAATTCTTTAAATAAAATTTATATACATGATTTAATAAAAAATACTTACTATTTGATGTAAGTCTAAAATAATATAATAATCTCAGGGATAAATTATGATTCTAAGTTTAAATACCTTTACATTTTTTTCATTTCAGATGTAGCATATGCAGATATATATTCATTCCAATCTTCGTAAGACATAGAAAAAGTTATTTCATTTAAAATGAGAATAATAGGATCTCAAGACAAAGTTACATTGAAAGCTTAATTCCTTTATGATTGGACATTTATTTTTGAATAAAGATAAATAACATAAATAGATAGACAATAATTAATAACATAATATATTATAAACACATTTAACCCTGAAGTTTAAGATCTTCTTGTATCATATAATTTAAGGTTATTGATTTTTTGGAGTGATTGTTCTGTAGGTTTTTGTAGTCCAAAAGTTCCAATATATTCATTAGATACAGGATAATATATATCAGAAGTACCATACGATCAGTAAACTTAAAATGGAATGATAGTAAGATTGATGATAGATGAAAATACAAATAATATAATTATTTTCAAAGATAAAGTACCAAAAATCATAGTAATATTTGATCTATTCTATCTCAAAATTGTTGGTTTATTTAGCCATATTGTAGATGTATATAATTATCCTTTAAATAATTATATTTTAATAGAGGAAACAGCAAACTTGGTCATTTACAGTGGAACATCTCTAGTGTAAAAAAAATTAATTTAATTTTTATATATATTTAATTAATCTTTACTTAAAATTTAATTTTCTAAGAACAAATAATAAATTATTTATGAAATAAAATTTAATAGTTTTATCTTTTAAAAAACTTTTCTAAATTTTTCAATTATATTTATGAGTTTTATTTTTATAAAGATCCATGTAAATAGAACATTTGCTTTCTCCATAAAGTAGAACAAAATCTATTCTTCCAAATAGAGTTAAAAAATATTAGTATTTTGAAAACGGATAGCTGTATTTCTTTGACAGTAAAAGCTAAAGTTGGTTATTTAATACTTAAAATAATAATTTACTGAATATTATCAATACAAATTCTTAAAAGTATTCATTAAACATAAAATACTTTTTTTTTGCTAACCAATATATTTATGTAGTATACATAAATCAAATAGTAAAAGTAAATCTAAGTTATTAATTAGTATCTATTTAGCATATTGAAGTAGACAAAGCCTTAATGTTAGATTCATCTATTCTTATTTCAGATTATTCAGGAAATATAAATTAATTCGACTTAAAGTCTTTAAATTAATCTGGATTAACTATTTAAATCAAATAAAGAGTTTACCAAATAATTTTGATATAAAGCCTTAACCTAGTTTTATTATCGACCTATAAAAATAGCATTTTTATTTTAAATTACACATAATCTACTCTAATATAATGGTTTAATCCTACTTCTGATTAAATTTATAAAATGTACTTCGATTCATAAAGTAATATTCTTTTTATTACTATGCTTAGTGGATAGTGCTTTGTATTTGATAAAACAGCACTATAAAAAAGTAATTAATTAAATGTAACTTAAAATTCAATACAACTCCCTTAATCTTATAACTAAATTTTTTAAATTTCTATTGAGCCATCTTAAGGAATAGTTTTATCATTAATTATACCTGCAAATAATATCCCTTAAATAAATTGCTACTCTTATAAATTTAGCGATGGGTCTAGGCTTTAATTGTCAGGGCTAAACTATAATGGTTACATTCCTTTGTTTTCGAGATCTGTAGATGTGAAAATATAATTCATTCAAAATTAAATTTATATTTTCTCTTCTTATTAACTTATGATTTATAATTACGATTTAAGTTTAACAAATATGTTTAGGTCAACTTTATAGTTTACAAAGATAAAAAAAATAATATTAATTCCTTCTCCTCAGAATAATATCACTTTATTTTTTGCTGAATAAGAAAATATGATTTCATTTTACTCTTATCAAAACAATTTAATTTAATTATATACTCACTCATGTATAACACCTTCTCTGATTGATTATATATTTTTGCAAATAACTTATGGATTTTAAGTTAATATTTTGGTACTCTGTGATGATAGAGTAATTAGCGATGAAATATACTTATAGGATCTAATGACTCCTTTAAGCCAAATTTAAAGTTGCTATAGTTAATCAAATACAACCTTTTATTATCAAGTAATTTATTTATATTTACAAAAAATGTTATATAATTTATAATAAATAGTTTTTATAGACCCTCTAGAAATTGGAATAAACTTTTAATTAAGAAAATGCTAGTCCTAAATAAGTTCGCATAGAAGTAAATCTATTTATTGAAAATAAATTAACTTAGTAATTTTAAAAATTTTAAAGTAATTATAGCAAACTGATTTTGGACCTTATTAATCTAGTAAACTTATTACTTATTCTTAAAGAAGCATAGACACCTAAAACTTGTAGGATATGATAATAACAGAAAATACCTTTTTGGATTACTAATTTTAAGATCTAAAAATATAAAACTTTTCTTTTGATATGAGTTAAACACAATCAAGCATTTAATTCAGCAAATCTATATAGAAAATAGTTTTAAATAATATTTAGATAGATTTCTCAAAATTGAATCAATAAAATCCATCATCCTAATTCTATTTTAGTGACTTAACATTAGTAATTTTAAGCAATATAACTATAAATAATTTTAATTTAGAAAGAGATGTACCTTTACTATACTTTACTAATGTTTAACAAATAATAATTGATAATCTTTTAATAAATCAATTAAATTTAACTTGTAGTAGTGATTCAACCTTAATTTATTTTTAAAATGTTTCAGATATTTAAATTTTTAACTTATAAATGAAAAAATTGGATTTATACACCTAAAGTAACAAATAAGTTATTTATTTGGAATTTGTAAATAAATTCTAGATTATAGGAGCTTATCTTGAATATCTTAACTCATCGTAACAATAACCATTCATAATGATCTATGGAGTAAAGAATTTAACTTTATTGAATATTAAGTTTTAATACTTCAATCAACTTTCATTTTTAGTTTCAAATAATTATTACTTACTTGGTGATACCAAAGTTTTAGTTGAATAAAATACTGCTAGTCTCTTTAATTTTTCATCAAATTATAGTATTTAAATATATGAAAGTTTAATTTTATTTAATTAAACTGATTATATTAGTATAGTTAATAGTTAATTTTAATATATTAAATGCTAACAATGTCTTGGTGGGGTATTTTAGATTATTTAAGGAGTGAGCCATAAAATTTCTGATACAACTTTTCTTTAAGTTTCTTCTAAAATAGGAGGAGCTCTAGCGGTATTAGAGTGTCCAATTTGCAATATAACTATTTAAAATTGTAAATTCTAATATAACTCAGCTTAAATTTATGGAGGAGCTATCTATTTGTAAAACTCAAATGTATTAATTAATCGGAGTTTGATTTAGAATAATGAAGCTATGATTGGTGGGGGAATTAAATATACTGAAATCAAACCTATAATATATGAAAATAGAAATTCTAGGTCACTTTAATAGGGTGATTTACATAACTAGCTTAGCGGTTTAAGTACCTATTAAGATTTCGATCTTAGAAATCTTTAGCAAGAAACTTAATTAATATTTAATAACACAGCTTAAATATATGGCAAAAATATTGGTTCATATCTTTAAAGTATTAGAATTGTTGATCCTAGATTATAAAATTTAGATATTTAAAATCTTTAATATAATTATGGCCAGTAAGATGTTTCTGATTAATTTGTACTTGAATCCTATTAATTAAATAACTTTAGAAGTGGTGGAAGTATTAATTTCTAGCTATAAATTTTAGATGAAGAAGGTAATCCAATAAATTTTAGACCAAATTTTATAAAAGAAAGCAAGTATGATAAACTCATTTTAAACGAATTATTAGCATTAAGCATTAAAATAAGCCCTTTAGATAATACTAAATCTAAAGTTTTTGGATAGTACACAGCTAATTACGAATAATTTAATATAGATACTTAAAGTTTTGAAATTTAAAATATGCAGATTGTTTTAAATCCATCCTCTTCTAGCATAATTAAAATAACTTCAGATTCTCTAATAAAAATTGATTAAGTCAATAGAAACATCGACATACAAAGTAATATTTATTAATTCTGAATAACTTATAAAATTAAAATAAAAAATAGATACAAATAAATTATACAGTTTACTACAAGTAAACACAAGAAAATGTATTTCAGGAGAAGTTTATATAATTGTAGACTAAGTATACTAATGCTATGAATGCTAATTAGGGACATATTTTTTAAATGAGCCTACGCAAAGTAATATTGCTTAAATTTATCTTAAATCTATTGTTTTTTATAAAAATTATTAAAACTATTTAATTTATGTTTAAAAATTAAAAAAATAAGATGATACTTCCTGCTTAAAGTGTCCACAAAATGCATAATAATGCAAATTAAATGAGATACAACTAAAGTAAGGATTTTGGAGGATAAATAAACTATCTGATAGACTCATATTATGTTCAAGAAATCCAAGCAACTGTTTTCCTAATGAAGCTAAGAACTATTGCATTAAAGGAAATTATGGACCGCTATGCGAATAGTGTGATGTATATGGAAATATTTGGGATGAATAATATATAACAGATGGAAACTACAACTGCTATCCTTGCTCTGAGTTATAGCATAGGCCCTACTATTCCCTTTTAACCCTAAACTTGTCTCTTATGATATTATTTATAATAATAAGTGTATCTTTATAGCTTCATTTTAGTAGGTGTATAGCAGCGAGCTATTATCTTAGAAAAATGTAATTAATTAGTATTAGTAAATCTGCTTTTTGGAACCAATCCTCATTTGGATTAAAATCTCTAGTAAGTTTTTTACAAATGACTGGACTAGTTTATGCATAATTGGAATTTTCATTTCCTTTCGGAACCAGAATATTATCTAGTACTGTTGGTAATAAAATAATTTAATAATTTTGTCTACATATTAACTATTATTAATGTAATTAGGAATGCCTTCAACAAATTTATTTTATTCGATGGACTGCATTTTCGGAAAATTCAAAGAAATGCAAATTGTTTATTTGAGAGCTCTATGGTCTTTACTTATACCAATCCTATATCTCATTTTTATTTAAGTTATTTTAATTTTATATGGATTAATTAAGCGTAGGTCTGCTAAGATTTTACTAATTAATGGAGCTACATTCTTATTTTTTTTTACTTAGAATAGTATCGTTTTTCTTTTATTGAAGATGATGTCATGTAGATAAATAGATGGAATTTTATATATAAATAGTGATATAACATATGAATGTTTTACTCAAAATCATTTAAAGTTTATGAAGTATATTGGAATTCCAGGTTTAGTAGGATGGGTTCTGATTATTCCATTAATTATTTTTTATAAAATATACAAAAAAAAGAAAGATCTAGAATAAGTAAGTTTTAGAGAAAAATATGGGCATATTTATAATGAATATAAATAAAAATATTATTATTGGGATTTTATAAAAAACTATAAAAAGCTTCTCATAACTACAGTTTTAACTCTTTATGTAAATCCTTTAGGTAAAATTTAATTTATTTTTCTAATTGAATAATTAATATAAAAATATAAATTAATTAGAT
Organism: Tetrahymena malaccensis 436; assembly: GCA_000231845.2. Classification (NCBI taxonomy): domain Eukaryota; phylum Ciliophora; class Oligohymenophorea; order Hymenostomatida; family Tetrahymenidae; genus Tetrahymena; species Tetrahymena malaccensis. The sequence goes on along the minus strand of AFXY02000798.1, from coordinate 81,198 downwards.
AATAAACTTATCTTTGGCCTTTTAATTTAGTTGGCATATATTTAAATCCTTTTGAGAATTAAACCTCATTATAACATTTAGTTTTATAATATTGAATTGTTTATAGAATTGAGTTTAGCTGGTTTGCTATTCACTAGTATACTGATAAATCAATCTTCAACACCAGAAAATTCTTATTCTCTTTTCTTATTAGTATCAATAAGCTCTTTTGTTGAATCTTTGATGACAATATGGATTTTAAAAGAAGTTTTTAAAATTATTTCATTTTCAAATTATAATAAAATAAGGTAAAAGATCATTTGCCTTTTTTCCTTAATAAATTTTAAAAGATGTAAAATTATTGCAGTTTCTAGCTCAGTTAAACATCTATTATTGTGGAAAAAAGCTAGAAAATAGCTTCTTGGAGATAATATTTTCGAATACCTTAATAAAATAGGCTTATAGAAAGAAGAAAATAAAATTTTTGCCTAACCTTAAAGTTTATTTAATTCATAAAGCACTTAAAATATACTTAGATTGTAATCCCCATAATTAAAAAATATAGAAAAAAAGCTATCTTCATATCAATAATAACATTTTGAAAAATAATTTCCAAGTTAGTAATTAATAAAATCTACTTTTAAAATAGAAAATAGTTTAAAATCACAATTAAGTTTATCAAAAGCTAAATAAGAATAATAAGATAGCTTATTCATTTCTTAATAAAACAATTAATAAATATCTTAAAACAAACTTTAAAAAAATCAAAACATATTATAAAAATTTAAATAAAATGAAAAAGAAAAAATTTAATTTAAACTATTTAGACACTAAAATTGTATGTATGATTCTCAATCAATTAAAAGTAGTCTACAAAATCTTATTTCTCCTAGAAAAGATGAAAAATAAAATTTTTTATCTTAAGAAAAAAGTGTTTAATCCTAAAATACCCAAAAAATATTAGAACAATCTGAATTTATTGAAGATTCAAAGACCATTTAGAATGATAATGAATAATATCCTTCAGAAATTAATACTAAAAATTCTTAAAAGGATAAAAAATCTGAAGAATGCCTTGAAAAATAAAATAACATAAATTAGAATTTAAACGAATTTTTATAAAATAGTAATATTATATAAATATAGTGTCACATACCAATTACTCTTGAAGATGATAATAATACAGAATTTATGAATTAAGAAGAATTAAATTAAAGATCGCTAAGCATTAATCAAAATTAAAATTCCATACATAATTCATAATAAATAAGGGATTAAGAAGAAAATTTATAATAAATTGAAATTAATGAAAGAGAAAGAATAAAATTAACTAGGGTACCTGCTAATAATTATAATGATGAAGTAAATTCTATTGAAAATTGATAAAAAAGACATATTTATTTATAATTATTAATTATTATTTGTATTTTAAATTATCTATATATGTTTGTTATCTATTCTAGTTATTTTATGCAATCTATTTAAATTATATGATTTATTAATTTTCTGATGAATTACATTAATTTAAATTTCCCATTCATATTCAATTATTTTTGGAAATATAAAAATATTGTTTCTTATAATACATTCAAATAACTTTATTTGATATAAACACTTTTTTAAAAACAATATTAATTTTTACCCTTACCCCTTTAAATTCTACATCGTAAAGATTAGAATTATTAAGTTACAGCAAGCATTTACTTAATTCAAATATACAATTTAGAATGATTAGATTTTAGGTATTACTACAGTTATAATAATAACTATATTTTTTTAAAATTAAAATGTATTTATTTATGGGTAATTTATTGCTGTTAATAATTTTTAAAGCTTCTTTACATTTTTAAAATTTCAAAAAACTTGAAGAGTGAAGTTGATAATGATACTTAAATAAAAAATAAGTGCGATATTTTTCTTAATTTTTATTTTAAAGCCAGTAAATTCTTTTTTTAATAAAATTTACTTCTTATTTTCTTTTCAGCTAATAGAAATCTCTTTTGATTTTTCTTAGTTAATAAACGTTTAGAATGCTAGAACTTTATGATTTTTATTCTCTTCATGATTATTTTTATTATAGAAAAATGAAATAGATCTAATACAGATTTAACAGTACATTTCTATGTTTACAGATATAGAAAAGTAAAAAATATTTTAAAATAATGTATTATACCATAAGATTTACAAATAAATTATAACAATACTAATTATACTTAGCAAAAGCAGATTTTAATACATTAAGTTATAAATTTAATAATATCTACAAAGAATAATTAAAAAATATATTATTTATTGAGATAGTTCTAAATTAAATATATACCTTTTTATCATTATTCATCTTTTATTGATGCCCTTTTTTGCTTTATTGTTATAACCCCCATTTCTGCGAATGTTACATCATTAATTATTAATGAATTAACAAAAATAAAAACTCTTTCTTAAATATGATTGGTTATTTAAAAGAACAAAAAAAACTTAATTATACTACATAAGGGTTTTAAGGAAACTAATATTTTGATTGCCTATTAAATTAAATAAATTGCTTAAAATGATTGATAACTTTTCTTTTGACCAAACTTTGAAAATTAAAAGTAATTTATCTAGGAATAATTCTTAATAATTCATGTGTGTATAATAAAAAAAATCAATCACCTATTTCCTTCCTCCTTATCATAATTACTTATTTTCATATTCATTTATTTACTGTTTTTCTAATGGTAAGTTTTTAAAAATTTTTAATTTCTTTTCTAGTAATACAATTCAATCAAATAAAAAGGAGGCAAAAACCAAGCTAAATAAAAATAATAATTATAATTACTAATCTTACTATTACTATCTAATAATTGATATGAATATCGGTATAGCTTTATATCTCTTTATATTTACATATAAAGTGTTTGCTTAGCAAGTTTAATGTGGATTTATGTGCTCTTAATGTGATCTACTTGGAAATTGTCTGTAGTGCCAATAAGGATTTCTACTTAGTGAATAGACTGGTCTTTGCTAGTCGTAGTGCTCTTTGAATAGCTACTATTTAGACCTAAATACTTAAAAATGTTAACCATTATGTAGTTACGGTTAATATGAATCTGATGATTACTTTGTTTGCTTTTAAAGCTAAAAATGCCCTGCTATCAAAGAAGTAGGAAACAAGTAAAAATAAATTATCTCAGCAACTAATATTGCATAATAATTTATTGTATTTTGTATGACAAACAACACTGTTTCTAATATCTAGTCATATTTTCTAAGAATTTATGATTCTAACCTTTAGTTTTAAGGTGAGGTTTAGTAATTAAGTGACTATGTTTAGAAATATTTTTTTGATGGAGCAAATAATATATTTATTACAGCTTCATAAACACAACTTAACTTTTGGGATGTTTAAAGCTGGAAAATACTTAGGACTGATTTATTTTCAAACTATGTTTAAAGTACTAAATATGTAGTCTATCTTGATAAAGATTATCTTATCTTGTAAGATTAATCTGAAAAGCTCTTTACTATCTTCTCAATTACAAATGCCTCTTCAAATACAAACTAACTTCAAATAAATTAGTTTACTTAAGGTACTTAGTAAGGTTAAATGCAAGTTTATAGAGGATTAAACTCCATATTTTTTACTTCTTATCAGCAATAAGGTTTCTTTCAAATCTAAATTAACAGAATAAATAATACAATTTCTTAAGCTAGTCAATATTGCAATAGTTCTACTATTATTAGCAATATTGCTCCAGTTCATGACTAATTTATTCTTTTCGGAGATAATAATAATAACCTAGTAATTTGGAGAGGAGGTTCATCTTGCCAAATTTAAAATGTTTCCTCACAGTTTCTTCTTCAAACTTTCAAAATAATTGATACGGGATCTCTCAATTCTCCACTATACTTTATAGCTGCAGGTTAAACAGAATACTACGAATTTTAAGCTTCAAACTAAACATCTGTAATCAATTTAGTCAAAATAAATAGTGTGAATTCTTCATTTTATATTGACTATAATTCTAAATATCTTTATGTTAGGAATAACCAGAATTTTAATATCTCCCTTTATAACAATAATTCTTTAGTCTAAATTATTAATGGTAACTCTTCAAACCCAGATAGTTAAAATTTTGTGACAATAAATTACTTTAACTAACAAGTATACGAGTTTTACATTAATAGTATGTTCATTAACCAAGCTAGTCCTTTGTAATAATAGCAACAATAGAAAGTATAGACCTTCTAACTAGTAAGCTAAATATCTAATATGAACTATTATTAGTTATTTTCTTCTAATAATGTTAACTAAATAGCTATAGATTCAAATTTTGATGGACAAATAGTCGTTGCCAGTGATGATGGTTCGTTAAGAGTATATGAATTAACAAACATTGATGACTTAAGTTATATCCATATTTTAACTCAATACCACCCTTCATGTTAATAAAATTAGTATATGCAAAGCTGTTTAATGGTGAAAAATATAACTATTTCAGATTTAGGCTATTATTACGCTATATATTAAAGTAGCACAGATTAATTTATTAGCATATGGTAAAGAAGTACTTACTCTTTAACATTTATATCTGACTATAGATTTGATATCAATATTTTGAATACTGTCCAAAATTATGTACTTTCATAAAATATTTTATTAATTTAGCACTAAAAATAATTAAAAATCTTTGATATTACAAAACAAAGTCTATTAGTTAACGAGACATATACTTCTACTTAAACATTGTTTTACGTTACTTATGATAAATCCCTTTGGGGAAGCTAAATGATAATATACCTACTCTCTGATAGAATAATGATCAGATAGCTAACAAACACAACCGCAGTGTATTAGAATATGTATTCTTCAATTTATACATCAGCTACATATTATAGTTAATATTTAAATGCTCAGTATTTTAGCTCAACAAAAGTGATAGCCTTTAGCCTTTATTATTATGTTTAAGTCTTTAATTTTACTACTCAAAAAAACATTACAAACTACTATACCAACACAAGACCTTTAAAAAGCTTTTGCTATCATCCTTCTAATGGTTATACTTTACTATAGTACACAGCTTTTAAAGATGTCATTTTGAGCAACCAAGTAGGAACATTTTTATCTGACTTCATAATTACAGGATTTATTACTCCTTTTTGTGGAACAACTAGTAAAAATATATTTTATTACTATGTTAAACCATTAGTTAATACAGCTCAGAACACAGTAAATTTAATTAATTTATTTTTATTATTTAGAATAAAATCAAATGATGTTATTTATTTAAGTTATTTTTAATTTTAAAAATAAGGTTTATGTAATGACCCTGCCGAATTATGAATTGAACCATGTCGTAGCCTTCAATTAAACTATCACTTATATTTAAGTAGATGAAAGTAAATTAATACTCTATGTTGGATTTTCAAATGGAGATATCTACGCAAGCTAGATTGTTCTTAATTTCAGAGTTAATTTAGGAAATTATACAAACGCTTAATAATTTTTTTACTCAAAATCTAAGAATTACTTTATCATATTTTAAGGAGTAATAATTACTTTTTGCATTTATTTATTTTACTCATAATTTTTCTTAAAATTAGGTTAATTTAATGGTTGTGGATTCAAGTAGTCTTATTATGCTTAAATAATTCTCAACACCCAATTAAAAACCATTCACAGCCCAATTCAATGAGTAGTTAGAAATAGTAATTTTATTTTAAAATAATACAATTATTTAATGGAGAATAAATTCTGGTCAGCTAGATTAGTATCCTATTCAACACAAATCTCTTATTACTACTTGCCTGATAGATGCAATTTAAGGTATTTTAGTAAGTTAATCCATAGATTTTTAAATTATAATTTGGAATATTTAAAACTTTACACAAAATTTTAACATCTCATACCACATTTAAGATCTTCAAAGCATTACCAATTAGCAATCTTAATAAGCTTTATAATTTTAAATTACTTAATTACTTTTACTCTAAGATATTCATTATCTTATATCATCTAATACATTAAATAAAATTTACATACATGATTTAGCTAATAATGTATACTATTTTATTCAAATTCCGATGAGTATAATCTTGTACTAAATAAATTATGATTTTATGTACTAGTATATGTATATAATAATGGCCTCTAATGAAGCATTTACTGATATTTACTAATGGACAAACTCAACAACTATTAACAAAGCTTTCTAATATAAATCCAGAATAATCGGTTCTTAGGATATAGTACAGTTAACTACTAAATTTTCATATGAATGGACATTTATTTATGAATTGAGGACCTTAACAGTTTTAAGTAGAAATTAACTAAATACTTAATATGTAATAAGTACTTTTAATCCATTAATTACAGATCTTCTTGTTTCTTACAATTTAAGGTAATTGGTATTTTGGAGTGATTGTTCTGCAGGAAACTGTAGCCCTAAAATTCCAATTTATTCTATTGATACAGGACTTAAATTAAGTGAAGTACCTTATTAAGATAAAAATTAATAAGGTATGGTTATTAAAGTTATGATAGATTAAGACACTAATAATTTAATAATATTCAAAGATTAAAATCCGAGAATAATAATAATTTATGATCTGCTTAGCAATTAGCTATCTGGGTTATTTAATAACATTTAGAATGCATTTAATTATCCTTTAACTAATTAAATTCTTATAAAAGAGACAGCCAATTTAATTATTTACAGTAATTCAACAATAACGTAATAGTTTTTTAATAAAATAATTTTTTTTTTAAATAAAAATAAATTGCTTAATTAAAATTTTTTTTAATTTAAAAAAGTTCTATGTAAATCGGAGCTATGTTAAATCCTTAATAATAATTTAAGTCCATACTTCCAAATAGAATTAGCAAATATTAATTATTTCAAAATAATTCTCTTTATTTTTTTGATAGTAAAAGCCAAAGCTGGATTTTTAATAATGATACGAGCTTAATTACAAATGTTGTTAGTACTAATCCTTAAAGCTCAAACTTAACCATAAAATATTTCTTCATTACTGATAAATTTTTTTATGTTATTTACCAAAATTAAATTATCTAAATTAATTCAAGTTTTTAAATTTTATTTAGATAATTTTATGAAGTTGATAAAGCTATTTCTCTTACAAGCTCATTAATAGCTATAAGTTACTCTGGAAATTTAGTATAATACAATATGACTAATATGCAACAGTTAGGCGGAATAATAGCAATTAAAGAAAGAGCTAAATTTATAATATAAATTTAAGATTTCCAAGAAATAATGATATAAACATATTAGAATAATCTTTACAGATTTAATTATACTTCTTTAGTCCTAACTAAATGGTTTTCTCCTTAAAGTGAATCTTTATATAAAATTTATTTTGATACTAGTAATAGCATACTTTTCATCACTATGACCAGTGGAAATTGCTATATATTTGATAAAAATTTAATTTTAGCAAGTAGTTCTTCTAATATTACACAAAATTCTATTTAATTGCCATCAATTAATACGCAAATTTCTTAGATTACTATAGAACCAATATCTGGCATGTTTGCTTCCTTTGTAATCCCTCCTAACTCTATTCCAACAATAAGTTTTTACATTTATAATTTTACTAATTTGACATTAAAATAATTACAAAACATAACTTTCGTTGGTCAGATTTCCAGTTTATCAAGATCCTCTTCCCTAAAAATTTCATTTATTTAATAGTAGATATTTATTTTTTCACCTTTTTAAATTATGGTCTATAACTAAAGTCTTTAATTTAACTTTATGCTTAGAAGTTCAGTGTATTTTAAAATATTGAGAAAAGTAATCATTGCAAATTCACAAATACCTGGTTTATCTCTATTCTTCTTTTAGTAAGAAAATCAAATATCTCTTTTTTCTTACTCTTAATCAAATTTAACAAAAATTTATTAACACTCATGCATAACACCTAATTTACTTGATTACAAAATAGTTAATTTAACAAATAATTATCTAATCAACATATTAGTACTTTGTGATGATAAAATTCTAAAAGACTCTATTTATTTGTAAAGTTTATCCCAACAATTAAGTCAAATAAAATCTTGTTACATTGAATCTAAGTCAACCTACTAATATCAAGTAAAATTATGTTTAATTATTTATTTAATAAAATTTTTTTAAAACTACAAATAGTTTCTCCAAGTACTCTAAGATTTAGATTTCAGTTTTAATTAAGAACAAGCAAGCCCTTAGGAGATAAGAATAGAAGTAAGAAAAAAGTTATTTAAAAAAAATTGATATTATATTATTTTATAAAAATAAGTAATTAACTTAGACTGATTTCGGAAGCATATAAATGAATAGGACGATAACCTTTGCTTACAGAAGCTAAAATATAAATAATGTGAATACTCTTATTCTTAAAGAAAATAGTTACAAAGATTATACTTTTTCTAGCTTGAAAATTCAAAACTTTTTATTTGATATGAGCCAATTAGTCCAAGCAGTTTAATTTAATCCTATTATTTAAGAAGTAGTATTTGATTAAATTGTTATTGATTACTCTAATCTTAATCAAAACTCTTAAAATCCATTTTCTCAAATTTTATTCAGTAACATGGATACTGTTATATTAAATAACCTATCTCTAAGCAATTTTAATCTTGAAAGATAGACTCCCTTATTTGTATTTTAAAATATTTAGAATGTCATTATCACTAATTTAATATTTTAAAACTTAACTCTGGAATGCTTTGATCCTACCTTATTTTATTTTTATAATGTGCAATCTCTTTCTATTTCAAACATTTCTTTCTCAAGTATTAACATAACTAACACTGAACAGACATAATTGATGCTTTTAGAATTTGTTCCGATATTTTAGATAAAAGATAGCTCTTTCTAAAATTTTATCGCTACTTAATAAATGTATCTATTACAATTTGAAGGTGTAAAAAATAGCTCTCTTAATAATATTACTTTCTATTTTAGCACTTAGATATCTCTTTTACAATCATTTAACTTTTACTAAATTTTAGGAGTTAAGGTTTTAGTTGAAGAAAATATCATAAATATAACTAAATTTTAAGCTAATAAAATTAATCAAATCAGTAGTAGCTTAATGAATTTAAATTAAACATATTAGATTTCTATTTCGAACTCTACATTTTAATATGTGAGTTGTAATTAATGTACTGGAGGTGTTATCCAGATATATCAAGGTAGTAATCATATAATTAATAGTGTACAATTTTTATATAATAATGCTCATAAAGGGGGTGCTTTATCAATTCTAGAAAATCCAAATTCAAGTATATTGATATTATAGTCTAGTTTTTTAAATAATATAGCTGCAGTATATGGCGGAGCTATTTACATTCAAAATTCTAATGTTGAAGTATAGTCGACGATTATTTAACTAAACTAAGCTACTGTAGGTGGAGGAATAAAGTATACTACTATTAAGCCATTTATAAACAATAAAAAAAGGATTTTAAATGATGACTTAACTTAAATAGATGAAATAGCAAGCAGACATTTATTATAGGTATAAAATATTATATCTAAAAATAAAGCTCTTATTTATGGAAATAATATTGGTTCTTATCTTTAAAACTTAACAATATTATATCCTAATTTATAATATTTTAATTTATCATCATTAAGCAACCAGTTTACATCTGAAAGTGTGTCTAAATAATTTGTTTTGTCATCTTATGAGATCAGTAATTATAGAAGTGGTTAAAGTATGGATCTAGAAATATAAATTTTAGATGAAGAAAACAATCCAATAACTTTTGATCCTAAATCCGTCACTAAGCAATCTTATGATCCTGAAATAGTAGACATGTTGCAAAATATTCAAATAAAAATAGAGCCTTTAAAAGATGATTAGTTAAAGGTATTTGGTAAATACACAGCTGATTACACAGATTTTACTTAAACGAGTAATTCTTTTAGAATACTTGGAATGACAATAGTAACTAATCCTCAGACATCTAATATTGTTAAAATAGCTTCAAGTTCATTAACTTTATTCAATTAATAATCAAGAATAATTGATTAAGCAAGTAAATTATCTTTAAAAATATTTTATTGAATTAAATTTTATTCAAAATATAGACTCAAATAAACTTTATACTTTAATATATGTCTCTACAAGAGCCTGCATTACTGGAGAAGTATATTAACTTGTTGACAATGTTTACTAATGCTATATATGTTAAAAGGGTACGTACTTTTTAAGAACACCAACACAAAGTAAAATATATCCATTTTAATAATTCACAAAATATGTTTACTTCTACATTTAAAAATTAAAGGTGATAATATATGTTTAAAATGCCCAAATAATGCTCGGGAATGCGAGAGAGATATTATATAGTTGAATTAAGGTCATTGGAGAGTTAGTAATTCAACAGATAACATTGTAAGTTGTTAAAGAAATCCAAATAATTGTGTTCCTCACGAAGATACAAGTTATTGCATTAAAGGACATTATGGGCCTCTTTGTGAGTAATGTGATGTTTATGGAAATGTGTGGGGTGAACCTTACATTACTGATGGAAACTTAAATTGTTACCCTTGTTCAGACTTAAAACATAGACCTTATTATACTTTCTTATTCATAAATCTATGTCTTATGGTTTTGTTTATCCTAATAAGCTTACTTTCGCTGTTATAATTTAGCAGATGTATCGCTACAAGTTACTATCTTAGGAAAATGCAATTAGTAAGCGTTAGTAAATCAGCATTTTGGAATTAATAGTCTTTTGGTTTAAAAACTTTTGTTAACTTTTTATAAGTTACTGGAGTTATTTTTGCCTAATTAGAATTTTCTTTCCCATATGGCACCAAGATTCTATCTAGCACGATTGGTAATTTTAATTCACTCATTTTTATTATTCATAATAATATATTAATTTTTTATATTATAGGAATGCCCTCTACAAATTTATTCTACTCTTTAGATTGCATTTTCCATAACGTTAAGTAGATATCTATCATTTACTTAAGAACTTTATGGTCTTTAACTATCCCGATCATTTATCTCGTATTTATATATTTAATAATAGTTTCTTATGGAATATATAGGCGGAGATCTGTTAAGGTTTTGCTAATTTATGGTGCATCATATTTGTTTTTTTTTACTTAAAATAGTATTGTTTATCTTTTATTAAGTATGATGTCTTGTAGGGAAATCGATGGTAAATTTTATATAATCAGTGACATTAGTTATGAATGCTTTACGCCTACTCACTTAAAATTTATGAAATATATTGGTATTCCAGGGCTGATAGGTTGGGTGCTTATTATACCTTTATATATTTTTCATAAAATTTACAAAAAGAAATAAGATTTAGATTCAGTAAGCTTTAGAGAAAAGTATGGTCATCTTTATAATGAGTATAAACCTAAATTCTATTATTGGGATTTTATAAAAAGCTATAAAAAGCTTCTCACAACAGCGGTCCTAACATTATATGTAAATCCATTAGGTAAATTTTAATCATTTATAAATAAAAATTAAATTAATTAAAATTTATATATTTATGAATAAAAAGATAACAAGCTTATTTTTGGCTTTTTAGTGTAAATTACATACGTTTAATTGCTATCAAGGATGAAACCTCATTATAATATTTAGCTTTATAAGATTGAGCTATTTACTGAATTAATGATAGCAATTTTAATTTTTGCAGGTATTCTTGTCAACTAATCTTCTTCACCTGACGATTCTTATATTTTTTACATAGTGGTGATAGGAAATAGTTGTGTAGAATCTTTTATAATCCTATGGATTATAAAATAATTTTTGAAAGGATATTTCTATAAATTTTATTATAATGTTAAGAAGTGTTTATTAACCCTATTTCCTTTCTTAACTAAATACTCAAGTAAAAATACTTTTAATAGATCAATAAGACACCTTTTAGTTTGGAAAAAAGCCAGACAGTAGTTGCTTGCTGGTAATATTGTAGAATATTTAAATTAATAAGAAATCAGAAAGTAAGAAAGCAAAATAAATCAATCAAGCTAAAATATTGTCATGTCTTAGCGTGCTTTGAATAGTCCTTAATTGAATGCAAACTAAGCAAAGCTAAAAGAAAATAATTTACTCAAAAATTTCAAATAGCAACATTTTGAAAAATAATTTCCTAACTAAAATATTAATTTCTAGCTTTTGAAATTAGAAAATACTTTAAGATCTTAAGTAGATACATAGAGAAATATTGATGAAGGATCCAGTAACCTATTAATGTCATCTTAGATAAAATAAGTATCCCATCAAGAAAAAATTTCTTCAAAGAGATTGTTGAAATCTAACAGATTAAATGAAAATGAAAAATTTAAACTCCATATTTTTGGAAATAAGAGTGGTGCTTAAAGTAATATATCAGAAATATAAGATGGGCCTGATAACTGTTTAAGCAATTAATCACCTTTGGAGTTGAACGAAAATAAGTTTAGCAATATTTTTTCTAAAAATTAAAGATACTCTTCTGTATAAAATTAGAGTATTTTAGAATAATCTGATTCTATTAGAATGTCATCTAGTATTGAAAGCAAAATAAGTCCCTAAAAAATATAAGTGGGAATTTAATAAGAAGAAGAAAAATGCAGCTAGAACTTTAATTAGATAGAAAATCAATAAACTATAAATGAGTCTTAGTAATAGAGCAATATTTTATCAAAAAATTAGCATATACCTATATATATCGAAGAAGAAAATTAAGCATAAACTCATAAGCGATATTCATAAACTGAAGAAAATTCTTTGTTAAATTTAGATCGTGTGGATAGCTTAAATTATTCAAAATATGAATAAACTGAATAGGATTAAGTTAAGGAGCAAGATATTAATTAAAGAGAAAGAATTAAATAAATAAAGGTATAAGCAAACAATTGTAGTGATGAAGCTGTTGATTTAGTCGATGATGATAATAAAATTTTGTAGGTAAAAATACCTCCTAAGGACTGCAAAGATGAGACCCATTCTATGAATGACTGTGGAATATAAAATGAAAGAATTGATGATATTAGTGTAAAAACAATTAATTATTATGATAACGCTGCTGATTTAATCCATTATAATAAAATTTTGTAGGTAAAAGGATCAGATAAGGACTGCAATGATAAGATCCATTCTGAGAATGGCTGTGGAGTGTAAAATATAAGTGTACCAGCATGCAACAATAACGATGAAGTTTAATCTATTGAAGAAAGTATAGTTTAAACATAAATACCAGTATAAAAATGTGATGATAAAGTGGATTAAATATTAGTTTCTAAAATTTAATAAGTAAGAATACCAGCAAATAATTTTATAGATGATATTGATTCTATATAAGAATGATATGGTATTTTTAATAATAAAGAATGATTATTGAATAAACATTTTTATTTGTTTTTTATTTTTTGAAATGTTGATTATAATTAATTATTTTTTTTTAATGTTACTTTCTAAATTTAAAACAATTTTTGTATTATTATAGAAATATACATAAAAACATCAAATTAATTTAGATTATATTATTTGATTGGAATATTTATTGATCCAATCTCATTACCTTGAAAAATTAAATCAAGACAAAAATTTTAACAAATTTTACAAGATTTAGATTTTCAAAAATAAAAATTTTATTCGTTAATTAATATATCATATTTAGTGAATTTCTTCTTTTTGTTTTTTCATATAAAATTAACAGATATAAATTAGTAAATGATCATAATCCAATCTCTTTACAAATTTTTCAAAAAAATACATATGATAATTAATTTGAAATCATAAAATCATGAATTTATATTTAAAAACAAAATGATTGATTAGTATATAACTCAAAATAAAAGAACATAAATATTTATAAATTTTATAATTTTATTAAATTTAATAATTATAATTGAATATAATTGTTAAGTATTTTTTTTAGATATTATTTTAACTTTTGCCTTATTTTTTTAAGGTTTTAAAGATTATATTATGTAAAATTTTCAAGAGTACAAAATAGTTTAGGTTTTATATAATTCCCAAAACTAATTTTTAATTATAAATAAAGTATTTATTTGGATTTCTTAAATTAAATGATCTTTTTACTCTATTTATTTCATTATTTGTAGCCAGGGGATGAAAAAAGAGGATTATCAAGTTCATCCTATTTATCTTGTGTAACTATAACTTCATCGTCGTCTTTACTATATCTAGGAGATTTTACGCTTCCACCAAATAAATTTCTAAAAGGTTTTTACTGTTCTGTATTATTATTACTACTATTATTATTAATATTATTATTATTATTACTGTTTGTTCCCATCTAATAAGCTTATTAGGGAACACAACCCTTCATCAGTTCTGGAGTATTTGGTTAACTTTTTTCATCTTCCTCATTCATATTGCTATCCTCAATAATATCAGTTAAAACTTTTACTTTTTGTGCATAAATATTTGAATGATTATCACTATTATAAGTATAAGTATCATTATTATGATTCTGCTAACTTGGTTAATTATTTTTAACTTATTAGATTGCTTTATGAAGAGTAGCTTCTTTGTTGTTACCAAAGCTTACATAAATATCCTTTTTAGTTAAATCAACTTAGTTATTATTTTCATTCCTAACAGGAGAATTACAAGCACTTTATTGATTACTTGAGTTTATGAGACCAAATAATTTATTATTTTAAAAATTATTTCTCTCAGCGACTAGCTCATCTTCTTACATTTCTTAAATTATCATCATTTGATCATGTTTAGGTCTACCAAAATCTGGATTTTAAACATTTGTTGGGGTAAAGTTAAAAAAAGGATATTAGTTATTGCTTATAGAGCCTCTTGTTGATAAAGAACCACCGCTATTTAGATTATCTATCATTCCACCACTTATTCTAGCTGATTTTATATTTGGAGATAGTAGAGATTCTTTGTTATTAAAGTTAGATTATGTAGATTATTATAGAGAAGTATTAGATAAAAATTATTATTATTATTAGCTTCTTTTAATTGACATAAATTCTGAAACTCTCTTTTTAACTAAAGTAGTGCTGAAGCTTCCAACTTCAAAAAGTTATTCAAATTATTAATAGAATTGATTAGCGCAAGGGGCTTTGAACTTTGCTAAATCGATGAATTCACTGCTTATTCCACTAAAAAATTCAGTCATTCTGTAAAACTTCTCTTTATAGCTATTCATTATACGATTGAAATCATCCATCTGAATCAAATTCACTATTTTATCAGTATTATTCTCAATATCAGTTTTAATATTGACAAAATCATTTAAATTATCATTGGTTTCTTTTTCTTTTACTTTATAAATTTGCATAGATCTTTCTTTATTTGAATTCAAATTTTAGATTGCTTATTCTTTTAGCTTATTGATAATTTCCATCAAACCTTAATATTACTGATCAATTTTCGAAAGTTATTTTTCATAAAAATTATTAACATCTTTCTTTTTAATCTACAATGCATGGTTTAATTCATACCATTTTTCACCTTTTTAATTTTTAATTATAATTATAGGGATTTTAATGAAGAAGAAATAAATTACTTTGAGAATTTATTTTATTTAGGAAAGAAACTATCTCAGTTAGTTTTGCTGATGTTTCTGCTTCTTGGTTTTCTTACTGATTATCTTATTATGATAAGAATTGCTAATTTTTATTTTTTTACTATTATTAGCTGTTGAAATCTAAAATATGAATAGGCTAAAAACCATCTTTTGAGAATTAAATTGCGCACTTAGAGCAATAGATATTGTGTCCATTTTAAGAGTTACAAATGACATACTTAGCCTTTTTATATAAAATATTTTATTTAAAATGAATTGTTATCATTTCAAAATCATCATTTATTATATGAAAAATGTAATTGAAGAATTAAATAAATTTCAGTTAAACAAAAAATAGTCTTAGATTAAAATAAATCAAAATTTTTTCATTTTTAAATTTAAAATCAAAAAGAAATATCTTTGGGATATTTTTATTTTTTAATTAAAAATAACTATTTTTATAATTTGATATTGATTAAAATCTGATTTAAGCGCGTTTTTTTTTTTTGAGCAATTAAAAATATATCTTACCTTTTTGTCAGGATGGTTGCTACATTTTTGATAATAATAATCTTTAGTGCTGATTTCAGGATTGTCAATAGACTTAGTTTACTCAGTCTGTGTTAAGTTCCTATCAGTTAAATTATTAGTTGAAGTATTATTTGCATTTGTAATTGCGCTCAGCTAAGAAATATTCATCATTTATGTTGTGTCAGTATTATGGCCTTCGACATCAGTATTTTATGTTTAATTAGAAGTGTTGAAAATAAATTATAGGTTAGATTTACTAGAAACACTACCATTTATGTTAGAATTAGTTTAGTTTATATTGTTAGAAACAGAAAGAGTTTAAGGAGATTTAGGAGTTCTAGGAACGCTTCTTTCTGTAGATAATTAGTTAGAATAAAAATTTACACTCTCAAAATGAACGTCTGAATTATTTATTGCATTTAAATAGTTATTATTGTTATTAATTACTGATTAATTTTATGTTAATTCATTATTATTGAATCCGGAAGTTGCTAAATTAGGAGCAAGATATGGTAAAGTGCTAGAAATTCCTGAAATAGAATTCTAAATACCATATGAATTAGAAACAGTCTATTAATACTCTAAGTTTTAACTTATATTTTTTTTAACAACTTCACCAGTCTTTGAGAGACTTTGCTACTTTTATAAACTTAGATTTTCGTTGTTAGTCTAAGTTGCTGCTAGTGAAGGGCGATGAGAATGAAACATTTAAGAACTTTTTGAGCCTTAAATACCTCCACCTGTTAGCAAGATTTTAGGAGAAATACCATTTTATGTTGAAAGAATCTATTTTTTTGATGTAGGAGTATATTAGGTTTAAGCTCTATAGACACTAATATTTGAGTGGCTAAGAGGAGACTTTGAAGTGCTACTTGCTTAATTATTATTATTAGCAGATGAATAATTGCAGAGGAGAGAAGAAGTGCTATGCAAAGATCCAGTCTTTTAAGTTGACATTAGCAACCTCTAATTCTGTTATAGTAGGCTTTCAGAAGCTTTAGTTGTACTGCTTAGGTTCTAAGAAGATATTTGATTAGGACTCTTTGATACAGACTATTAAGGATAAAGGTTTTATGACGAAGAGGAAGAAATTTAACTACTTTTTACTCCTAGATATGATGGTGTTTGGGTTAGAGTATTCTTATTATTAATATTAGAGGATTTAGACTCCTAAAGGATATTATAAATGCTATTAGACTCTTGAGAATTCTCTTTATTTGATAATAAAAGGCTGATAGGCTGGTATGGTGGAATGAATGTAGTGGCTGTGCTTGGAGTGGCTGTTGAACCACTTTTTGTGATACTTGTGCGCTTCATGATAATTTCGCTTTTAAAATATTTATTTAATTTCAGAGTTTGTGAATATAAATAATTGTTTTGCTTAGTTGTTAATTTCTTATTTCACAAACTTTCTTTTTTAATATTAGGAATAGATACTTATATTTGTTTTGACTTAATTTCAAAATTTAAATAAAGTTAAATCTTTCTTGATTTAAATCTTTTCATCGTTATAAAAAGCAAAATAACAATACCTACTCAATAACAAAATAGATTAAATTGCCTGATATATAAGATAAAATAATTGATCTTAAATGTATGAAAATTTCGGCACATAAAATCCAAGAATGAATTCTAACAAACACATTAAATATTTTTTCATATTGAAAAGATTAAAATAAAGGATAAATTATCAAATATTTTGATTTGTAAAGAAATGCCCTCATTTTAAAATAAGAAATAGTTATAACATATTTACTTCTATTAAAAAAATACATCAAAATTTTTAACTTTAAACATTTTTTTATATCAATAATATCATAAAAATGTATTTGGAGTTGAATCTACAATCTTAGCTACTTATTTTCTTAAAAATCCACATTTTTTATTTAAATATTACTATTAATACTAAGACTAGAAATATTTTTATCTTTCGATTTATATTTTATGTTTTTCTATTTAAAGTAGCAACTTATACAATTATTCAAAAATTTCAAAGATTTAAATTATTTTTAATTTATTATATTATATTAAATTAAATTTAAATTATTTTTGAAAGAAAAACTAAAAAAATTAGTTCGTTAAATTACCAACAAATACAACAATTTATTCACAATATAATTAAGTATTTATAAGTAAATAGGCTTTCTCAAAATAAGTATAATAAAAGGAACAGCAATATTATCATTTTTTTTAATGCTTAATAAGAAGATCATCTAAAAAGTTATCATCGCTACTATCATCACTAACATTTTCAGCAGAAAGTTTTTCTGTAGAATATTAATCATAAATCTTTGATAAAACCTCTTCTTAATCAATGGTTAAAATACTAGTCATAGAATGTCTTGTTAGACCTTTTTCTTATAAATTTTACAATCTTATTCTTTGTATCTCACAAAATCTCTCAAATTCAGGAATCATCAAATTTGAAAGCTTTAAAAATTCTACGAGCGCATCAAACCTAGGTATTAATATATTATTTAATAAGCATGTTTCTTTTTGCAGAAATTCCTATTATATTCTAACAATAATAGGCTTTAGCATATTATAAGTTTGCTAATCATTAAGATTCTCCATGATAAGTGTTAGAGTAGAAAACGAATTAAACTCTAGGAAAATACTTAATTCATCTATTATTTTAATTAAAATGGAAAATCTATCAAGAGAATTACATTATTAAGCATAATATAAGGACAAAATAGCAAATTTTATGTTTATTCTGAGGTAATGCTGATTATATAGTTAAGCTATTTTCTTAATTTATTATTTAGTATACTTTTAAGATAAAACAACTACTCTAAAAAATTAAAGCAAGTTGTGTCCTTCATCAATTTCTTTGTAATTACTCTAAAATTCTTTAATGGCAAAATCTATCATTTCACTTTCGAAATTCTCAGCGCAAGGCCATTTATTAGAAAGATATTTCCTAATTATCTAATTGGTTTCATATCTAT
Organism: Tetrahymena malaccensis 436; assembly: GCA_000231845.2. Lineage (NCBI taxonomy): Eukaryota > Ciliophora > Oligohymenophorea > Hymenostomatida > Tetrahymenidae > Tetrahymena > Tetrahymena malaccensis. Next base: position 62,232 of record AFXY02000798.1, on the reverse strand, counting down.
GCTATTTCAGTTATTCTTTATTTTCTAAAATTATTTCAGATAAATTTAAAATATATTTGGTCTTATCATCTATTTCATGAAGTGGCTTTGTTAATTGCTAGATTATTTCATTAGTCTATGTCACATTGAATTTAATTTTAAGCTAATCAAGATTATTTTGTAAAAATTTTGCATTTAATTTTTCTTCAAACTAATACTAACTATTTTATACTTTAGTGCAGAACAAATACTTGTTTACCCTAGAGAATTATCTAAATAACATATCTTAATAATGCTTTTTCTGAAGGTTGTTAATTTTTTATCTTCTATCTTTTTATAAACAATAGACTTTAATTTGATACTTAATTCTACGAACCAAGAAATGCTATTAAAAACTAAAAGTGTAAATCTTTCTAGATTTTCTTTATATACTATCTAAATTAATTATTTGTGTCTTCTACTTTCATTTAATTAACTAATATATATTTTGATTTACCTCATTTTTCAATATAGGACTAAAAAATAATTTTTATCTGAAAAAATATGTCAGACTAATCTTAGTTTTTAATTCAATTTTTAAAATGCTAGGAAATACTTAATTAAAAGAATACATTTCTTTTTTTGATAAAATAGACATATTGGCTATGAACAGTTTCTTATATATTTGTTAAATAATGAATTTGTTATTGAAATTTAAAAAATAAATGAATTTAATTTGAAAAGTACTTATATAAAAAATAAACATAATTTTAAAAATAATATAAAATTTATCAGATATTATTGGGAAATATATATAGAAGGCGAAATAGAAATAAGTTAATTGAATGAAGCCAGCAAGTATTACTAAAAAAATAGAGCAAATGCTTGAGATGAATAGCATTTAGAACAAGGAAGATAAATAGGAAGATGAGTAGGAAAAAGTGATAGAAATAAATGAGAAAAGTATTTTAAAGTATAGTTAAGGTTGCAAGAGCTTAAGCTAAGTTGTAAGATTAAAATTGATAGGATGTAAAATATCATAGCTAGAGAAATTGGAGCTTGTTCCATAACTAAAATTTCTTAACATTAGCTTTAGTAATATTTAGAAGATATAAGGACTGAATAAATTAAAAGAACTGAAAGATGCGATTCTTTGCAACAATTAAATCTAGTAAATCGGAGGGTTAGAAGAAAATAAATAGCTAACTTCATTAGACTTATCATATAATAAAATATCCGAAATAGAAAATTTGAATCATTTGACAAAGTTGACTGTTTTGAATCTTAGTTCAAATATTATAAGTCTTATTCAGTGTATAGACAACTTAAAGAATTTATCTCAGCTTTTTTTAGAAAACAATAAAATAAAAAAGATAGATTTTTTCCCTCTTTTACCAAATGTAATGATAAAATTTAACTCTATTGCTGATTTTCATTCTTAACAATATCTTTTATCAATTACAAAAAGCTTTAAGAAATTAGCTTAAAAGGTAATCACATTGAAAGCATCAACCCAAAGCTCTTTGAAAACCTCAAAAATTTAGAAGAATTGAATCTTTCTAATAATAAAATAAGAAGCTTAGAGTTTTTGAATTCGCTTCCTAATTTAGAGGTAAACTGTTAAAATCATATTAATTAATTAATTAAATAAATAGATTAATATATAAAGCCAATAGCTAAGTTATTAGTTTCACAAAAAAGATAGATTTGTTTCTTTTTTATACAAGGCTAGCGATCAATTGAATTGATTGATTGATATTAGCATACATGCTATTTATTTATAACTAAAAGAAAATTTTATAAGCAAATTTAATAATTTTTTTGTTAATAAAAAAAATTTAGAAATTTTACTGTTCTCACAATCTTATTGAGAAATGCTTTATGAAAATATAATTTGAAAATTTGGAACATCTCGATTTAAGTCACAACTAAATTTAGGAGACCAAGCGATTTGGGGAATATTTTCCTAATTTATTTACTTTAGATATATCTTATAACAATATTTTTATTGAAGATGAATTAACTTTCGTTTATGATATGGATTCTCTTTGTGATATCGACTTTTCAAATAATCTAGTTTGCACACAGGAGTTTTTGGAGTAGTTTTTAAGAAGACACCCAGAAATCGATGTAGTAAATGGGAAAGTAATAAAGTAAGCAGGATATCGTTTTGAGGTTGAGATGTAAGAGGTTGTCGAAGAGATTAAGGAATTTGAAAAGAAATAAAAAACTTTGAATCTCACCCAAGAGCTCGACAATGATGAGAGCTTCACTGAAGAAGATAAAGAATTTAGGAGAATTCTAAAATAGAATATTTAAACAGACTTGACCACTGTTATTTAAGAGATTTAAAAGGAAAAGGAATAGGAAAAAAAGGCTTAAGAAGATTTTATCGTCTACTATAAACACCTTAATGAGGAAATAACATTAGAGGATCTTAAAAAAGAAGCTAAAAAAAGAAAAGACAGGGAGCTGTTTGGTTCAGATGAAGAGGATTTAAACGATGAAGAATAAGAAGGTGGACTTACTTTAAATTAAAATTAGACTGATAGCGAAGATGAATTAAATGAAAAGGTTAATAGATACAATAATCTCTAAAAAACTGTTAGTAAAAATAAATTGCAGAAATTTGACTCATATGTTACTTTAAATGATGATAAGAATTTAAATGCGTTTGTCACTGATTTAGAAAGTGACTTGACAGAGATAAAAGCAAAATATCATGCTATAAAGGGATTTAAGCATGCATAAAAGTTTCATCATAATAAAAGTTAATACCTGAGCAAATCTCAACAAAATTTATCATTGTCAGATTTAAGCTAGTATGATGACAACCTCTCTGCATCTTAGCTCTCTGAAAGGAGAGATGAAATGAATTTAACTTCTTCATCTTTTAAAAACTATGAAACTGATAATAGCTCAGATGCGAGACAAGCCCTTAAAAATATAGAAAAAAACATTATCATCAAGTAAGTTTATTTAAATAAATTCTATTTAATTAACTCTTTTTTGTCAACAGGAAGAAGAAAATTCCTCTTTTATCTCAAACATCTTAAATAAGTAATACTTCAAAAACGAATATAAGTGTTAATAGTGCAACATCAACCCTAAATAATATACCAATTAATTAATCTAAACCAGGTCTTCCTATCCCAAGAAATCCTCTGCTATAAAAAGAACTAAAAGAATTTAAGAAAAATATGAACGATCCTGATTATTTGAGGAAGCTAGGAATAGGCAATGATAACTTAAACTTGCCATCTGATAAATTTGTATTCAACGCTACTTAAGCTAGAGCATAATCATAAATGTATAATAAAACAGCTTAGCTGAACAAAACAAGCAATTTAAGTATCACATAAAGACCAACAAGAGAAAGGTCAAGCTCTATTAATAAACTAAGAAATTTCAGTGCCACAAAAAAAGATGGCTTTAATAGCACAAGCAATCAAAATCCAAAAGTGTTTGGATAAAACAGCATAAAAGCTAAAAAAGAAAAGACAGAAAACTTAGACAGTTCAAATATTGAAGACAGAAGCTCTTTGTCAATTTAAAGCAACTAGCAAGTTTCTCCAACTAAAACAATAGGCATCATATATTCAAACAAAAATAGTAAAACTAAAAGTAAGCTAATTGATGCAATAGCTAATTCCCAAAAATGATTTTAATTATTACCAACAACAACTTGATTAAAAAATAAAACTCTCTCTTACACTAATTAACAACGAATTAATATTATTTAAATATTTATTAAAAAAATTCTTTTATTCTTATATATTTGTCAATAGTAATTATTCATCTCTTCAATATAAAATTATTTCCTTTTAAATCAATATTTATATGGTAAAGATGATTATTTCTCAATATTTTATTTCAATTGAGTCAAAAAACAACTATTCAACTTAAAAAATAAATTATATTAGCTTTATTTTGATTGAAAAAGGCTATTATTTATTATTTTATGTCTTCGTTCTTATATCAAGTATCTTCAATATTTAATAATTTTAAATAAAAATACACTTAACTAAATGGATTTTAAATCTATCAATCATAATTATTTTATTACTGTTTTTATATTTTGACAAACATTTACTATATTAAAAAAAGAGAAAAGTAAATATTCTTTGTTGGTTTTAAATCCAATTCGAGTTGCTTGATTTAAACTATAAAAAATGTGAATGAAAATATTTTTTAAGATTTTTTTTGTTAGCAATTAAAATATAAAAATAAATAAAGGTTAATCATGATGGTTAAATAAATTGTTTTTTTGTATTCAATATAGAATATTTATTCTTTAAAATTTTTTGTATTTATGAAATAATATCCTCTTTGTTATTATTTTTAATTCTTATTTTGTATATATTAGAAATATCACTAATTATTAATTTATTTTACTTTCAAATCATGTTTTTGAAAGGAAATTAAATATTTATGCAGATATGGAGATATTTTAAATATATATTTGGGATAAATATTTTTTTTAGTTGTGTGTTATAGAGCTAGTATATTATTATGCTATTTTGACATAAGTATTTTTGGAATATGTCTGTTAAATTAGTATGACGATCAAGAATATAATAATTAAAATAAAAAAATCTTTACCACTTTTTTATTAGTAAACTCGTTAAATTATAATTTATTTGTTTGATAAGTAAATTTATTGTAATATTGTATCAAATTTTTGAATGAGTTATTAATAAGAAAATTATCATATGGTCAGAGGCAAGCTGTTGGCTGTTATGACTGTGTAATTTGCAGAGAGTTAAAGCGAAGATATAGAAATATATTAAAATGATGATCCAAGGAAGCTAGCTGAAGAATTTATTCAAAAGAATCAGTTTGATGAATCAATTTTAGAAATAATTGTTGAAAATATTAACATAAACAAAAATTTAGCTATGGAAGAATATAACAAAAATCCAGACAACTTTAAAGTGTAAAAGGTATATTTTTAAAAGATTCATATTCAGCTTTTAATTAACATATTTATAATTCATAATAGGATTCAGACTTCAACAACTGTGATTAAGCCTAAGATAATTAGGTTTAATAAAACTCTTACTAAAATAATACTAATGCTACAAAAACTAAATAAAATGATAGTTTTATTTAGTAAAAATTCAACAATCATCAAAACAATCATAATATTTAAAATAAAGAAAATTCAGATGATTCTCATAATGTAATGTTAATTGTTTTATGTGTAAATTCTTTAATAAAATCTACTATGAAAAAAGCACATGATAGAGTCCTTCCAAAATTAAGAAGACTTTAAGAGCGTTAACAATTTATAATAAAAGCAGGATGATTATTAAGTATATTAAAATAATTTAATGAAGACTTAACAAGCGTATAATTTAATTATAAATTGTATTTCTTTATATTTAGATTATCTTATAATTTATTAGTGAGCAATTTTAATAGTAGAAGAATAGTTTTTAATGGTAGTAAAATGATTTTAAGATGTAGAAAAACGACTTTTAATTGCAGAAAAATCAATAAAATAATCAAATAAAAGTAATTGAAAATAATGACTATTCTAGCTCTCCAGCAAACAAATTATAACTTATAAGAAATCAATTTAAAAGGAATAAAGTTTAAGATACGAATGAAAGTGCAAGTTAATCTCCAAACACATCTTTTTCGAAGTAAAAGAAGTTGCAGAGTGATAGGGTACTCTTTGAATAAAATTCAAGAGAAAATACTGCCAAAACATGCTTTAGTTAGAAAGATGAAATTTACAATTCACCTTAAATAATAGATGCTAATTTAACTTCAAAAAAGAAGCTTATGACTTAAACAAGTCGCTCTAAGTCACCTAATTACCTTGCTTCAAGCTTAAGTACAAGTGCTTCTATTAAAAATAAAGACCTTGGATATATCGAAAAGATCATTTAAAAAAACTATTAAAACTAATTCTAAAATATTTTTGAATAAAATAACAACTCAAAATCCACTAGCAGTTATAGAATTCTTCATAACACTGAAAATGACCCTAAACCATTTTAGCCTTAGATCAGTAAAAGGAGCTAATAAATTGCTATGGAAAAGAATAAAGATGCATCTCCAGCATTTATAAGACTACATAATTAAAAAGTTAAAACCTTCATAATACAGGCTGAACCTCCTTCAAATGAAAATTTAGAATCTACCAAACATAATTTAAATAAAGAAAAAGCTCCAGAAAAATCAAACACAGCATCTAAAAAGCTAAGCTAATTAGAAATTTTGGAAAGTATTTTAATTTAAAATTTGATTGTTTTTTTCTGAAATGAACAAATATTTTTTAAAAAGTGAGTGAAAGAATGCACTTATAAGCAAAAAGGCATGAAGATAAGCTTAAATAATTGTAACTAAAATAGCTTTTACCAAAATAAAATTAACAATTTAATTAAAAAAAATATTTTAGAAAACAATTTTATGAAAAAATGGAAAAAGAGTAGCTGCAGCAAGATTTTGGAAAGCTTTACATTGCAAAGAAATCTAAATCACCATAAAAAAAACAAAATGGCTTCATTCAAAAAGAAAAATAAAATTAAAAAGAGGATTCTTAGAGGACTTAAGAATGGAATTAGAATAATTTTAAATAAAATGAAAATAATATTTAGCAGTTTTACTATAAATCTAGAACACCCGAAAGATTGAAAATGCAATAAAATTAAAATGTAAGGAAAAGTTCATAAAGTCCTCTTCCTTCTAATAAATCAAAAACATAAATATTAACTCCTAAGCAGTAATAATCTTTTTAATCTAATAAAATTAAAATGTCTTATTTTTTATCGAATAGACAAAATAAAATATGTTATAGTCCCAATAAGACTAAGCAAAATACATTATATTAGCCTTAGTAGTTGTAAATGCTATTAAATAGTGAAAATGTATAAAAATATTAATTGATATACCTTTAAACATGTTTTTATTTTTTAAAGTTTAGCAATAATAGAAGTCCAAATAAAAATTAAGGGAAAGGATATGAACATCTAGCTTATAGGAGTGATGACTAAGTTAAAATGTCCCACTTGACAATTCATACCTTGAAAATAGATAGCCTGAGAAAATAAAAGAGGATTAGCGATATTTTTACTGTTCTTGACTCTGATGCAGATGGTTTTATATCATCTAATAAAATTAATGTAACTGCTCTACCTCCTCCTCTCCTTAAAATAATATCTCCTATTCTATATGAAATGGAAGAATATAATTTCAATTTAAGCTACTAAGACTTTGTTGGTTCAATTCAATTGCTAGAAAAAGTAATTTTACTACTCTAACCAATATTTTAATTTATATAAATAGTATATTCATATCTAACCTTTAAACTTAAATATTTTTAATAGACTCTAAGTGATAAATAGCTTGAAATACTTTATTATTAAACAGACGATTCGAGTAAATATAAATACTACAAATAAAAGCAACTAACAAACATAGTAAATTAACTAATAATAAATTAAATAAATTAATGATACCATTATTAAATAGAGTAATTTATCTTATGAGCAGTTGCAAAAAATTGGAAGATAAATCGAGACATGCAAAGGTAATAATAACCATTTTTAAAACTGATATCAAACTATTTATAATTAAAAAATGTAAAACAAACTTAAAAAAATATTTATTGGTTCCATTCTTCAAAATAAAATTAATTAGAAATCAAACCAATTAAATAAACTCTAAATTAATTTATTTAAACTGTAAATCACATAAAAAAACTTTATATTCTTCTGTTGGTTGGTGAGAGTTAAATTTTCATTCTATATATCTAATATTAATTTTCATAAATATATTTTTTTGTAAATTAAAATATTTTACATTGTTTAAAATATTGATTTATTTAAGCTTTAAATTACATAAAAAATGTTATAATCTTCTTGTTATGATTTGTTCAATCTATACTAAATTTTCAAAGTTAAATTATTTCATTCAATGAATAATAACTTTTCAATCATATTTTTAATAAATCTAAATATTATGACACTTTAAATTACTATTTATTTATTTGCAAATTTCACTAAATCTATTATTAATTTGTTAATATTTTATTAATAATTTAAAATTTATTTTTATAAACAATTTTTAGTATTATAAAAGAATATTTTTATATTAAATAAAAATTCTTTAAAATTGAATAAAAATAGTTTTAATTTAAAGATAAATTAACTATAATTTAATCATGAATTAACTATAATTTAAACTGATTATTTATTCACAAATCTACTTTGAGGATTTAGAATATTTTATTTTTTTTATTTTTTTAAGCCAATTACTATTTTGAAACTTAATTATTTTATCTTTTTGATATCTAAGTTTCTAAAACATTTTAAAACTGACGAAAAATTCATGATGATAGATGACGAACATACTTAAAAATTCTTATCTAAGTTAATATACTTTGTTGATTTTCTTTATTTATTAGACAATTAAGAAAAACAAATCAAAAGATAGATATTTATCCTCTTTTGGTGGGATAATTTTTTATTTTTCAAATTTCAATTTTAAATAATTTTGTAATTGATTGAATTTCTTTGATTTTAATTTTAAATTTTTTTTTCATAAAACACGATAACTATCAAGTCGTTATCAAATACAATTAGGCGCCAAAAATTTTTTATTAATACGTTTTAAACGAATATTTTGAAAATAATAATTAAGAAAAATTAAGCCCAAGGAGAATTATCTTTTCCAATTGTTCTACTTATGTAAAATGCAGCTATATGGTCTTTTCCAATCATTAATTTGTACTTTAAATATGAAAAATGGACCTTTTAGAGATAAATTATTCAAATATATAGCTTTTAGTTTTTTATGACACCAAATTTTGAATTTTTTTCATTATTTTTTATAAATGCAAATAAATTAACTAAATGATAAATATTTAACCAATAAAATGTTTGCTTTTAGCTTTATCAAATAAAATTATTATTAAAACCTGTTCATTTTTATTATTCATACTCAGTCCCTTGTAAGGGTAGTCCTTATTTTAAAATTATCTATTAGTTGAATGTATTGACCCCTTTATTTTCAAAAAAAATTGTATCTTTTTTGCGATAACCTAATTATAATTATGATGATTGATAAGTAAATTATTATGAAAAAAGATATTTATTTTTATATCTAATTTATTTCATTAAATTTTTACAAAATAGTTAGAAAGCGAAAATAATATTTTTAAAATTGCCAGCGAAATCCATTAAACACCTTAAAAAATTCATTGTGCATCAAGAAAGACCTTTACATTGACTAAAACTATTATCATAATCAGCAAGTATATGAAATAAACTCCAAATAAAGGCTAAATAAATGAAATCAGTATTTTTTTAGATAAAATAAGTTCCCTCCATTTTAAACATTTTGAAAATTCAAAGTTATTGAAGAGAATCAAGAGGAAATTTCAATAAAAAACGAAAATAAAATATAATTGAGACAACTAGACTTCACTAGCAACTAGTCCTTCATCATTACCCCTCAAAAAAGAAAACATAATGCTTTCAATCTGATTATTTAATCCGAATCACCTTCAAATTCGCCCAAGATTTCAAAATAATTAAACTCACAAGAAGGCTAAGATAAATAAATAATAAATGATTTTATCACATAAAATAATATAAAGTAAAATAATTTCCTGAAACAACATATAAAAATAATTTTTTACATTTTAGAAATCAACTTATTTTAGGTGACATTAATTCTTTCGAATAATTCAATGAAATTCATTATAATATTTTCTAATTAAAAACCTCAACTCTACTTAATTTGAAGTGTTAAGAAAACTCACCTTAATATTTTATTAATTCAAGCATAAGTACCACAAATTTTACTCCATAAAAAGATTAAGATTAAGAAATAGCTTTTGATTAAGATAATTTATACTAATTTAAATCAAGCCAAGCATCTTAAACTCCTACAAAATTAATTTCCTTGTAAGAATAAATGAGTTCATAATAAACTTCCAGTTTTTCAAAAGTTCATATTGACACTGAATGCAACTGCCAAACAACATAATGTATAAAAAAATATTGTTCTTGCTTTGCAAATAATAATTACTGTGTACCTTCTATTTGTAAGTGCAAATCTTGTATGAATACTTACTAATTATCAAATAATTCCTCATCTTTAAAAAAGCCAAGGCTTATTTCATCATAAAAATCTCTTTCAAACGTAATATTCTATTAAATTTTCATATCAAAAATACAAGTTAATATTAATTTTAAAAGGAAAATACAGTGTCTTGCACCTGTTAAAAGAGCTTTTGCAAAAAGTAATATTGTGATTGCTACAAAAGTGGTAAAAAGTGTTCCATATTATGTAAATGCACAAACTGTTTCAATTAAGAACAAAAGGAAATAGTTTAAAGATTAGATTTTAATTCACTACCAGATTTTGACTGATTTAATGTGGTTTTATTTAAAGAAGCAAATAAATAAATTAATTAATTTATATAAAAAATATATTACATAACTAAATATAATTCATACCTGTTTTAAAAGAGATAGATTTAACAAAGCATATCTCTTAATATTTCATTAAAAATTAATTAATAAATGATTTAAAAAATATGTTTTTATTTTGTAATTATCTTTATAAATTTATTTTATAATTAATTAATTAATATAAATTTCAAATTATTTTTATTTTTTAGCACAATAATTATTCTTTTTTTAGAAAGTTTTTATGTTAATTTAAAATATAAATATGTAAATTTGGTATTTTTTCTTATAAATCTTTACAAGAATCAATCCAAAGCTTTAGTTAGTCTCTCACTACTAAAAAGATTTGTATAGATTACTTTCTATTAAATCTAACACTTAAACTTTAAATTCCCTACATGCTATCTATCCTATTTGTCTTAACTACCATATTTTGACTGAATTTGATGTTGTTTTATATCAAAAAAATAAATAAATTAATATAAAAAATATTTTAGAGATAAATATTATAATTCATTATTGTTTTAAATGAGATAGATTTGACAAACCACATCTCTAAATATTGTTTTATGAACTTATTCTAAAATTAATGCATATATAATTTATATAAATAGTAAATTAAAATTTATTGTATCATTAATTCATTAATTATAATCATTTTAAATTACAAAAAAAATAAAATTGAGCAATAAATTATTCTTTTTTTTGAAAATTATTATTTTAATTTAATATATTTATTTAGAAAGAAAATCTTATATTTTTTCATATAAATCTTTAAGAAAGCCAATCTAAAGCCTCAGTTAGTCCTTCACCGCTAAAAGGATTTGTATAGATTATCTTGTATTAAATTTAAGACTTAAACTTTTCAATTCCTACATACTTTTCTATTTCTTCCAAGCTAGCTTAATATTTATCATTTTTATTCGCTAAAATTAAGAAAGGAAGATTATTTGAGGGTAGATTGGCTAACAACTTTTTTATTTATTCTTAAAAATAGTCTTGATCTTATTTAAGATCACTTGAGTCTAATACAGCTATTAGAGCTTCTACTCCTTACAAGTAATGAATCCAAATATTTCTAACTGCTGATCCTCCTCCTGCATCCCATATTTCAAATTCTACCTAATTATGCACAATATGCTCTACATTGAATCCAAGTGTTGGTTAATAATACTCAATTTTTTGATTCTTCCATTTATATAATATAGTTGTCCTACCAGATGATGGATTTCCAGCCATAAAAACTTTTACCTTTTTTTTGATATAAATTCTACTTAGTTTATTTATAATTTATCCCATTTTACTATACTAAGAAATTGCAAATTAATATATATTAAACTATTTAGCATATATGTTTTTAAGATAGACTCTTTAATATCCATAAAAATTTGATATTAATAATCAAAATATGAAGTAATAAAATATTGTTTTTTAATCAGTCATATTTTTCTTCTTTGAGATTTATAAAAAAAAACTCATCTACATTTTAACACTTTTAATTGCAAAAATAAAAGAAAATTCTATTAAAAGTTATTAATTACTAAAGCATATTTCTACCATTTATCTTTTATGTAATTAATATGTGAGTTCTTCAAATTTCTAAATATTTGAATCTCACATATGCCTTCATACTTTTTGAAAAATTTAGTAAAATGAGAAATATATTTTGATATTAAATAATGATTCATAATTATTTTTATATGTTAGATTTTTACAAGCTGCTAAAAAATAAGTTGCTCAGTTTTTGTATTTAAATTATTTTAAATAATAAAATAAGTATTTGATCATTTAATTATTTTGGAATTCTAAAACGTTAATTTTAATAAGTTAGTATCTATCTATTTTATTTACAAATTAAATACAAATCAATATAAAAAATAAGATAATTTATTGTAATTAAATAATTAATCAATTTACAATATCTTTAGTAATCTTATTGTATCAGATATAGTTAATGATGGATTCAAATAGTAATACTGATCATTTAAACAATAGCTTTAAAAAATATTTACAACCTGAATATTCAATTCCTGTTACCTTTGGTCTTTTGGGTTTGAGTTCTTACAAGTTTTTTAAATGTATGAAATCAATGTATATGATTAATCATATGAAGAGAAAATTAAATAAAGCCCTTCCTATAAAATTATTAGCGAAAGATTCTCCTAAATACTCTATTGCTTACGCTTCTGGAAAGATTTCATATGATCCTAGCGCATCTGTATTTGATTACCACTTTGGAGTAAAACCTGCTAATGAGGATTCAATTGGGGTATTTAGAAAGGTAGATATTTATTACAAAAAAACTATTTAGAGTGATGCTTAGTTTTTAAACTATGATGAAAGATCTTTTTTTGTTGCTGTTAAAGATTATGATAACGTTTATATTTCAAATCAAGTTTTTACCAAAGGCTAGTTAAGCTTATAAGATCATAAAATTGCTGATTCACTAATCAAAGAATATGCAAATAGTAATATGAAGCAAATTTTTATAGAAGAAGAAGAAATTAGGAATTATGTTGAAAAAAATTTTATGATTAAAGAGGAAGAAGAAGAAAAAGAAAAGGAAGAAGCTGATTTACTAATAAAGGAAGGAGTGCACAATGAAGTATCTCACCCTTTAAGATAGCTAAATAAGAGATCGTTGGTATTTAAAGATAATTATATTTACTTTCAAAAGACACCAGAATAATTTACATAAGGTGATATAAGGATATCTTTTTATGAGATTGGCAAGATTGATACACTAACTATCCTTGCTGGCAAAAAAGAAGATCAATTAGAAGCTATTTCTTTTACATTTAATGGATTTGATAACTTTACAAGAAGAATTTTGCTAGGAAAAACAGCTAAGAATGTTTGGCCTGTGAAAATAAAATATATCTGTGAAGGTATGATTCCTATTTAAGATTTGCTTTAAAGTATATACTTTTAAGTATAGAAAGATGATAGATTCTACAAAATATTTTATTTTGTTATGATTTATTTGCTATATAACTATTTGGAATCAGAAATAGCTCTCCTCCCATAAAATCATTCTTATAAATTAGTTTAACAATACTAAGCTATCAAATAAGTATTTGATTTTGACTTTATTAGAAAACTACTTTCCTTTGATGAGGCTCTTAAGAATTTTACTGACGACTCTAAAATTTCAGCAGCTTTACATTACGCTTATACTGCTTTATTTATTCGTTTGGGAATAATATTATTTAGTGCTCTAACCTACTATTGGTTTCATTAACGCTACAAAGAAATTACTTAGCAAAAGTAAGTAAAAAATCAAGAATAAAATGATTAAAGTAATCTTGAAATCTGATCAATTAATACAAATACCCTTTTGCTTTCAATCTTGTATTAGATATAAAATTAATTTAATTTTAATTCTTTAAATAATTGTAAATTTATGTTTAATTATTAAAAGCTCAATTTTAAACCAAATAAAATTATTTTGCAAATTAAAATTTATTTTATGAATTTAATTAAAACTCATTCATAAAAATTAAAAAATTTTATCTATTTTTTATTTTTTTTACTTTTAAAATAAATTTTTTTCTCTCTCACTTTATTGTGTGCTTTCATTCAATTTTAAAATATCAAAAAGTTTTTTTTTTTGTAGTAAAATTAAGAGAAGAGTGGTAAATAGAATTGAATACCGATTAATAAATACTTATGTTTAATTAATTATTTGTTGATATTTTATTCATTTTTTTAGAATACATTTTACGATTTAACAAATAATATTTAAAACAATAGTTGCCATGCCATCACCTTTTTTGGATGACTTTAAAGAAAATAATGAATGATCTGGTATTCCTTTATTTTTAAATTTAAAAGATAAATAAGCTATATTTTAGCTAATATTAAATACTTTATTGTTAAGATTTTTTGCATATAATTTGGCGCAATTTGAGTTTAATAATTAATTACTAATTTCATGATTTCAAAAAATTAAATATCTGAATAGGATTTTAACAAGTTTTATAAAATTTGATAAGTTTAAAATATGCTTTCTAGTAAGTTATAATTTCTTGAAGAGCTTAACAACCAAAATTTTATATCTGACAAAAGCAATTACACAACTCCATAAAAATCTCCTTTGTAAAATCGCGATCAAGCTCTTTCAAATAGTAAATATAAAATAAATTCATAATGCTCACATGAAGAATCAGATTAATAAAGTTAAATAAATTCAGTGATAAATAGCGCTATAAATTCATAGAAAAAGGATTTGTTTTCAGAACATTTAAATGAAAGAAGAAAAGAAGCAATAAATAATTTCCTGCTGAATTATGAAAATGATCTTTACTATATTCTTAATATTCCTCATAATGCATCTTCATAACAAATTAAGCAATAATTTAAAAAACTATCTTTAATTTACCATCCTGACAAATAGCAGCAATTAAGGAATCAAGATAACTCTAGAACTTCAAGTAATAATGAAGATGAGTAGGACTACATAAAAATTCTAACTGCATATAATATACTATCTAATGATCGCTTGAGGTAAATTTATGATGAGCAAGGATTTCAAGCTGTATAAAATGCTATGGATAAAAACTCATATGATGATTGATTAGCAAAAAAAGCTCTTTGCTTAAAAAATTATATAAAATCTTCAAATGTTAAGCTAAAATACTAAAAATTATTAAATTTTAAAAAATAAATTTATTTTATTTAAAAAAAAAAATTTTGTTGAAGATTAATGATTGGTTATAAATAATTTATTCTTTTAGATTTTTCATTAAGGATAATAATAAATTAATTTTAAAAAAACTTATTCAATTCAATTTTGTTGTATTTAGATTAATTTGTTAAATAACTTTCTTTTTTTTTAGTTTTTTTAGAGATATTTTATGCAAAGAAGCTCAATGTTTCAGTCTATTTTTAATAAAATTATATTATTTTAACAAATGATAAAATTCAAATAATTACAATTTATTCATTAATTGAAAGATTGAATTAAAAATATCATATTTTAAAGTAAATTTATAAAAATTTATAATAGACGATCGCTATTCTTTTACCTAATCTTTTGAGATCAAATAAAAATTTACATGGTTATAAATAATCATACAGTTTTTATTAATTTTTTGATACAAATATTCAACAATATTTAATAAATATAAATCAAAAAGAAAGATTGATAAGTTCAAAATGGAAAATAGTTAAATCTTGTAACATCTCTTAAAAGTTTTAGGAATCAATTAAAACATAGAAGTAAAAAATCAAAATGAACTTAACTTTAAAATTGCTAGTAAAAACTAGTGCATAGAAATTTAATTTGATGGTTAAATATAAACGCACCTATTTGCTTAGGCTAGTAGTTAGTTGCAAAATTAAAACTAATCTAACTTAGTTATTTACAAAAGTTCTTAATTATTTAGTTTAGCTAATATATTATATTATTTCTACATTAAACAAATTACTTAGCAAAGTCCAATTTAAAATAAAGCTGATTTTATACATTTATGTAATCATTACATGACAGCATTAGGGCAAAATAGAATTTTTACTAACTATTAAATATCGTGGGGTTAATGGAACACATATTGGAGCACTCCAAATTAATAATCTTATTGCTACTCAAATTGCTCAGGATAATGCAATTAAAAAACCTGCGCTGGTGGTTAATGTCTCTATTTCTTCCCAGCAGATGAATTAAATAATCCTAATTTACCACAATAAGAAAGGACTGATCCAAATAATAGATTTAATGATTAGTTATATTATTTAGCTAGTGTTTTTGATAGCTTTGTTAAAGAAGAAAAAATATAGTTTGAAAATTTCTTTTTTTCATACTAAAAGATAAAAAAATCTGAGTTTGATAGCGATACCAAAACACTTGACATAATCTAAGTACAGCTATTATAAGGAAATGTGATTAAATTGAAATCCTTATCTTAGCTGTATACAATAGATAAGGATCAAATAAAATCATTAAGTATCTTGAGTTTAGATTAGTAATGTATTCCAAAAGGTGAATTATAAAGAAAATAACTTTATGATTTCATATTAAGCTTACCACATCTGAATTCTTTAGAAATCTAATTAGAAGCTGGAATTTATCACATTGATGAAGAAAATTTTTAATTTTCAAGAACTTCTGGAAGAATTATCAAAGAATTTGTCCCTGTTCCAACAGCAGTAGTAGATAACTTTGTTTCCTTTCTATTACAAATAAAGGTAGAAAATTTATCATTAATGCTAGATGAGTTTTGTTATAGAGGCTCTATCGATTTAAATCCAATATTTGATTGCTTACCTAACATAAATCATAAACTGAAAATACTACAAATATCAGTAAATAAAAGAAGAATGGGTTAAGCAAAGGAAATTCTTAAAAATCTATGCAAAATAAAATAGCTTGAAGTTTTAAATTTAAGGATTAAAGATTAATGGGCCATTTATCACTGTAGCACTGGTAGAATACATGCGAACTTTTAATAATGGGAAACTTAACTTAGATAATCAATTAAAAATATCTAATAAATATAAATAGATTGAATTAAATAAAAAATATCCTTTAAGAAGAATATTGACTAGTTCTAAACATTTTTAATTCTTAAATTCATTCAAATAAATCAAACAAAATAAGTGGTTCATAATAAATTAAAAAAAAAAAAAATAGCATCTCAAATTAAAGATAAAATAAAAAGTTTATTTACTCAACTAAATAAAAAATTAGACAAATATTCAAATAATTCCTAGTTTTTTTATATTTTTAGATGTATTTATTTGTATTGATTTTTTTTAATTTAAGAATAGATAAACATATTTTAAAATTAATTTTAATAAATCAAATTTCTGCCAAACATTTTATTTTAGAATAAATCTGCTAAGTTTAGAAATTCAGACAGATCTTTTTTGAGTAGTCTTAAAAATTAAGAAAATCAATAATCTAAATTAATAAAATACCTCTGAAATTAGATGAATAGGAAAATAAGAGAATACTGTAATTAAATATTATTTTACCTTTTCATTTTTAACTTGAAATCTAAATTACTAATAAAAAAAAAAGTCTGATATTAAAAAAATATCTCAAAAATCCAATTACAAGGTAAAAGAGAGTACAATAATTATAAATTATTCTAATATTTTTCATATTTAATGTTTTTGTAAAATAACTAAAAAATATTTATTAATCATTTAATATTAAAATAGCTTTTAGAAATTCTAAATTATGCAAACCATAATTTTTAACAAGTAAATAAACAAATAAATAAGCATGTTGAATAAATAATAGGTTGATTTTTATTAAATAGAATGAACATTTTTAAAAAGGGCAATAAAAAATATATCGAAGGTACAAATAAATATAATTAGACGTTTTGTTTTATTTTATTATGCTAAATAACCTAACTTATAATATAAAATATATACTTAAGTTGCTGAAAATAAGTTTGTTTATAAAGAGTTAACTTCAGAAATATATATTATTTAGATATTGAATTTTAACAACACAATAATCTTCTTTTTGCTTCAAAGAAAGTATTTGAAATTGAGAAAATGGGTAAAAAATATACTCGTTCTCTTTAAATTAAGATACCTTACTAATATTTTTTGGTCTGTATTCTTGATTTCTTACATTAGCTTGATAAGGACACTTAAAAATGACTGGTTTTGTATCAGAAAATTTAGAAAATTTTGTAAAAATTTATGCAGTTCTTTTTTCAGAAGAAAATGAACTGAATCCTGGTAATAAAATGTTCGCTTTTTCTTTGATTATATTATTAAAATCTTCATTTTTTATACAAACTCCTCTATATAGAGATATAGGCTTATTATTACTGATTTGTGTGACATCTTAATCACAATAGATAAAAAGCGAAATGCTAAAAATTAAGTAAAATGGTTTTAAAATTTAAATCAGTTGAGTATCTAATGAAAACAAAGTATTATTTAAAAATTTATAGATAGGACACTATATTGTATCTTAAGTGTATAGATTCAATATTTTTTAAGCAATATTTTATTCAGAGTCAGTATTAGTAAAGCATTCCGAAATACACTAAGGAATATTATTCATATTTTCAAATATTTCTGAATCTAAATACTCTTTCTCTTAAATTATTTTCATAGCCTTTTCGAATATCTATACATAATTTCTTTTTAAGGGAGAGAAATCAGACAATCTTAAACTACTTAAATCTAATTCAGATCTACTAAGTAAATTTGCTTCTCTATCAAAGATACTGGATTAAATTAAATTTTTTAATTTTTATTTTTGACTTTAATTTTAAATGTCATAAAATGGAGCAGTTTCAATCATTATTTATTAAGTTTTTTAAATATCTCCTTAATTCAAATTTGAGTTCTTAATTGATTATAGTATTTATTTCATAGTATCTCTTTATTGCATGTTATCAGTGTACCTTATATCAGGGCTTAATTAGTTCAATTTAGCTTTGTGATTAACATACTACTTTATCTTGTTTAACTCTTCCTCGTTTATTAAATTAAAATTAATTTTATATTAATTGTGTATATTCTAGAATGTATCTTTATTAAAAAGCAAACTAAATTTTTGGAGATCTTTTTCAAATTAATTAAGGAAGTTAAATGAACAGAAGTTAGATTTATTTGAAACCAAATCCATAATTTTTGATACAGGGTTTATTCCCTTTTCTGGTTATTATCTCATCAAGAAACCTTCTCTGTCGATTGGATTTTTGAAGAAATTAATTTGATTTATTAAAAATTGTATTTACTCTTTACAAAAATTTGGGAATTAAAAGTCTATATTATTTTCCAAAATAAGAGATTTATATTTTAAACTATTTAAAGCTTCTGTGTTTTAGTCTTTTTTACATTCCATATTTATAATGAAGTCTTTATACTAAGCTTAATTTTTTTAGAAATCCTATGATGAAAAACTTTTGAAGAGATTCCTTAAATTTTTGATTTCTGAAATATTTTAATATTCATTGATTATTTATCTTGAAGTAGGATATATATTAATTTAGTCTATTACTTATTTTTATATAACATTAAGCTAATCAATGATTTCCTTTTTTAGATTAAGGAAGTACTCATTTACTTTATTAATATATTTTAAAGGAAATTAATCTTAACAGATAACTTTTAATTTTTAGATTAAACCTTTGTCATTAAGTGGAGGCCATCTTTTAATAAATTCAGTTTCATCTCCATTTAGAAACTCATCAATATCGATGAAATTGCCTATTTTAAAATCATTATCTTCATCAAGAACGCATTTTGAACAATAAAAAATCTACTTGGATTCTAACTAATCTGAAACTTCATTTACCTAAATTAATTCTATATTCTTATTCTTATGTTTTTAGCACTTTAGGTTAAGTTCGAAGCTCATTTATGATTTCTCAAATATCTTATTATTTTAATTGTTATTATTCAAACTTTGCAGGAATTTTCTTTGTTATGTTTTTCTTACTTTTTTTGGTATTAATTTTTATATCCAATAATAATAATAATAATGAGTTTAATAGCCAGACAAAATTTTTATAGAAGAATTTTTAATACCTAAAATATACTTTATAGTTTCCATACCTATCTATTAGTAATTCTACCCAATGAATTATTATTTTAATCGTTCTCAAATACTATTAAAACTCAACTAAATTTGAGTTGAAACTTTTTATTGTGGATAAAAATATTTAAGCAAAATCTTGAAAATTTGTAAATGAATGAAGTCATATTAACTAATAAGTATAAATATATATTTAAAATAGAAAGTATGGTTGTTACAGTAATAAACTATATAATAGATCCAATATTGTTTCAATTTTAAATTACTTTATATGATTACATATATTATTTATTGCTCATATTGATTGGTTTATTTATTTAAGTTGCTATTCTTAATTCAATTGTAAATCTACTTATTAGATTTATTTAATTAAGCTCATTTATTAAATGGCTTTTAAAATTCTTTGCTCTTTTTTAAGAATTTAAATTGATATTAATTTAATTATTTTTAAAATGGAAAATATTTTATTTTATTTATTATTTGTTATTAAAATCAACTTTTTTTTACTTCATAATAATATTTCATGAAGCTTTTCTTTTGTTTTTTCAGTTTTAAGGAAATTATTTTCATTAAACGACCCATTATTGATGGCCACATCATTTTTGAAGTGATACACATCGTCGCTAGAATCACTAAAATTATCATTGAACTAATCTTCACGTTCTTAATATGAGTTATTATCATCTCCTTCAGAGTGAATTTATTCGTCTTTAAATGTTTTTTGTACAATATTGCTTTTCTTTTCCAGCTTGCTTAAAGAACTGACTGAGAGGGAGTTTCTTAATTTAGACCTAACAACTGGTGTTAGTCCATATATACAGGCATTTAGGATCCCTAAGCTTCTTGCGAATAAGTGGTGCAATATTTAAATAAATTGAGGTATTTCTAAATTTGAAAACTCCATAATAGCTACAACCGACGCCCAAAAGCTTGTTATGATTAGAATATATGGATAAAGAAGCATTTTTTTCATACTTTTTTGCTAAATCACCGGAATATTTTCAATACTTTTAATTGTCTGTGTAGTAATGCAATTTAATATAGTAATAATCAAAAAAGTCAACCACAAAGGGGCATAATTAATTAATATTTTAAAAACTAAAGAGTTTTTAGCACTGCTTTTAACCCAGCAGTAGTATGTGTCCTCACCATAAACATCATTAATGAAAGGGCTATTTAATAATTATTAAAAATATAAATCAAACTTATAAACTTCATTGAAATTCCTATAAAATTATTGCTAAATAAAGAAATTTCACTTTATTAGTCAAATTTTCTCAAAAGCAACTCAATTAAATAATATATAAGCTATGGGTATCTAAATCTCTTAATTAACTTAAAATAAAAGGAATTTCTATTTACATTGATGAAACCAAAAGAGGTATTAGAAATCCAATAATAAGGAATATGTACTCCTTTTTTCTGAGGGTATCTACTTACACTCTTTTTACTACTGTTAAATAAATGACTACAGAAATCAATCCTGACCATATAATCGATGATAAATCACCCCACGATTATAGCAAAGATTGAGCTGTGCAAATAGACGAGTGCTCGTATTCTCCTATTTTAGAATGTAGTATATTTGGAGGTATTAAAAGCATGGCAATGTTGGAGAGAATATCGCTTAAACATAAATACACTACCATCTTTAAAGCAAAATTTCTGAGCTACTTTAGTAAAATATATGTTAAAACTACTATCAATCCACCTAAAATAGATAAACATGACATTATAATAATAACAACGGCAACTGAATCATAATACTCTTCTTCCAACATTTAATAAATTATTTAGTTGCTTTTTTTAAAATTGATTTTAGATATACTTGCTAGTTTATTGTATTTGTTGCTAATTTAATTTTTAGAGGAGAATATTAACTGCTAAGTTAAACTATTGCCAAACTCTCTCTTATAAGTTTTTGATAATATCTTAGGACTTTAACTACAATATTTATATTAATTTAGATATTCCTCTACTTATCCAAAATCTATTTAATCAAATGACCAATAAAAGCATTTATCAAATAGAATTCTAATATTTCATTCTCAAGATAATGCACTTAGTTTAAATACCAATTCAATATTAAAGGTTAATATCAAACGAGTCAAGAGATAAAAACAAATATATTCTAGTATTTCTTCTTTATTTATTTATGTTGATTTCAAGCAAAAAAGAAAGACGATAAATTTCTATTTCAAGCAAAATTTTTAAACATAATTAATGCTGAATAGAAAAGATTCAAAAATATTCATTCATTCATTTATAATATTTTGTTAAATAAAAATTATTAAAAATAAAATTGAAGATATTTGTTTTATTTATTCTAAAATGCAACACAAAAAATCTTTCAAAAAAACTAAATAAAAATAATTTTTTTAAAAAATCCTATATATATATTTTCATATTTATTTTTTTATGAAAATTGTAGAAGATTAAGGTTTTTAATATTTAAATTTGAATATCTAAAATAAATTTGTTTATTACATAAATATAATACCTTTACATATTAATAATAGATTATAAACAAATAAAATATATCTTCTAAAATTTAATACAAACTTTTTTCAAATAAACTAAATTAAATTAAAAATAATTGGTAAAAATCCTAAAATTATACAGATTTATTTTTATGAAAATTGTATAAGATTAAGATTTTCAATATTTAAAATTAATATCTAAAATAATCAAAGCACATCAAATTAAGTTAAATTAAAAATTAGAAAAATTATTTAAAAATGTTTAATTTTATTAATTAAAATTGAAAAAAATAATAGAGAGCATCAGATTAATTACTTAGTTACATGTTTAATAAATTATTAAATTTATTATTCTAAAATCAACAAAAAAACTATGCAATTATAATAATAAATTTTAGATGTATTTGATCTTAAATTACATATGTAATTAATAAACGATATTGATTCCTTAATCTGATGATTTAGTTAAATAAAAAAGTAAGTATTTGTTAATTATTTAGGTAAAAACATTCTTAAGTTTGTTTTTTTTTTTTTGTAAAAGCTGAATAATTAATTATTCTTTTATTGATAATTGTTATACTTATTTGTTATTCTGCCTAAGATAATACCTACTTTAAATCCATTATTTTAGTTCTTTTTTATAGTAGAGAGATGTTGAATAAAAATTATAATTTTACATATTCTCAATTCTATTTTGATCTAATTTTAGAAAAAGCTATTAAAAGATTTTAAATTTGTGATTACTACACTAATTTTAATTTAAAAATTAAAAAAAATGATGAAATGATAAAATGATAAAATCAAATTGCAATAGAAAGAATTATTTGATAATAAAATTTTAAAACAAAAATAAGAAACATTTATTATCGAAATACATAAAAAATATATAAATTGCTATATTTCTACATAAAATTATTTTAGAATTAATCATAAGCAATTAATTTTGTTTACCTAAAAATCTTCGTATTTTCTCAGTTATTAAATCAATTTTTCATGACAATTTTTCCTCTGGTATGTCCCAGCGAAATTTCAATCAAGGCTTGCTAGATTTCTTCTAATTAGACTTCTCTCTTTTCAATTTCAATTAATTTTCTAGAGTATAAATCTAGCAATAGTTCTCCATATAATTTGTAGTCGTTCATGTGCTTGGGAGCTCCTAAGAATTGATATTAACCAAAAGCTACATTGTGTACTGTTTAACTGAAGGGGAAGAGTTTAGCAGAGTAATCAGCACTTTCAAAAACTACAACTAGTTCACCTCTAAACCCTAGAGAATCTAAACCTCTTAGAGCAGACTCTTTTCCCAGTAGATCAATCCAAACATCTAATTAATCACCTTCTAGTATCTCTTTGAGTCTGATAGAAATATCTTCACTGTTATAGTCAATAGCATGAGTAGCTCCTAGTCTTTTTACATATTCAAAGTTCTTTTTAGAGCAAGATGTTATGATTCTAATATTTTTTTTTTCATCTTCATCGAAGTTATTCTCTCTCCAAAGTCTTAAGAATTACAATATAAAAGAACCTACACCACCAGCGCCAGCTGTAATAAATATATTTCTAGTGTATCTGTTTGAAATATTCAAGGGATCTTTGTGGAGTGGCAACTTTAGTTTATTTTCTACACAAGCTAAAGCTGTAAAACCTGCAGCAGGTAAAGCTGCCAAATCTGTGTAAATGTCTTCTCCACGAGATTAGACTATTTTATGAGACACCACATTAACAAATCTAGAATCAGCAACTTTATATTCGCCAAAGGAACCAGTTTCATCTTTGAAGCCACCAAAAGTGAACACAACAGTCTCATTAATTTTGAAGATATTAGGATCAACTTTACCTCCAATCTTAACTACTACACCAGAAAAGTCCTCTCCTAACGATCTAGGGAATTATTGATTGAATGGTCCAGGGCCCCAGATACATTGCTTGAAATCTATTGGGTTTAATCCAGCTCCTTTTACTTTAATCAATAAGTCAAAGTCGCCTAAGTTTTAAGGGGTTTCTCTTTCCACTAATTGCAAATTTTCTAGCCCATTCTTAAGTAAAGCCCAAGCTTTGAAAGTTTTAGGTATTGCAGCCATATTTTATATTTTAATCTGTTATTTTTGTTGTTTTTATTTTTGTTTTTTATAATTTTTATTTTACTTTTAATTATCATTATTGCTTTTTAAGTGCAATTTTTGATAAATTTAAATTAATTTCTAATATCATATAGAAGATATGTAATGCAATTCAAAAAGATTATCAGAAATAGGTCAAGAAATAAAACAACTACAAAGAGTTTACTTTTTAAGTAGTTTTAAAACATTTGTTTAACAGCTAATTCTATTTAATGAAAAGAAATAATTATATAAAATAAAAAAATTCTATTCATAATGTATAAAAAAAGAAGTTTTTTCAAATTATTTAGTAAGAACTTGAAATAAAATTTAATTTGAATTTATTTTCTTTAGCAAATTTGAAGCAAAATACATTTGCTATTTGCAAATAATAAGATAGTTGAAGGTCTTAAAGTATTAAATTATTTTATTCGTAAATTTTGGTTATCTTTAAGAGTATGAAAATCGAAATAATTAAGTCAAATAATTTGTAATAGAATATATTTTATTTTGAAAGCAAAATAATATAAATATAAATAGTTAGTCTAATTAAGGAAATAACCTACAATAGATTTAATCACATAAATTCTTGGCATTATTTAATAAAGAAATTTTGGTTATATTCGGTATAAATTAAGTTCAATTAATTTGATTGAAAAAATGAATGTAGAATATTTCTAGAACTTTAATGTTGATTGTAATCATGATTAGTAAATTAATAATAACAAAATATTTAAGCTTTAATATTAATTATTATAATTTTACTTTAGAAAATATCTAGAAGGAATTTAAAGTAATCTTTTAATATTAAAGTTTCAGTATTTTCTTTTCAAAAAGATATTTTTCCCTATTTTCGTATTAAAATAATATTTTAGTCCAATAATCCTAAATCGAAATTATTTACAACTAACATAAAATGAGTCTTAAAAAATAAATATATTAAATTTAATTCTTTGAGAAAATAAACAAACTTACAATAGTAATTTAAATAATCAACAAATGATAACTAAATTTATAAATCTAACAATATTATTTGAGGTAAATTTGAATATTTCCACATAAAAATAATTTTTAAAAGCAAAAACTCAGTTAGATATCTTTTATTTTGAGTTCTTTTTATCAAATTATAAATCTTTAGAAGATTAACATAAATCGATTCATCTATTTAAAATATTTTTTTCTAATCACCAATAAAAACAAACAATATTTATTTTTATTTTAATAAATTAATTTTTAAAACTATTAAATGTTAATATTTTACATTTAATATCTACTTTTTATTGAAATAACTTCTGCAATTTTAAACCAATTAGTATTACAATTTAATTTTATATAAATTTGGCTTAGAATTTTTTTAAGCTACACTTTAATGGTTATTCTAAAAATAGAAATTTACAATTAATAACATATTTTATATTAGATTCTTTTTTTTTAAATACTCAATTTCGGATAAGATAATATAAATTTTCAAATATTAACTTTCATTAAGACAGGGTTCTTTTTTTCTATAAAATGGAATTAGATCAAATTGTTTTTCAAAAAAAGAGAGGTAATAAAATTAATAAATGAATTTATAGAGTATCTTTTTATTATAAATTAAGCAAAACAACTAAAAATTATTAAAAACATTCAATTTAATATATTCGAATTGAAGTTGAAAACTTTTTAATATTTCAGTTATTGCTTTCTTTAGTAATTTCTTTTTTTTGAAATTATAAGTTATCAAATGAATGCTTTTTAATATTTTAAAACAATTAATTTTTAATCTTCGAATTGAACTTGAGATAATAATCTCCTTATCTATAAAAAATAAATATATATAATATACACTTATTTTACTTTCAATTAAATAATAAAATGTAACAAAACTGTTATGTAAATCAACCATGTTTAGATTTTTGATTATCAAAGTTTGTGTTTAATTTATTATTTTTATTTTTATAATCATTTAAAATATTTTGAGAAAATATAAATAATGTATAAGCTAACGACTTTTGTTTTGATTGTATTAATTTACCTTTTTAAATAAGTATTTTAAATAAACTTAATTCTAGTTAAAATCTTAGCTCATTGAAATAATAAATATTTTTGCTGATTTGTTTGCACTAAAAACGTTCTTTAATAGATTAACTTATTCTAAAATAAGTATTTCATTAAAAAATAATTATTAATTTTTTTTTGAGCTAATTAAATTAGATATAATTAAAGAAAATGATTTTTAATTTATAAAATAAAATTACTTCACCAAATACAATTTAATTTAAAACTTTAATTAAATTTATAATTTAACTCAATTTTAATTCATGAAAGATAACAATTAGAGAGCTTAAATAAAGCAATTAAAAAGCATTTTAAAATGGTAATTATTTAACATAAAGTAAAGAAAATAATTTATAATAAAAAATAAAGAAATGGTATACTTCATGAATCAAAATTAAAAATGAGCTAGGTTTGAGAGATTTAGTTTTTAAACATTCTCAGCAGTCAAGAAAGTAAGTAAACACATTGAGTTGGTAAGAAAATTGCCAACAAGGTTAAATCTTTAAAGTTGAAAATCTGTTAAATAAAAGCAAGCATCATTATATAAAAATTAGATAGATAACTCTACTCGTATTTAATAATTGAATAAGCTAATTATATTTATAACTTCATTTTAAAGATTAAATACAAAATGAATCCTGATTAGCAAGCGAAGCAAGATAAGCAAGCAGCCTAATAGAAGATGCAAAAGCCAGGAGCTAGCGTTGAATGCAAAGCTCCAGAGTAGGGAGAATAGAATGAGTTAGGAGGCAAATAGATTTAAGATTTCTACATCACAAAGTAAGGTTTAGGAAAAGGAGCATTCGGTTCAGTTTTTATTGCATATAAGTTGACTAAAGAAGGAAAAAAGAATGGCAAATTTGCTGCTAAAGTGATACAATTAACCACACTTAATGACAAAGAGATTATTTAGCTAACTAGAGAAATAGAAATTCTAAAAACCATTCGTCATGATAATATTGTGAAAATGGAACATGTTACCAGAACAAAAAATAACTTATATTTATTTTTAGAGTACATAAAAGATGGAGATTTAAGCAAGTATCTTGAGAACAAGCGCCGTCTTTCATAAGAAGAAACTATTTTCTTTTTTAGATAAATTGTAAATGGCTTTAAAGAGCTTTATAAACGCAATATCATTCATAGAGATATTAAGCCAGAAAATATTCTATTAGAAAAGAAGGAAAATCATAAAAGACTTTTGATAAGCGATTTTGGATTTGCACGTGTAGTCAACTAGGATTAAATGAATAAGCAAATAGAGCAAACACCAGTTGGTAATTATTTTATCATTAACTCAAATAAAATTGTTTTCTCTCTCATTATTATAAAAATGCGAATTTTTAAAAAATTCTATAAGATAACTTTTGATCCACAAAAGAAAGAAAATCGCTTTTAAAATTTGGGTTTTATGATAAAAACTTAAATAAATAATGTTAATCAAATAAAATTATTTTTTTATTAAATGCTAAAGAAAATATATAAAATATGTTAAAGAAAAAAATATTCAGAAAATTTTTACAAAATCATAAAAAAGCCTTTAAAATTAAAAAATATCTTACTAAATAATTTAAAATAGCAAAAATTTAAGTAAAATTTTATAAAAAAAATCATAAAACAATAAAATCAACATAATTTATTAATTACGCAAAAATTTTATTTATTTATTTTAAACAAAGTTTTTTCCTTGATTGAATAAATTATAATGAGCTAATCCTCAATTTAATTCTTTAATTTAATAAAATTCATAAATATTTTCTTCAATTAAAAAAACTAAAATTAATCAAGTTTTTACAATCTTATTTTAGTGAACAAACTTTTCCTCAATTCCTTTGATTTAGAACCAACAAAGAAATCATACATATATCCTTTGACCTCCAAATTTTAATTAAAAAAACAAACATCAACAACAGATTATAATCTAATAACATTATTTAATATGATATTATTACCATTAATAAAAATATTCTATTCAAAATATGAATTAATTAAATTGCTTTTTATTTAATAAATTAAAACAATTTTTTATCTTATTAAGTAAAGAAAAGACAGAAAATATTTGTTTGATTGGAGAAAATATTTATAAATGAAAGCAAAAATACTTTTATTTAATCTGATATTAATGAATTAATTTTAAATTATCTTATTTTACAGATAATTTGACTCATCAAAAAAAAATATTTGTTGCTTATTCTAATTTATATTTCATTATTAATTAGGATCCTTAAAGTATATGGCTCCTTAGATACTTGGAATTATTAACTTTTCTTGCAAATGTGATGTATGGTCATTAGGAGTTATGATTTATGAATTGCTCTATGGATATCCACCTTGGATGGATGACACATACTAGCGTTTATTAAATAGAATTCTTAGCTAACCTCTTACATTCCCAGAAAATGTTCAAATAATTCCCGAGCTAAAAGAGCTGCTGCGTAAAATGATGACAATAGATGAAGAGCAGAGAATATCTTGGGATGAAATTTTCCTTCATCCACTATTGAATGAAGAATATGAATTCTACACTAAATTTAAATAAACAGAGTCCTACATTTAATCTTCTATGAAGGAAATTTATATTGAAGCAGATTTAAAACTTGCTCTTTAAGCATCTTTAGTATAGAATTAGAATAATGTAAATGTTATAATTGATAATTTTTATTCATAAAAAGTATATATGAAATATTATTTCTGCTAATGATACTCACCTCTTTAGATTACTCTCATCTTAATCTCTAACTAAATTTTTTATTCTAAAATTATATTTAAGTTTGAGATACCTGATACCTCAACAAACTTTAAAAGAATTTTTATTTTAATTAATAACCTGGATGAGAAATTTAATTAAAATCATATATGAATCTCAATAATTTTAATTTTGAAGAAAAATTCATTCTTATAAATAAGAAATAAATCTATAAATAACAATTAATTTTTAGAATTTCATTAAAAAATATATTTTTTATTAATAAAATAATAGGACTCATTGTAGGATTTGAAGAAATAAGTATGTGAATACCTCTCATATTAAAGAAAATTGATGGTTTTTTTGACATACTTAATAAACGAAATAATAAAATTTTAAACATTTTCTTCTTTTGAGGTATCGAAAGTACTTTACCATAAGACCTTGCTCTTATTGTAAAAATAATAACAAATAATTAGAGAAGAAGTTTAGGCAATTTTAAATGCAGAGTAAATAGCATCAGATGCAGAATATCTTTAACAAAGCTAATTAGAAAAACTTAAAGATTCTGAATGCTTTAAGTACTTTATCTAACTAAAATAAAGAGATGACGATAACGTAATGCCATTCTTTATATAGATGTTTACAAATTCTGCTAAGTATTTAGATACTCATTAGGAGGAAGATTTTGTAAAGATTCTTAAGTAAAAACTCAAATTAAAAGATGAAATTTTCACCCAAAATCACGAATCTATACTCTCTTAATTCATTGTTGGAGTTATGACATCAATCAACAAAAAATAAAATAAGTATCACGAAATAATACAGTGCCTTATTTGTTGCATAAATTGTAGGGAATACCAAAAGTAGTTGCTTTGGGATTAAAATGGTAAAAATTAGAATTAACAGTTATACTCTAAATTAAAGGCAATCAAAACTTCAGATTTGAAAATTTTAGAGTAACAAGCAAATGAATATTTCCATCAGCTACAGCCATACGAAAACTCTCCCTTAAGAGATTCGTCAGAGTCTTAGGGTATTTCTCAAGATAAAATAATGATGTCTTAAGAGCATAAAAATATGAGCATGCTTAATTCAAATAATGGTAAATATGATTAAAAGAAATGAAAAAAGTTTAAAGTATTAAACAGCTACTGCATCTAAATAAATAGTTTTAAATATAAATTTTATATGAATAATTAATTTAAAATAATATATTGCTTATAATGTTAAGAAATTAATCAGAATCGTTTACAAAAAGATTAATTGGTAAAGCTGAATAATTTATTAATTAATGTTCATAAAATTATCAAATAATATATTCTAATGTAAATAATTTTATTATATTAATTATTCAATAATCAATTTCAAGAAATTCTAACCTTTTATTCTTTTTAAAATCTAAAAAAATTAAAAATCTTTGAACCATTTTGTCAAAAATTGTAATTAAGTAAGTAAAAAATAAGAAAATTATTGTTGATTTTAAAATAAATTCAATAATTAATTATTGTAAAAAACTTTAAAAAAGCTAAGCTTTTAAATTAAGAAATGGGATTGATTTATTTATTACAATAATTAAATAAAGAAAGAAAAGTTTGTTATTTTTACATATTCATATTAAATTTATTCACTCTTTCTATGAAAATTGATTGATATAATAAGAAATAAATAGTGATTTAAATATTTATTTTTGAAATTCTAAAAAAAGTGTTTTGATATAAAAAAACTAAGAATTTTGGAAGTTTTATTTAATTTTTAAAAATAATTCTGTTTTTTAGATTGTTGCAACTTTAACATAAAAATGAAATAAATTGATTTTAATAAACAAACATTTTGTAAGCAAGCTATAAATAAATGATTATTTTAAGATGTTTATAGAATTTTATTAATCTATTGACCCAAGTTTTTAAATTAAGAGTTAAATTAATCAATTATAAAAATAAAATAAAGAAAGAAAATTCCTTCTTTTTTATAATTTTATATAAAATTTATCCACTCTTTCCATTTTTCATTGATAATTTATTGATAAAAAAAACAATAAAAAGTAATTAAGATATTTATTTTTGAAATTTACATGAAATTAAATTAATTTTAAATATTAAAGTATAAAAAACTAAGAATTTTAGAAGTCTTATTTAATTTTTAAAAGAATTATGTTCTTCATTTTAGCATAAAGATCTACTAAATATACAAATATTTTACAAACAATCTATAAATTAATAATTATGTGTAGATGTTTATAGAATTTTATATATCTATTGACCCTAGTTTTTAAATTAAGAGATGAATCAATTCATTATAAAAATAAATAAAAGAAAGAAAATTCCTTCTTTTTTACATTTTTATATTAAATTTATACACTCTTTCTTTCCATTTTTCATGATAATTTATTGATATAAAAAACAATAAAGAGTAATTAAGATATGTATTTTTGAAATCTCCATGAAATTAATTTAATTTTAAATATTTAAATATAAAAAAACTAAGAAGTTTAGAAATTTTATTAAATTTTTAAAAGAAATTATGTTCTTCAGTTTGCAATTTTAACATAAAGATCTACTAAATTGAATTTAATATACAAAAATTTTACAAGCAAACTAAAAATTAATGATTATGTAAAGATGTTTATATAATTTTATATTTATTTTTTTGATCTATTGACCCTAATTTTTTATTTAATTTAAGTATTAAATGGCTTGTATTTGATATTATATTTATACTTTGGCTTATTTTTTATTTAATTATGTTTTTCTACATTTTTATTATATATTGACAAATTTAATATAACCATTTTAAGATTAACTTGCTCATTATGATTCTTTCTGTGGAGATATTTGTACTGAATTTTGTTCTTAGATAGATTTTGACGGTGACTCGAACTTTTATGAATATTACTATTCTACGTCTTTTGAGTCTTTTTACTAGAACTACGAACTATGATACATTGAGAGAGATCTATCGTGAGACCCAAATTTAGCTGACTTTTATTTATCATTATCTTAATCTTTAGCAAAGCTCTCATTTGCTATTTTTAATTTTGAATGGATAATATTTTTATTAAGAAATATAAAAAATTATCAAAAGAAATAAATACATTGTAGTCTCTCAGGTGTTTTACTGTTACGATTTTATTGATATGAATTATTTAGTTTCGTGTTATTAGAAGAATTTTATTTTTTATAAATTTGTTGACTATTTTTGGGATTATGAAAAGTGCTGCTAGTCAATTACTATTAGCTATTTTCTATTGATTGATTTTAAGTCTCCTCTGTTTTATGGACTCCAGAAACATTTATAGCTCTACCATTATGATAGCTGTAGCTTTTCTTTGTTCTAATATTTTTTTCTAATACATTTTAAAATAAAAAAATGAATCCTCAATTTTTAAAAAACTTTTAAGATTTTTAATCTTTATCCAAGTGCTTATCAGTTAACTTAAATTAATTATTTTTGGTTAATTGACTTTTACTAATTTAGTAGGATAAATTTGTTATTTTTATTCATTATTTTATACTTTGTAATATAAATGCTAATCCTATATATTACCATTTAAATTAAAGCTTTTTTTATCAGTTAATTTTTTTGCTTACTATTTTTTTATTAAATTACTAAGATTAATTTTTTTTATAATATAGCTGTTTTTTAGTTTCTAATAATTGTATACAAAAATATTGTATCAGATTTATTTAAAATAAAGCATATAAATTATTTTAGCTTACAGGTGTTATTTAAAGGTGGCTAAATAGCTGTTTAACTTTAGTTTCTCTAAGAGTGAATGTCAGGAGTCATAGACATATTATTTCTGGTGTGGTTAAAGCTAGACTTTTGTAAATTAAATTATTAAAAATATATTATTAGTACTATAGATTCTAAGAAAGCAAATAATTTTAGAGAAAATAAATTTATTAAATGAGCTAACAAAGAAGTGAATTTAATTTTAATTACATTTCTCATTTCATGATTATCAACTGGAGGGAACATAACTGACATTTCTTTATTATTATACATTTAGCTCATAATATTTTGTCTGACTTTAAGGACTGCTTTATTTTACCATTCATGTTTTGAAAGTCTACTCATTAATTTTCTTTATTAATTGAAATCTTAATCTAACTTTTTCTTTTTAACCGTTGCATCCCTAAATTTTAAGTTAATTTAAAGTAAGTTTAGAGCCAAAAATGATAGAGTCGTTCACTCAACCAACTTAAAAATTAATATATTACTGTTTCATAATTCTATTTGCTATTCTCTCATTTTCAGATTAAATATGCAGTGCTTCTCTCTTTCTTGCATAGAAATTTTTATGATGTAGCAAAGGATCATCAATATCATGTCTCTATTTATCAAAATTGAATAAAATTTCATTTAATTTAATTGCTTGTTTATTACTAAAATATTTTATCCAAAGACAATAAATAAATAACAAACAAATTGCAAGAATCTTTTTTTACCTTTACGACATAAGCTGTATTACTTCTTTATGAAATCTAAATTAATTTTGTTAATAGTCTGTTATTGTCTTTCTGAATGCTGCTTATTTTCACTAACATATTTTTTTAAATAGCAAATTATACTTTTTATTAGCCCAAATTTAAATCTATTTTAATATTTTACTCTGCTCATTATACTTGAGTCTCCTATTCTATTTGTTTATATCAAAAGTAAAAATAAATTAACATTTTCTTTATAAATTCACTTTTTTCTTTCATTAATTGTTTGTTGCTTAAAGATTTTAAGTGATAATAATAGATTTATATTCAAATGATTACTTTTATGTCTTTTACATTATCGATAACAACTTATTTTTAAGGTGACTTGACTACAATATGAGATTTTTCATTTCTAATAGCATTCAACTTACTAATGTGCATTTCATACTGTCTATTTATTTTTACAAATTTATAAATTTATAGTATTTGCCACATTTACAAAGAGAGCCGATTTTGGCTTCTCGCTTTATTAAATTTAAACCACTCACTTTTCTCTCATATAAATGTCATTTATTTTTCCTGGATAGGCTATTCCTGCTCTCATGGACTTTTATATTTTATAATTATGCTTTAAGTTCTTCTCCTTTTTGGCTCCTTTTGCTTTTTTATATTACTTTTTTATGATAATCAAATAGTTTACAGTAACCACTAGTTGAGAGCTAACAAAATAAATAGTATTTATGTGATAGTTTATATTTATTATTATTGCTAATAATCAATTAATTAATAAATTCTTTAACTTTTTATTCTTTCTCTTGATTGATTGTTATCAAAATTAATAATCTTTTGCTCACTTCTTATTCGTTTGCAAACAATCATGCATTTTGTTCTAACTATTTAATTAATACTCATATTTGTGAAATCTAAACAATCTATAATTTATTAACATTATTAATTTGATTGTTTGATAGATAGATATCAGCTTTACCAATCCTTTACTTATATATCCAAATTTTTTGAATACTAGCTAATAAATTTATTTAAGATACAATTTATTTTAGGCAAAGTAATAATTCATTACTTAAAGTAGTTGTTTTAATTAATTTGATATTAAAATTTATTTAATATTCAAATTTAATCTAAAATTATTTTCTAATTTATTCATTTTTCAGAATTAATTTAATTTCTATTTTTTATCTTGAATTATTTTTTTATTGTTTTTTTCAGAATTTAATCTTGTTTATTTGGTTTTGATGCTATTAAATATAATTAATTTTCTCAAGTTTATTCAGTTTATTTGTTTTGTTTTTCGTATTTGAATAAAATCTATTAATTTTAAGAATATTTAGGAAGAATTAAAAATTTTCTAATTTTTAAAATATTTTCTTTTATTCATCTTTTAAATATTTTTACATAAATTAAAAAAGATTATTATTATTTTAATTGGAATAGAACACACTATATATTAAACATATTTTTATATCTTAAATATTATAAAATGAAATTTGCACAAAAATTTTTTTATAAATATATTTAAGTAAAAACAATTGAGTTTATAAAGTGCAATTCTAAAGTTTAAATTGGAATGAGTAGTAAGGATATAAATAATGTTAAGTAAGTAATAGATGATCTATATGATCTAAATGGTGAGAGCCTTCAATTTGTCACTACATGCTTGGAAAGCTTAAAAGTAATTAACATACTTTAATAAGAAAATAGCCGTCCTTCAACCTAGATTTCCTAAATTATTTAAAAGCAGTTTGCTACAATCGCTGAAAATGCTGACTTTATTCTAAAGCACTTAAAGGTTGAAAATTTTTTATTAAGTTAAAAAATAAAAGAAAAATCAAGTGACTAAATAATAAAAAACAAATCTAACGAGTAAAAAAATGAAATCGAAGGGAAAAAAGAAATACCAAAAATTCAGATTATAAGAAAAAGATAGTCAAAACAATGAAATATGATTTATTATAAATTTTTTCCTAATAATTAGAATGTTTTTATATTTGAAATAATGATTTTTGTAAATAATTTGCTTTATAAGACTTGTATATTAAGTATTAATTTTCATAAAAAATTCCATTTGTAAATTTAATAATAAACTTTAAAATAACTAAAAAAAAAAATAAATAAATGTTTTCTTTTAATCTCGTTTTACATTTTACAAATTTATTCTTGTTAAATAAATAATTAATATTAATATGTTTTTTATTTTTTATATCTAATGTAATATTTAACTTTTTATTAATAAAACTTTGCTTAGTTTGTAAAAAAAATAGGATTAAAAAATTTTTAAGTCATTTAAATAATTTTAAAATATTTTAAAAGAATAAAATAGATCTTACAGTAAGTAAATTGATAATCAATTACTAACTTAAAATAAAATACAAAATTATTTTTTGAATTAAAAAAATTTTTTTATTAATCAGATTATTTTTTATCATTTAATTTATTTGTAAAAATGTTTGTATAAAATATTTTAAATAGCTCACTCTAATTTCAAATCAAATTTTTTATTTAAAATATATTTTAATATGCTTTTCTTCTTAATAATTGCTTTTTCAAGCATCTCTTTTTCTACTTTTTTTAATAATTTTATAATATAATATGTAAGAATTCTTAATTTAGTTCTTTCAGAATAAAGTAAATGTCTTTATAAAACTAAAAATTAATAGAAAGTCAATATAATATTATAATTATTTATGATAAATTATTTTGGATTAATAATATTATAACCTTTTTTTAATAAAAGGATTCTTTTATTTATCTTAAAATAATGTTTTAAGAAATGTTTCAAATTTTATTAAAAAATTTAATATAGATTTATTATATAATACAGATATTTATAATTATTGATATCTGTGCTTAGTTGAAATCAAAATCTAAAATTTCATCGTTACGAATTCAATTTTTTATATGTCATATTTTTGAATTTAGCTATTTTTAAATAAAAAATTTAAAGATTGATTGATTTAATTTGATTTGATTATTAAATCAAAGAAGTGAGTGAGTGAATAATAAAGTAAATTTTATATTGAAAATAAAATAATCATAAATTTTATATTAATTTGCAAATATTCAGTGATTAATTATTTAAATACAAGCACTTTTAGGATTAAAAAAACCATTTTGTTTGAAAGACTTACAAAAATTAAAAAAGTAGAAGGATTATTTTAATTTATTAAAGGAAGATGGAAACAGATATAAACGTACCTAAAACAAAGGGTGTCAATTTTATGTTTTAGAACATAAAGTTCCACATATATATTTACATTTTGGTTAATGTAGGATAGTGGATTATGCATAGCTAAGACCACTATTGCACAGCCGATGGCAAGTCCATGCGTAAATTGATGGAGCATGGCTCAGTATGTATGATTATCATAAATGTGTTAGGCTTATTCTATATTTGGTGTAGAGATTAGTTTGCTCGTTTAGAATTTTGGTTGATTTATGCTACCAATTTCTTTTGGTTTTTGATAGTGTTTTTTGATATAATTAGTGCAGCTACCTCTTAAAAAAGAGAATGCATGGAAGTAATTATGTCTCAGAAATCATTTGCATTTTTAGGGCTTAAAAATTAGATTGAGTTGGTTATTTGCTTGTCATTTTAGATGGAATATGCTGCTAAATTTGTAAACATGGCTTCTAATTTACTCTTCCCCTATCTGCTATTAAGTAGTGGCAAAGACCTTGGACTTTGTCATGACAATGGGTCTATAATTATCTTTTCCATTTGTTTCTCGCACATCTTCATAAATATTTTAGCTGCTTTAATGAACTCTGTTCTCATGTGCATGGGGAGAAAGGGAAGAAAGTTATAGTCTTTCAGGTTCTTTATTTTAATAGCAGTAGTTAGCTTTCTTATAGTTTATGTAATTGTTTTTATTTCCTACACACAAGTAAAGCAAGAAAGGCAATGTGTTCCTATGGAATACACCTTAAGGGCATACATTTAAATTTCACCCATAGCAATCACTTCTATGTTGACAATACTGCTTTCAGTCAAGTCTGATTTGGGTGGAGA
The DNA here is from genome assembly GCA_000231845.2 of Tetrahymena malaccensis 436. Classification (NCBI taxonomy): domain Eukaryota; phylum Ciliophora; class Oligohymenophorea; order Hymenostomatida; family Tetrahymenidae; genus Tetrahymena; species Tetrahymena malaccensis. Next base: position 24,574 of record AFXY02000798.1, on the reverse strand, counting down.
TGTTAGAGAAAGGGCATTAATTTAGCACTAAAAGCATGCAAATGACTAAGACTATATAATGGGAGTTACTTCCAAATTAGGAGGAGGAGCTTATGGAGTAATTTCTCAAGCTAATCACACTGATAAATCTAAAGTAGCACAAATTAAGCAAGGTTTTGGTAGCTTGAAATAATGAAAATTTTTTGTTTCGAATTTTATCAAAAAGAGGTATTTCAGAAATTTTACTGAGCAAAGACTCTTATTTATACAAAAAACCTTTGTTCATATAAGAAAATTGCTTAGCTTTTAATTGAAATCGATTTCATCTAAAATAATTTAAAATTAAATATTTATTTGCATTTCATTTATCTATAAAATATTTGTATTTATATTTACGTTCATCATTATGAGAGGATATAATCACATATGTTTTTATTATAGTAATTAAACCTTTTGGTTTCAAAAGCAAATTATTAATTGGTGATTTTGAAATTAAAAATAATATCTTTGATAAGCAAATAATATCTGTTTATTTTTCTATTAATAATCTAATCGAGGATATCGAAAGCAAACAGTTTGTAGTTAGAAAATAGTTTTATAGATGAATAAGAATGTTTTATTTTATTTAGTTTATAAATTATTTAAAGAAATTATATTTTTTTTTATTTAATTTTACAAAGGAAAGTAATAGATATTAATAAGTTATTGTACATTTATAATGAATTTAACGAAAAATAAAATATGAACGAAGTCTTGTTTTAAATCTTAAAAAGTAGAAATAAAAGTTCAAAATTCTTGATTACTTTCTCATGTTTAAATGGTACTTTGGCACTTTTAATATAATTTATAAATACATTGTCAATCTATTTAATTTTTTTTGTTTTATTGGAGAAGTTTTACTTACCATTTTAAAAATGATATTTTTATTTAAATAAAATTCAAAAATAATATTTTGAATTTTCTGAAGCATTCTTTAAAAATTGTTTAAAAATTTGAGAAATTTATTCATTTTAAATTCAATAAAAAAAATTCTTTTCATATTTATTAGTTATGAAAGTTTTTTTATAAAATTGATTTAACATGAAATAATACAATTCAATTAATTTGATGAAAAATTCAGCTTTTGGTTTTAAGCAATATAACATTCAATTTTAATTTAATTAATAATGTTTGGTAGTGTTTATTAGTAATAATTTTAATGACTATTGATTAACATTTCTATAAAATAGTAAGACCATCAAATAAATAAATAATTAATATGTTTTTCAAATCTTAAAAATAATATTTTTTCAATAAATTAGAATTATCTCGATATTCTAACTCTTTATTAGGCATATGGAAAGTATCATAAATATAAAACATGCTTTGTTGATTTTTGCTATAGAGGCTGTTTTCATCAGAAGCATATCGAAAAAACTAGATGTAGAGGATAAGTTTTTTTCTATTTTAGTAATATATTAGATAACTTAATTTAAATGATATCAATATCTTCATAATTTGTAATATCCTTAAAGTAAAAACTACATAAATTTAATTTTAAAAGTGATTAGTCTTGTATTAGCGATGTTAAATAGCTCTGACTCAGCTAAAAAATAAAAAATAGTTCCTGATAAAAGAATTGAAGTTAGCAATGAAATTCATCTTGAGTTGCTAGATCAATGCCACAAATCAACATTGTTTGAAACAGTAGTTAAAAACAGATACTTTATAAATGATGCTTGTGATTGGGCGAACCACTTTTCAGATGAAACATCTTCAGAATAATTTATAAACTACTTCAAGCATCGTGAAAAAAAGGGAATATAATTTTGCTATGCTATTATTAAGGAAAATAATCTTATAGGCTGTGTCTCTATCATTTTAACTAATGGACAGGGAGAAATTGGATATTGGCTCGATAAAGATATGAATGGTAGAGGTTTTGTTACATAAAGTGCAAATGCTCTAATTAGCTTGGGGTTCGCTAAATATAATTGCAAAGAAATGATGTTAAAATGTCAGCAAGTGAATCATAAAAGCTCTAACGTTGCTTTAAGACTAGGCTTTAAATTCAATAAAACCATAGAAGGAACTCTAAGCGTAAATGGAAAAGATTGGGTGATAGACGAATACATATTAACCTAAGATTAATTTAATAATTAAAATTAACAAAAATAATAAAACAAATTAACACATGAATGATTCTGTTTATAAATAACAAAAGTAATAAATAATAAAGAGTTTTGACATCTATTTTTAGAGTAAAGTAAAAATTAAACTACCTTCAAATCAACAAATTTAAAATTGTAAATATTTTAATAATGAAGTTTTAACCATAACAAACCTAAAAAAACCTGAAAATAATATCTTTCTGTTTATAATTTATTTTCGTTTTAGTTTTAAAAGTTAAGAATAAAATAAATTTTCAAAATAAATGAAAGTGAGTTTGTATTTTTTTATTTAAATAGGAAAAAATGTTTAATTTTTTCAGTGCTTTAATTTATTTGATTGATTTACTTTTTTTATCAAATTTTATCATATGAAAAGTTGATATTTTTAATATGTTTTAAAATATAAATTAGTCCAATCAATAGTCTTACATTTTAGTAGAATTATTCTTAAATTTAGCATTTGTTAGAAGTAAATATAAGCAATTAATTTTTTATTTTATACTTTTGTGGAAAATAAAATTTTTTTATCATGTTACTAATCAACTATGATTCACATTTAGTTAATTTTTAAATAAATTGACCTAAAATTAAATATTTTTTTGAATAGAAAAATAGAACAAAAAAATAAAGTTTAATTAATTAAAATGATTTTTCAGAAGAGATAAATTAGATATTTCTAAATTTAAAGTTTTAAATGAGAATATTTCCAAACCACAAATTAGCATACTTACATAAAAAACAAAAATATGAATTTTATCCTGAAAGCGATTAGCACAGTTATTTATATATTTACATCTAGTAGCAAATTTATATTATTTGACTTTTTTTCTTTCTGTTAATGATAAAGTTATTGATTAAATAAATATATAATGAGAAGGATAATAAAATTTGAAAAATTTTTGTAGGATTGCTGCTGTCTAAGCATAGAACCAACCATACATGAATGAATAAGCTGATTTTTTAATTAAGTAAAGTAGATGGGTTTATTTGGCTTGAAAAGCTGAGTAAAATTTTATAGAAAACAAACAATATAAATTTATTGATTGATTTAAATATAAGAAAAAATTAATTTGCTTTAAATATATAGATAGAGAAAATTTCTGTTGTTCTTATTTCATTTTTATTGTTTGCTTTCGTATTCCTTTTATGCTTTTCTAATTTCGTCTATAATCTATTCACATATATACTTTTTTTCAATATCATTTCTATTTCTATCGGGATGGAATGTTATTAGCACCTTCTTAATTGCAGACTATTTTTAAAACAAATATTCACTCTCTTCCATTCAATTATTGATTTTTTTTCAATTTATTTAATCTTACCTTCAAGCTCTCTTCTGTTGAGAGATCAAAAAACGAAACAGGGTTCCAGTTAGCCCCTGGCCATAATATATTTTATAAGGTTGATAGTAAAGTTCTAATGTCCTTTCTAGTTCCGTTTTACTCTTTCCAACTCTGCATTTTAAGAAAATTGTATTAATCATTTTATCCAGCGTTCTATGGCATATAAAAAAATTATATTTACTTTTATTTTCCCCTCAAGTCTCTCCTACGCAGACCTCTTATCTATTTGCTCTTAAGCTTTTTTTCTCTGTTCTTCTTCGTATTCCCTTTTCTATAAAATTTATTTTTTAAATTAGACTTTTCTTTTTGTGCTCACTGTTAACTACAAATTACCCTTTCTTCTTACTCTTCTTTGAGGATTTTATCTTTAACTTCAATTAACTTTTTGCGATCTATTTCACCATTAATTATGTATTCATTCTTTCTGCTTTCAAGCTTTCTATCGAACTCTGATACGGGGCCTTTGTGATGATCGATAAGGGCTTCATGGGCTTTGAATGCACGATTAGAATTATCATCTGATGGGAAAAGGTCAATATTATTGCTTGAAGCATTATTTGGGAGGGAAGAGTTCTTTCCAGTGCCAGAGGGAGGAGCCCCTTCATCGTCGCTATCGAAAAAGTTGATACCTGAAGGAGGAGCTTAAGAGGGCTATACAGACGAGGCCTTTAAAGAAAACGAGAAGAAAAAATAAAATTAATTAGAAAATAAAAAAAATGAAATGCATTAAAGAGCATTTATTTACTTAAGGAGCAGGAATATCGTGGTCTTCGTCATCGTCAAGATGGTTTTTCACAATAGTTTTTTTAGTTTATGAATTTTCTAATTTTTACTGCTATGCATCTAAATTACTGGAGGATTTTAACTTAAACTAGCTCGATTTTTATGTATCTTTGTACTCATCATCGAACAGGTTCGCTGATTTCATGTGCTCCTTATGCACAAGATCAGGGTCAGAGCTTGAGTGATGAATATTTGTCGAGCTACCTTTCTGCTCCTTTAGCTTTGGCACATTTTCAGTACGAGAAGCAGGAGATGGCTTCTTTTGCTCTTTCGCTGGTTGGCTTCCTAAAGATCCTTTTTGCTTGATCTTAACTATTTTTTACTTATTATAAATCTTAGAATCTCCATCCTTAGTCAACTACAGAATTTTCACATACACTGCATTGTTTATTATAGGCGCCCTGGCTTCTAAATTCTAAGGATCTATCCATGCAAAGCTGATTAAAAATAATTTTGTTCATTGATTTATTCATAATTACTATTCAATGATATTATAAAAAAGAAAAACCATACATTTTAGGTTCTGTTTCATTGCATTGAATCTTAAACCTTATGTGATAACTTCCGCTTAATAAGTCTATCGGGAATTCGTTTATTATGTGTCTCAGCTTTAGGACCTTCATGTGTTAATTTTTAATTTTGAAAGAACTTTAATGCTAAATCAATCATTTCAAGATGCAATAATTACTTCGTCTCCTTGCACTTAATCATTAAAATTCAATGAAAATACATTTGTAGAGCTATCTTTGTCATTCTATTAATTAATAATAAGCACGTATTACTATTATACCTCCTTACCATCTTTAATTTATTTAAATTATTTACTTAAATTGAATAAAATATTGGATAGTTTGGCATTTATCTATTTTCCTTTTTATATAAAATTGTATGGTAATATTTTTTATTTTTGATCAATTAATTATTTTAATATAAAAATTATGCATAATCATTTCGCGTGTTTTTTAAAAAAACAATAAATTTAAAGCAAATGCAATCAGAAATTATTAAACGCTCATACAATAAATGACTTATATAATTAATAGTATCCTAAATGTTCATTCAAAACTTTAAAAAAGTATTAAATTATAAATTGCTATTAAATTTTATTACTTGTTTAATAATATTTTACTAAAAATTATTTCAATTTATAAAATATTTCAAGTTTTAGTAAAAATCTAATTTTATGTTTTTTCCTTTTTTGGCAAATTTTGCAAAATTGAAAATAATTATGATTAATTATTTGTGTAATTTTAAAAATAACTTAAATAAATAGAAAAATTTAACTTTTTTATTGAGAATATATTGGTAAAGGCAAGTTAAAATTACAATTTTTAAGAAAATTTTAACAAAAATAATGTAAAGATATTACAATTAAAATATTATCTAAAAAATAAAATTTTTGAAAATTTAAAAAATAATAAGAGTTGAATTTTTAATTTTTGTTTGATATAGAAAAAAATCCATCAAAATTAACTTCTCTAAAAAATAATCATCTAATTTTTAATAACATGAAACAACAAATGAAATCATGAAAAATTGATAGCAAATAATTGATATAATCCACTATCATACATTAACCAAAATGTAAATATATATGTGGAACTTTATGTTCTAAAACATAAAATTGACACTCTTTGTTTTAGGAAAGTTTATATAAAAAATTAAATTTTAAAGTGATAATTTTTATCAGGTTTAGAAATAATCAAATTTTAATAATTTATTTTGTAAAATGAGATAGATCTATTTTTAAATGATATTATTTTAAATTAAATAAAGCAATTTAATTGTTTTTGAGTCTTGATTGCCATACCAATATAATTTTTTTGTAAAAATAATATTCCTTAGAATAGAATGAAGATATCCTCACTTCTCTTAATTTTAGCTATTATTAAAAATTTTCAAGTAGTTCAGAAATAATTCTTTAAATAGACTAAAAAAATTTAATTCAAAACAAAATAAATTAAAATTAAAATAAAGCGTTTTGCAAATAAAAATAAGAATTATATAAATTTAATTGAATTAAGTTTGTTTATACGAATAAAACCAAAGTATTTTTAATCTTAATGAATTTGTCTTAAAAAAATAAATCTGATTTTAGTTACTGCTTAAACTAATAATATTGTAGCTGTATTTTAAAATATAAGCCGTAAATTAAAAAAAAATGATTAATTCATCTATATTCATATGTTAATTTAACTTTTAGATTCTTATTTTCAACCTTTTTTTTCATATTGCTTTTACATTTTAAAAATATTTTTATTTCTTTAAATTAGAAAATTTGTTTTGCTTTCAGTTAAAATTGAAAACAAACAAATTTTTTGTTTGAACCATTTAATTAAAAGCTTATTGAATTAATGATGAAACTATAAAAAGTTAATTTCAGATTAAATAACAATTTACAACAATATAATTATTTTTTTAACCATAATTTTTTATTATTTACAACAAATATTAAATATCAGCTTTTTAAAATAATATTTAAAATTTAACAAGTTGAAATTTATAAACTTAAGAATATAAAAAATGATCTAACTTTATATTTTAAAGATTGGTACTAAATAATATGAATAGAAAGTTGATAATTTGGAAAATTAGATAAAATAACTTGACAAAAAAAAGAAAATTTATGTTCACAGATTGATAAAACTAAAGTAGATAATTAATAAAATCTATGATATCTGGTGTTTATTTTTATTTATTGTGTTTATGAATGAATAATAAGGATAGCAATCATAGATATTTAAGAATTGACTGACTTAAATTAAATAAAGGAAGCATATTTATATTAAAAATGATAGTAAAAATATATATTGAGTTTTTTAATATTGTTATCAAGATTAATTGAATGCATTTTGTAAATGAAAATTGCGAATTAATTGTTTTTACTATACTAATTATTTACATGTAAAATTGTTTGTTTGCTTGCTTGGTTGCTTCAAAAACTGCATGAAAAAAGAAAGGCTTGTATGATTGATTAATTGATTGATTTGCGATTATATTGATTTATTTGTAGAGTTAATATAATTTAATTAAATAAAAATCATAAATAAGAATAGAGGCGTATTTCTTCGATAGTCAGTATATTTATTTATTAACAAATTATTAGAAGAGATGGACTTAAATATTTAGCACTATTCTTTAGAGGAGTTGTTCTAAGTGTGCTAAATTAAGTATAAAATTAGCTGCTATTTTTATATAATCACGGCATTTAATTTTGGGATGGATTATTTTCCTCCAATTGGTGCCATCAAAAAAGTATCATTAATGAATTATGTATTAAAAACAGATTATAGGAAAAAGATAATGAAAGAGCTTTTGTCAATTCGAAAATTTTTAGCGACATCTGGAGCTCATTTACATAGTAAGAATATTTGAGATGAGTTAATGAAATAGCTAACAACTTTTATTTCGCAAACAAATAGGTGGACGAAATCTTAGTTAGATATGGAGAGGACTGTATCTCTAAACAATTTTGGTAAGTTTTTGATATTTGTTTTATATTTTTTGTTAGCAAAAGAAAAAGCAAGCAAAATCAAAGGAAAATAAGAAAATAATAAGGCCAAAGCTTTTGCAAGGAGACATAGATCCACAATGATATTTTTTGTAAAAAAAAGGTACCATAATATATAAGAAAGTAGATGAAAAGGAAAAGGCGATGATGTTAATATTGAATGAAGCTTTCATATATGGCAACAGGTTTAAGTACAGAGTAATCTATTCTTCAATATTTTACATTTTATTTTCTTTTTCTTCTTTCAGTCGCATAACATTCAGCAAATAGGGCAAAAGCATAAACGAAAAACTTCGAATTAGGGGGAGAAGTGTCTAAGCCTAAAAATTATTAAAATTTAAAGTGCAACTTAAGTGATTTGTATATTATAATTTAATAGAGTGAAGTAGACAACAGCTCGTATCCGCCTGTAAAGATAAATTTTACTGCCATAAAAAAGAGTCTACCTAACACAGACCAAAATGTGATTAAAACTGCTCTTACAACACTATTTGAAACCGTTTAAGAAGTAATTAAATATTTCTAAATAATTAAAATTAAATAAATACCTCTCTTCGCAAATATCATCAATAAATCTTTTTTCCAATTAATACTAATCAAAAAATCATTCGACAAGCTTTGTTTTTCTATTAAGCCCTAAATCAAAAACGAGATATAAACTCATTTTACTCGGTTATTATAAAATCTATTTTTAATTAAATATTTATGATTTTTCTATAGTTTTAGCAAAGATCTGCCTAAAAAAGTTTATTTTATAAAATATTTTTTAATTTCCAACTTGCCAAGTTTGAAAGCGGGTCATTTAGAATTAATAATAAACTACTTTGAGTAATTATTTATGGTTTAAATTGAAGCTAGCATTGCTTATATTAAAGTCATTATTAAAAAAATTTTCACTGAAGCTATTTTTTATTAGTTTTAAACAAACTCAATTACTTATCTTGATTTATTTAACAAACCCAATCCATTTTCCCTTTAATTCATTAGGTTATGGTACAAAACCCTAGTGTAGAAATTGATTTAGGCGTTTTTGGTAAAATAAATAGCTTTGACAAAGCAGTGAGTTTTGAGCCTTATAGCATGCATAAAAAGAAAGAAGTCAAGCAGCGTTCTACTGTCCGTGAATTGCTTGACTAGAGGAAGGGTTTGTCAAGATCTATGGCTAACTTGAATAAATTAAATTATGCCAATCTTCTCCAGTTTGGAGACCAATCGAATATAGTATAAAGCTAAGTCAAGCCTCCTTCAAGGCAATAAAAAGTAATGGGCTCTCATCATGATCTCCCTTAAGTCTCCGAACATGAAATAAAAACTGGAAACATGTTTGGTAGTGCTACCAACCTTGGTCACCAATAATATCTTTCCAACACTAATTTATAATAAATTCCTTTGTTCATCAATAAAGGAGAAATAAAAAGTCATTAAAACTTAGGCTTGTCTTCTGTTGCATTCGATGACAATATGAAGCCTAGCACCACTAATTTCCTAGGGACAAAAAGAAAAATTAAGTAAAAAAAAAATAATAATAATAAAAACAATTTTAAAATATCAAATAAATATTTTTTTTAATACACAAAAGAGTAAATGTCTAATCACAAAATCTATAAAAATTCAATTCATCAAATAAATTCGAATCATCACCCACAAGACGTTATAAGTAATAACACATATAAATAAATGACGAATTGTTATCTGCAGGTACAGATCCTCTTGCAAAGGAACAAGTAAAAAACATTTATAAAATTAATTCAAAAGGAAGTCTTCTTCTTCAGCATAAAAGTTAAAACATTTAAAAACGAGTTTAAATAGAATTAAAATCAACTTTTAAGTGAAGGAGAGTCAAAGTTGTTTTGTTGTTTATTCAAATTTTCTTTATTTAAAAATATCTTTGTTATTTGTTTACATTTTTTAAAAATTTTTTGTGATTAAAATAAAAGGAATTTTCTAAATTGGCTAATGAAGCTTCTAATTTGATATATTCCACATTTATTAAGCCTCCAAATGCACAGATTAGATATCCTCCTATTTTGGATAAATTTTCAAGAACTTTAGCTGCTCCTTTGGCTTCATAGAAGTTTAACTTATCAATTAGTGCCAGAATTGGGTCTAATTACACTCCTTCAGCTAGAAGATTATACTTCGACAGCCAAACAAAGGGCATTAAAGTTTTGTATTTAAAGGACAGCAGCGTTAACTTTACTGCAAATTAAGAGCTTTTGTAAGAAACTGCAGACTTAGAAGAAGAGCTTGATTATGTGCTCAGAAGAGTAGAAATCAGCGAGGAATTAGAAACAAAAATGATTGCTAAGAGAAATTGCTACTAAAGATACAACGAATACATATAAGAGCATATCCCTTAGGAGTTTATTGCTAATATTAACAATTACTGGTTGAAAGACATTCTAAATTTGATACCTGCTTCTCTTAATTATGTCGATATTGAGTAAATTATATTATTTAATTGTCTTAGAAAGAATTTTGTGTAATTTTTCCTTTCGTTTTATTTAGCAAAGTAAATTTCATGAAAAATGAAATGCTCAAAGAAATTGTTATTTATTACTTCGAGTCTGTAAAAAAATCTATCTTGGACTATGTCCTTAAAGATGAAGACGAAAAATTGAGAGTAGGAATTATGCAAATATTTGATCCTGTGGTAGAGTACGGTGATAATATTTACAGAGGATTAGAGCCAGACGATGACTGGAGAGTCAGCAAAGCTCAAAGCACTGAGTTCATTAAGCAAAATTTAGTCATCAACTCAAAAGCTACCTTAAAGCTTATGGAATTATGGAGGAAATATGAAAGAATGCACTTCTTTGTCCTTCCAAGCAAAAAAGATCAAACAATGAATATTTAAAATTTCATTCAAATTCAAGTAAAATAAATTGTTTAATAATTTTGCTTTTCTTGAATCTTAACACGCTTTTTAATTTTAAAAAGACGAAACACATTACTGATGTTAAGAATCATTTAGGTTCTGAATGGCTTAATGATGTAAAAGAAATTTACGAAGAGGAGTTAAATTAGATGAACAAAGATAAAAGATTGGCATAAATATTCTTTGATTCTTCTGCTACATTGATGTCAAATTAAATTAGATAACTAGTAACTGACTCTTTAAATCTCTACAAGGAGTTCTTTGGAAGATTTGACAAGCAAGTCTTACCCACTCCCCAAGAGATTATAGAAAGAGACTAAGATTGTAGATTAGCAATTGAAGATGTTTTCTTACATATCAAACTTGCCGATGAAGATAACCACATCATTTTCCAAGATAATCTTTATGAAACAATTAAAAAGGATTTAATTAAGATGATTGATGATATTGTAAAAACTACTCAAGGATTCTCTCGTCCTGAGAATGCCATTACTAGAAATGAAAGCGTTACTCTTTGTGACATCCCTCTAACAGATGAAGTATTTAATTAATAATTAAATTTTATAATAAAATGTTCATTTTTAATTTAACAATGTAATTTATTAGACATATGTGAAAGTTAAGCAATATGTCACTGACGTTTTAGATAGAAATTTAGAAAATATAGAATCAGTTCTCTTAGTCTATGAGAAATATGCTTATTTATTAGAAGAAAAAATTAAGGTAGAGAGATATTTAGCAAGCGGAGTCAGAACTAGAGAAGAAATTAATTTAAATGTAACTAAATACAAGACTGTTATCCAAGACATTATGAAATAAGTACCTTCTTATGTTAGAATGAACATGATCTTAGTTGATGGATGCGAAATTAAAAAGTCATTCTTATACATATGTGATGAAATTCTCGTAGTTTTATAATCTTATACATATACATATATCATGAACCGCAGCGATGCTATTTAAAAAGATATCTAAAGCATGCAAGACTACATTAAAGTTAAGGCAGACACCACCGAAAAGCTAGTTGATTTAGAGAAAATGATTGAAAATATTAAAAAGATTGATTCCAAGAGAGTCTAGCACGAGTTCACTGATTTAAGAAAGTGGTTACAACTCCTTATTAATAACACCCATTACAGACTAACTATGGATGATCTCAAAGTTATAGCTAGCACAGCTCATTATGTTCACTAGTTTATGGATGTTGTCAACACAGAAGAAGAAAGATTATTCAAGGTTAGTCTTTTAATCTTTTAAAAATTAGGAAAATTTTCATTTTATTTGATTTCTATTCATTTTTTTGGATAGTTTTTTATCCATAAATCCAAATTATTTATTAATTATTATTTCTATTTATGTATTTATTGGGTTGAATTTAATGAAAAATATTTTTGCACTAATTTTAAAGGAAAGAGATGAAATTGAAGGAAAAATCAGAAAAAGAAGAAATGACCTTGAAAGTGATACAAAGTAATTGTGTATTGGCATAGACTCATTGGCTAATTCATACACCGTTGACATTCAGACTGAAGACGCTCTTAAGGCAGTAGAGTAATACACTACTACATTGAACTAATTATTGGAAGAAATGACTGATATCAACCAAAAAGAAGAATTGCTTGGATACACTCAAACAGAATTCCCTGATTTAATTGCTGCTAAAAATAATTTAATTCCCTTCCAAGATCTCTGGTATTTAATTAGAGATAGGGCAACAAAACTCAAAAATTGGCAATAAATACAGTAATTTTTAATAAATTTAATCATTAAAAAATTTAAATATGTTTGCTTGTCAAATATAGATCTTGTTTCACTCTTGATCCTGAACTGATTGAAAAAGAAATGAAAGGTATGCAAATGACTAGCTAGAAGCTGAAGATCATTTTTAAGCAAAGGAAGCTAGATAAGCCTCTAAAATTAGCTGAAGAATAGTATTCTACTCTTCAAGAGTTCTAACAACATATGCCTTTAGCAAGAGTCTTCTCCAACAAGGGTTTAAAAGATAGACATTGGAAAGATATTAGTGAAATAGTCAAGTTCCCCATTAACCCTGAAAAATCTGAAACCTTGAATCGTATTATTAAGATGGAACTCAGCAAAGAAGATTATGATAAGCTAGAAGAAATCTCTGATAAAGCTTCTAAAGAATATGGTATTGAAAAGATTCTTCAAAAGATGAAAGACGTAAAATAAATTCATTCATATTTTAAAACTTATTTTGATTTATCTTATAAAACTTTATTTAAACATAACTCATGTTAATTACTTAATTCATTATAGGATTGGAGTGAGGTTAATGCAGAATTAAAACCCTGGAAAGAAACAGGCACATTTGTCATCAGCGGTACTTGCGTTGATGAAATCGTGTAAATTTTAGATGATCAAATTGTGAAAACTCTAACCATGAAGGGTTCTCCTTATGCTAAGGAATTTGAGGAGTAAATTATGGAATGGGAAGACTGGTTAAATTATACTTAGTAGTTATTTGAGTACTGGGTTAAAGTCCAAAGTGTATGGCTTTATCTTGAGCCTATTTTTACTTCTCCTGATATTTCAAAATCTCTCCCTCAAGATGCAGTTTAATTCTAAAAAGTAAATTTTATTTTATTTTTAGCTTCTTTAAATAAGTATTTTAAAAAAATTTAAGGTTGACTCTGATTGGAAAAATAGTATCATGGGTAAGGTATCCAAAAATTTAAAAGTAATTGAGTTCACAAAGGATAGAAGAATGCTTGAAATCATGAAAGAGTCTCATTTGAAATTAGAACTAGTTTCTAAGGGTCTTAATGAATATTTGGACTAAAAGAGACAGAGCTTCCCAAGATTTTATTTCTTATCAAATGATGAATTGCTTGAAATTCTTTCTGAAACTAAAGACCCAACAAGAGTTTAGCCTCATCTTAAGAAATGCTTTGAAGGTATTTAAAAGCTCAAATTCGATAACACTCATAAGATCTATGGTAATTATATTATTTTCTTTTTATGATGGTGAAACTAATAAATTTTAATTGACAAAAAAAGGTATGTTCTCAAGTGAAGGCGAATATGTTCCTTTCATCACAGTCATTGACACAGAAATTGCTAATGGTAATGTTGATCAATGGTTAGTTTGGGTAGAAGACTAGATGGTTCAAGCTGTTCACAAAGTCACATAATAAGTAATATTATCAAATTATTTAATACAACCTGAAACAACAAAAAATTTTTATTTTTTTTTCAATTTTAGTCATTTGAAGAGTACTAAAAAATTGCAAGAAAAGATTGGGTTCTTTAAAGATGCGGTATGGCTGTTCTTTGCGTTAACATGACTTATTGGACTCATTTCACTGAAAAAGCTTTGCAAGAAGAGGGCACAAAAGGTGCTTAAAAATACTCAAACACTTGCAACGAATAGGTAAAAAATTCAAAAAAAATTTTATTTGACTTTTCAAAAGAATTTTGTAAGTAAAACGCAACAAAAATAATAAAGCTCACAATTAATTAATTTATGAATGCGATGATGTTTTTAGAATGGATATTTGAATATAATTAGCTTTCTAAACTAATTATGTTAAATTTGAAAATACCTTCACGAATGAGCATAAATAAATAATTTAAATTACTTTGTATGAAGTTTTATTTAACTAAATTGAAAAAATATAAAAAAGCTTGAATAAATTGTAGAGTTAGTTCGTTCTAATATCAACAAATTGGACAGATGCACTATTGAAGCTTTGATTGTGCTTGATGTGCATAACAGAGATAGTGTTGCCAAGTTAGTAGAAAAGAATATCTCAAACGTAAATGATTTTGAATGGTAGAGTCAACTTCGTTACTACTGGATTAACAACAATACAACTGTGAAAATTATTAATGCAGTTTGTGAATATAATTATGAATATCTCGGTAACTCCACAAGATTGGTCATCACTCCTCTTACTGATAGATGTTATAGAACACTTTGTGGTGCTGTTCATCTTAATTATGGTGGAGCTCCAGAAGGACCTGCAGGTAATTACACTATTTAATTTATTTCGCATACATTTTTTTTCATTAATTATTCAATTTTTAATTTAGGTACTGGTAAAACTGAAACTGTTAAGGATTTAGCCAAGGCTCTTGCCCGTTAATGTGTTGTCTTTAATTGCTCTGATGGTTTGGATTATAAGGCTATGGAAAAATTCTTCAAAGGTTTAGCCTCAAGTGGAGCTTGGAGTTGTTTTGATGAGTTCAATCGTATTGACTTGGAAGTGCTTTCCGTCGTTGCTTAATAGATTTTGTCAATTTAAATTGCCCGTACTGAGGGAAAGAAAGAGTTTGAATTTTATGGTTCTCTTATTCCTCTTAAGCCTACTTGCAACTGTTTTATTACTATGAATCCTGGTTACGCAGGTCGTTCTGAATTGCCTGATAACTTAAAAGCTCTTTTTAGATCAGTAGCGATGATGGTTCCTGATTATGCTATGATTGCTGAAATATGTTTGTATTCATATGGTTTTTCTGATGCTAGAAATCTTGCTAGAAAGATTGTAACCACTTATAAGCTCTGTTCAGAGTAACTTTCCTCTTAAGATCACTACGATTATGGTAATTTTTTAATTATTCTTCATGCTAAATCCATTATTTACATATATATTTTTTTATTTAAGGTATGAGAGCAGTAAAGTCAGTGCTTACAGCAGCTGGTAACTTGAAAAGAAAGTACATTAGAGAAGATGAAAGTATTCTCATGTTAAGAGCTATTAAAGATGTTAATGTAGCTAAATTCTTAAAGTATGATCTTGTTTTGTTCGACGGTATCACTGAAGATCTTTTCCCAGGAGTGAAATTGCCTGAAATTGATTACAGAAATATGTTTGAGTGCATTGATTCTGCTTTGTAAACTAGAGGACTCCAAAAGGTTGACTACTTTGTCGAAAAGATTATCCAACTTTATGAAATGATTCTTGTTCGTCACGGTCTCATGGTTGTTGGTCTACCTTTCTCTGGAAAAACATCTGCACTTCATGTTTTAGCTGATGCCTTAACTCTATTAAATGAAAGAGGATAAATGGAAGAAAATAAAGTTTAAATTACCACTTTGAATCCTAAATCTATTACTATGAACTAGCTCTATGGTTATTCTGATGAAGTTTCTCATGAATGGACTGATGGTGTCTTAGCCGTTAAGTTTAGAGCTTTTGCCAAACAAGAAAATCTTGACAGAAAAGTAATTGATTTATTTTTAATTTTGAGAGCATAATTTTGACATTTTAGAAAAATCTTTCTTTTCTAATAATTTTTATTTTTTAATTCATAGTGGCTTATTTTTGATGGTCCTGTTGATGCAGTTTGGATTGAAAATATGAATACTGTCCTCGATGATAACAAAAAATTGTGCTTAAACTCTGGTGAAATCATTGCTATGTCTAATGCGATGAATATGATTTTCGAACCAATGGATTTGGCTGCTGCTTCTCCAGCTACTGTTTCCAGATGCGGTATGATTTATATGGAACCTCAATATATGGGATGGGAACCTCTTTATCATAGTTGGGTATCTACATTACCAAAAACCTTCAAATAAGAAGACCTCGATGAGATCGACACTTTGTTTAGATGGATTATTAATCCTACCTTGAAGTTTATTAGAAAGAAATGCCATGAAATATCTCCTACACAAGACTAGAATTTAGTTGTATCCTTAATGAGAATATATAGAGGTATTTTTTTTTATTTTAAAAACAAGTTTCATTAATTTTTTATAAAACTAGGTTTACTCAAGGATTTAGAGGATTAAGATTATTATGATAGCATCGAATTCAAAAATAAATAATCCATGATTTAATTCAGATTCATATTCTCTCTTTACTGGTCTATTGGTGGTTCTTTGACTGGTGAGGATAGAAAACAATTCAACGTATTCGTTGCCAGACTTCTTAATAAAGAAATTTAAGATCCTGATATTCCTACAAATCTTGATATTAAGAAAATCACTGTTCCTGATAATGGATAAATTTATGAATATAATTTACGTTATAAAGAATAAAAGGTAAAATAATTTAATTTTTAATTTATAATTGATTGAATATATGAAGCTTTTCTCTCTTTGTATTTAGAATATTTCTCAAAAAAATTTACCTTTTAAATATTTAGAGCGAAGGAATTGAATGGGTTAAATGGATTGACTTAATTGAAAATATTGATATCCCTGCTAAGGCTAAACCACAAACTATTATTGTACCTACTTAGGATACTGTTAGATACTCATTTTTATTAGAACACAATATTAAGAATTGTGTTCCCACTCTTTTCTGTGGCCCAACTGGTACTGGTAAATCAGTTTACATTAAAAACTTACTGATGTAAAAGCTTGATTAAAAGAAATACATGACCATTGAAATTGGATTTTCTGCATAGACAAGTGCTAACCAAACTATGGACATTATTGATAGCAGACTTGATAGAAAAAGAAAGGGTGTTTTTGGTCCTAAGATTGCTGAAAAAGCTATTATATTTGTTGATGATTTGAATATGCCAACAAAAGAAAAATGGGGTGCTTAGCCTCCTGTTGAAATTTTACGTTAAATGCTTGATTGTGGTGGATGGTATGACATGAAGGATGATAAACCATTCAAATAGCTTGTTGATATCATTTTTGTAGCAGCTATGGGTCCTCCAGGTGGTGGTAGAACCTTCATTACTCCCCGTATGCTTCGTCATCTAAACTTGATATCTTTAGCTGAATTCGATGAATCTTCTTTGAAAAAGTAAAATTTATTTATAATAACTAATTTCTTAAATTAATTTTTTTTATAAGGATTTTCTAAACAATTCTTTAATGGTACTTCTCAACCCAATAATTCAATGAAGATATCAAGAAACTTGAAGGTAGATTAGTTCAAGCTACTCAAGAAACATACAAAGTTGCTACAGAGTTCATGAGACCTACTCCTACAAAATCTCATTACTTGTTTAACTTGAGAGATATCTCAAAGGTCGTCATGGGTATCTGTTTAGCTGATAAAGATCAAACTGTAAAATAAGAATAAATTGTTCGTCTTTGGGTGCATGAAACTCTCAGAGTATTTAGTGATAGACTCGTAGATGAAGCCGATAGATCTTTAATGCTTAGCAAGATCCGTGATATCACAAGAAGAATCTTTAACTTAAACTTTGACACCATTTTTGAAGTAAAATAATATAAAAAAACCATAAAATCTAATTAAAATTGCTATAAAATTACAGCACTTAGATACTAATGGAGATAAGAAAGTAGACACATTAGATGAAATTAGAGGTTTGATTTTCACAAATATTTTAACTCCTTTAGGAGCTCCTAAAAAACCTTATGAAGAAGTGTTTGAAATGAATAGATTAACTGAAGCTTGTGAAGAATCTCTTTCTCAATATAATATGGTTTCAGACAAACCCATGGATTTAGTGCTTTTCTAGTTTGCTGTTGAACACTTGCTTATTATTTAGCGTATTATAATGCAACCTGGCGGTAATGCTTTGCTAGTAGGTGTTGGTGGTTCTGGTAGACAATCACTAACTCGTTTGGCTTCTCATTTGAATGACTTTGTTACTATTTAAATCGAAATCAGCAAGCAATATGGTAAAGTAGAATGGCGTGAGGATTTAAAGAAGATTTTAAAGAGTGCTGGTGGTAAAGGCTAATAAACAGTTTTCTTATTCACTGATAGTTAGATTAAATAAGAAGGATTTGTTGAAGATATTAACAACCTTTTGAATACTTGTGAAGTTCCTAACTTATTTGCACCTGAAGATAAAGCAGAAATTATGGAATTAGTTAGATCTGATGCCAGAAGTGAAGGCAAAGCTTCTGAAGGTACTCCTGACTAGCTTTATGCATACTTTGTAGAGAGATGCAAAAACAATCTTCACATTGTACTTTGCTTTAGTCCAATAGGTGATGCTTTCAGAACAAGAGTCAGAATGTTCCCTTCATTAGTTAACTGCTGTACTATTGATTGGTTCTTTGAATGGCCTTAAGACGCTCTCGTTTCTGTTGCTAAGAAGTTCATGAAAAAAATTGAAATGGATGAAAAAACTCGTGAAAAATGCACAGTAATTAATTATTTAAACACCAATTTATTTAATTAAAAATTTAGAAAATTTAAATGATATTTATTCATTATTTTATATTTAAAATTAATTTTAAAAATAAAGGAAATGGTGTAATATTATCATTAGTCTACTGCTACTTGGGCTAACAAATTCTTCTTAAATTTGAGAAGAAAGTATTATGTTACTCCCACTTCTTATTTGGAAATGATTATTACATTCTAGACTTTGTTGGATGAAAAGAGAAAATAAGTTCAATCTAACATTCACAAATATAAGAATGGTTATAACCAAATTATTACTACTGAACAAGCTGTTGGTCAGATGCAAATTTAATTAAAAGACATGGTTCCTAAATTGAAATAAGCTGCAGAAGATACAAAATAAAAGATGGAGGCTGTCGCAAAAGAAAAAGCTGTCGCAGATAAATTGGCTGAAGGTATTAAGATGGAAGAAGCTACAGTCTAGCTTGCAGTAGACAAGGCTAATGCCATCAAGGAAGAATGTGAAAAAGATCTCAACGAAGCTCTACCTGCATTATAAGCTGCTGAAGAAGCCCTTAACGTTATTACCAAACCTCAAATCGATAATCTTAAAACAATGAAATAACCTGCAGAACCTATCAAAGCTACAATGAAGGTATTTTAATCTAAAATTTTTATATGAAATTTAACTTTTTTCTTTCAAAAATTAAGGCTGTCTGTTTAGTTATGTATCCTAATCCCTCAGAAAAGAAGAAGGAAGGTCTCAAGACTGTTGTTGATTGGTGGGCTGCTAGTGTTAAACTTTTAGGTAACCCAAGATTATTGTAAGATATGCAAGGCTTTGATAAAGAAAATATCCCAGAAAAAGTAATTCAATAGCTCGGAGCTTATTTCAATGATGCTGAAGCTAAACCTTTCTTAGAAAAGAATGTAGTAGAAAAGGCTTATGAAGCTTGTGGTAGTATGTTAGCTTGGGTACATGCTATGCATGATTATTATTATGTAAATAAGAAAGTTAAGCCTAAAAAAATTGAATTGGCTAAAGCTCAAGCAGAAGTATCTGGCTTGGAAAGTTAATTAAGAGTAAAATAAGCTGAATTAAAGGCTGCTATGGATAAAGTTGACGCATTAAACAAGGATTTAATGATAACTAAGAAGAATAAAGAAAAACTAGAAAAAGATTATGAAGAATGTTCACAACAACTTGAACGTGCTAAGATTTTGATTGGTAACTTAGGAGGTGAAAAAGATCGTTGGGGCAACTTAGCAGAGGAATTAAAACAACAATATGAATCACTAACAGGTGATATTCTTGTCTCCTCAGGTATTATTGCTTACCTCGGAGCATTCACTCCTACCTACAGAAAAGAAATATCTTAAGATTGGGTTCATAAATGCAAAGAAATGGAAATTTTGGGTAGTGAAAAATTCTATTTACCAAAGATTTTAGGAGACCCTGTTAAGATTAGATAATGGAATATTGAAGGTTTACCTTCTGATAGTTTCAGTGTAGAAAATGCCATTATTATCTTTAGATCAAGAAGATGGCCCTTGTGCATAGATCCTCAAAATCAAGCCAATAAATGGATCAAAAAGATGGAAGAATCAAGAAAATTGTAAGTTATTAAGTTAACTGATAATGACTATCTCCGTACACTTGAAAATGCTATTTAATTCGGAAGACCAGTTCTTCTTGAAAACGTACCAGAAGACTTAGACCCATCTTTGACTCCAATCTTATTAAAACAAACATTCTAAAAAGGTCCTTCAACTTATATCAAGCTAGGTGAGGCCGTTATCGAATATTCCTTAGATTTTAGGTATTAATTTAATCACTTTTGAAATTTTTAATAGAATTATATTTTTTTTGATTTTTTAATGCTACTGAAAAATTATTTTAATTAATAAAAATAAACTACTTGTAAAAATAAACAAAACAAACAAACATTTTTTAGAAAAGAAAATCATTAAATATTTTCTACATTTTATATTGTTTAAATGAATTTATTTAAATTTTATAATAACGAATAGATTCTATATAACAACTAAATTGCGTAACCCTCACTATTTACCTGAATTGTCAACAAAGGTTACAATTTTGAACTTTATGATTACTTATGAAGGTTTAAATGACTAGTTACTTGGTATTTTAGTTAAGAAAGAACGTCCTGATTTGGAAAAAGAAAAAGAAAGACTGATTATTGAAAGTGCTAGCAATAAAAAGCAATTGGCAGAAATCGAAGATAAAATCTTGTAAGTTTTATAAGGTAACAAGAACATTCTTACAGATGAAACTGCTATTAACATTCTTACTGCATCAAAGGTAATTAAAATATTTTATGAATTTGCCTTATTATTTTTATTATTTTGGACAATAAAAAACAACTTTTAAATTAAAATAATTAGAATACTTCAAATGAAATCAAAGAAAAGCAAGAAATTTCAGAAACAACTGAAAAAGAAATAGATAATGCAAGAGAAACTTACTAGGAGGTTTCTAAGCAAGCCAGTAGCTTGTTCTTCTGTATTTCAGACTTGGGCAATATTGATCCTATGTATCAATATTCTTTAGCTTATTATATTGATCTATTCACTTAGGGTATTTCTCAAGCTGAATAAAGTGATGTCTTTACTCAGAGACTAGATAACTTAAAGACTTACTTCTTATATTCTCTTTATTCCAATATTTGTAGATCTCTTTTTGAAAAAGATAAACTCGTCTTCTCTATGTTACTTGCCTCACGTTTAATGGAGTTTAGACATGAACTTGACAATGAACACTGGAGATTCTTCATGACTGGTGGTATTTCTCTTGATGAGAATCTTCCTCCTCAGCCTCAAGATGCTGAGTGGATTTCAGCAAAATCTTGGGCAGAAATAGTCAGACTCAGTGCCCTCAAGCATTTTGATAACTTCTATAAACATTTCTATGCCCCTGAAAAGCTTGTAAAATTTAAAGAATTAATTCTTTCTTATTCAATTTAATTTAATTTATTTTAAAATTACTTCAAATAGGCTCAATTTAAGAAGATGTTCGATAGTAGTAGTCCTCAAACAGTACCTCTACCTGGCGAATTAGATTCTAAGTTTGATGAGTTCAATAAACTCATGATTTTACGTACTATTCGTCCTGATAAAATTATTCCAGCTGTTTAGAATTTCATTTCAAATAAATTGGGCTAAAAGTTTATTGAACCTCCTCCTTTCGATTTGGGCTTAATTTATAAGGATTCTTCTGCCATTACTCCATTGATTTTCGTTCTTTCTCCTGGTTCAGATCCTTTTGCTAGTTTGAATGCATTCTCACAAAAGATGAAAAAGGAAATCAATTCAATCTCTTTAGGTTAAGGATAAGGCCCAGCTGCTTAGAAAATGATATTCGAAGGACAAATCACAGGTAATTGGGTTGTCTTACAAAATTGCCATCTTGCTGTAACCTGGATGACAACTTTAGAAAAAATATGTGAAGGTTTCAACAATAATCCAGAAATGAATCCTGAATTTAGATTATGGTTAACTTCTTATCCATCTCCCAATTTCCCTACAAGTGTGCTTTAAGCTGGTATAAAAATGACTAATGAGCCTCCTAAAGGTCTTAGAAGCAATATGCTTGGTTCATATTTAATTGATCCTATTATCAAGCCAGAATTCTTTGATGGATGCAACAATCCTATGGTAAAATTTTAAAGTATAAAATATTAACTTAATTAAAATAATTTATTCAAGGCTTTCAAGAAATTACTTTATGGTTTGTGTTTCTTCCACGCTGTTATTTAGGAAAGAAGAAAATACGGTGCTCTTGGTTGGAATATTTCTTACGAATTCAATGAATCTGATTTGCGTATTTGTGTTAGACAATTAAAAATGTTCCTTGATGAAACTACTGGAGTTATTCCATTCGACGCACTCAATTACTTAGCAGCAGAGTGTAACTATGGTGGTAGAGTCACTGATGATAAGGATAGAAGATTGATTAAGACTCTCTTACTTGATTACTACAATCAAGAAACAGTTGATAATCCTAACTATCAATTTGCTCCAGGCCTTGAATATAGAGCACCTCATTGTGAGACCCATGAAGATTTCCTTAATCACATAAAGACAAAATTACCTTTAATTGCTCCTCCTGAAGTATTTGGTTTCCATCTTAATGCAGACATAACAAAAGACATGAATGAAACAAATCTCTTAAATGATTCTCTTTTAATCTGTTCTTCTCACGGAGGTAAAAAATTACTAATAAATAACTCATTAAAATCGATAATTTCAAACATAATTTTAATTCAATTACTAATAATAATTAAATTAGGTGGCAGCGGTGGTGAAAGTGTAGAAGATACTTTGAAGTAGGTATGTCAAAATATCTTGACTGACTTCCCTCAGCAATTTAACATTCCAGAAGTACAAAAAATATTCCCAGTAGTAAAGAATGAAAGTATGAACACTGTACTTACTTAAGAACTTACTCGTTTTAACAAGTTGATCAAGGTATATGATTACTTTTAAATACATTAATTTACAGTTTAATTAATTAAAATATCTTTTTATTTAAAAAGGTTGTACAATCCAGCTTGGTAGATATCTAAAAGGCTCTTAAGGGTGAGTTGTTAATGTCTATCTAACTCGAAGCTGCCTCAAAGAGTTTGTTTGATGGTAAAGTTCCTGACCTTTGGATGTAAGCAAGTTATCCTTCATTAAAACCACTTGGTGGCTACGTTGCTGATTTAAAACAAAGATTGCACTTCTTCCAAAATTGGATTGACTCTCAAACCAGTCCAAATGAATTCTGGCTCTCTGGTTTCTACTTCACATAGAGTTTCCTTACTGGTGTCTTACAAAATTATGCAAGAAAGAAAATTATTCCAATTGATATAATTGAATTTGATTTCGAAGTAAATTTTTACTTTTCTCTTAAAGTTATTTATTAAAAATTAAACTTATAAAAATAGTTTATCAACGCTCCAGTAACTGCAAAACCCGAAGATGGTGCTTATGTTCACGGTCTCTTTATTGAAGGTTCAAAATGGAATATGAACACTATGAAGTTGGATGAATCAGATCCAAAGGTAATTTTAAAAGAATCAGAATATCAATTAATTAACATTTACTTTTAAACAAATAATAATAGGTTTTGTTTGTTAAATGCCCAACAATTTTACTAAAACCAAAGAAAACTTCAGAATTATCATAATACAAAAACTACAACTGCCCTGTCTATAAAACTACTGCTCGTAGAGGTGTTTTATCAACAACTGGTCACTCAACTAACTTTGTTATGTATATAAGAATGCCAACAGATAAATCTGAAAGCCACTGGATTAAGAGAGGTGTTGCATTACTTACTCAATTAGACGATTGATTAAATTTAGAAACAACCTTTCAAAATTTTGAGTAAAAATTCTTAAATAAATATTTTAAGAGAAAAAACTTTAACTAATTGTCTCTAAAATACTAACTATCTAATAAATAAAACTTATTAATAATTTATCAACTAAATCAAAAATAATATTTATCTTTATTCAAATATCTTTTTATTTGCGCATCTATCTATTTATGTTTTATAAATAACTAAAATCTTTGTATTTTGCAAAACAGTTCTTCATTTCCTCTTAATATATTCTCAATTTATTTTATTAAAATATTAAATGAATTAAATTTATTAATTTTCAATAAATTTTTATCTGAATAAAATAAACCAGTTCGAGTTAATTTTAATGTATTTTTGAAAAATTTATATTTTTTTATTAAATTTGTATTTACTCATAAAAAATATTATTCCATAAATTAAAAAGAGAAAATTTTAATTTAATATTTTGTTACAAAAAATAAAAATTTTTGATTTAATTATAAGATATTAGGGGTTGGGGTTGGGGTTGGGGTTGGGGTTGGGGTTGGGGTTG